>JAXIVH010000064.1:920000-1005000 GCA_036785325.1 Urophycis tenuis
ATTTATTGTTTTCATAAGCAGGAGAAGATGAATGGAAATAGCAAATATTACATTGTATAGGCTTGTCCAATTGACCTTTAACAAAACATGAAACAGCCATGTATACCTTCAAATAAAACAATACACAATGACACATCTTAACAAAAGAACATGAATGAAGGCAAATACAGCCACAAGAAATCTCTGTCTTCCACTCCTTTCTCTCTCTCTCTCTCTCTCTCTCTCTCTCTCTCTCGCTCTCCCTCTCTCCCAATGTCTTTCTCTCTCTCTGCAAATAGACTTGAGTACATAACATTATATCATATATTATCACATTACATTAAATGGCATGACAGTATATCATATTATATTTAATCACATGACATTATTTAATTATTCATGATTATGATTAAATGTAATGTTTCCATATCATATTGTATTACATGACATCCTATCACATGTTATCATATTACAAAACCGTGTGCCGACGCTTGTCACAGTGGGAGGGGGGGGGGGGGACGCCCCAACATTACATCACAAGGGGTGTGTGTGTGTGTGTGTGTGTGTGTGTGTGTGTGTGTGTGTGACTACAACCGACACAGAGACACTGAGTCACCAACACGCCTCAATAAGTTAAACCCAGGGAGGAGGTCCTCCTGGGTGAATGTGGACCTGAAGGTGTGGATGTGTGTCAGTGTGTCTGAGGACCCTCCTACATCTGGGGACACTCTGTAGAAGGACAGAGTGCCAGCAGGCCGGTCCAGATACACTCCTACTCTGTTAGAGCCAGGGGGGGGGAGACGTATGTCTGTTCTACTATTGTTGTACCAGGCAGAGTAACCATCATCATCACAATAAAGACTCCAGGACTTGTTGTTCCATCCAAGCCTGCTGTCCTCACCCCATCCTCTCCTTGTGATTCCTCTGTATGTCACTCCTATATAAACACGTCCTTTCCTCTCTACCTCCCAGTAACAGCGGCCAGTCAGACCCTCTCTACACAAAACCTGCTCCCAGTAGTCAAATCTCTCTGGGTGATCAGGATACGACTGCTGCTCTCTAACCCACGTCACCTTTCTGTTGTCCTCAGACAGAGATAGTTCTCTGTGGGCTGTGTTTGGGTCCAGTGTGAGTTCACAGGCATCTGAGGGAGAACAAGACATGATTAGGCTGCTGGACACACAGAAACACACTGACCAGGTGTTTCCACCTCCCCCACAAAGCAGCAGTTTGGTGTGATGTTAACCTCATGAGAATAAACAGCATCAGCCCACCAGCAATAAGAGCAGGGTTTTGTTCTTCCCCTTTCATTTCTGACGTGGTTCAGTCACTCAGAATGCACTTTTTATCAGAAACAACGCTTCAAAAAGCTGACGGCCACACGGGGCTGTTGAGGGGGCGGGGCCAGACGGGGCTTTGGAGGGTTGGGCCAAATGGGGCCGTTGGGGGCGGGGCCAGATAGGACTGAGGAGGGTGGGGCCAGACAGGGCCGTGGGGGTGGGGCCAGATGGGGCTGTTGAGGGTTAGGCCAAATGGAGCCATGAGGGGCGGGGCCAGACAGGGCAGTGGCCAGACGGGGTCGTGGGGGGCGGGGCCAGACGGGTCTGTGGAGGGTTGGGCCAAACAGAGCCATGGGGGGCAGCTTAGCGGGTCACCAAGAATGTGACTTACTTCAACGCATGATGATTCTGCACTGTGCCACATTATTCACATTCATGTTTCATTGTCTGTTTTTCAGCCCCGTGTACATTTGAATTAGATGAGCCGATCTCCACCTGCACACGTAGGGATCGTCATGCTAAAGCCTCAGGACCCCAGGGCCAGAGAGGGCCAGGGGGGCGGGGCCAGACGGGGTCGTGGGGGGCGGGGCCAGACGAGGCCGAAGAGGGCGGGGCCAGATGGGGCCGTGGGGGGCGGGGCCAGACAGGGCAGTGGTCAGACTGGGCCTCGGGAGGCGGGGCCAGATAGGGCTGTTGGGGGCGGGGCCAGACAGAGCTGTGCAGCTAGAAGGACGACATGCGCCGGATGATTCCGGGTCAGGTTCTGGTTCCGTGGGTTAGCGTGGTGGCTGGTGACGGAGGAAGGTTCAGAGCAGTGCTGGAGGTTCTAGCACGGCTTTACAGCGGCCCGGGTGTGAGCGCTCTCGTTGGAAACACGAGCGACTTCAGTTCCAGTTAAGAGACGCGGTTTGAACAGCTTCAAATGATCCTGAAGCTACAAAGAGCTCTCTGTTTTTTTTTTTTTACTGTTTTTCTTTTGCCTTTGACCAATTTACCATTCCACTGCAGTATTGGTCACAAAAGCAATTTCCCTCTGGGATTATAACAGTATTTTTGTCCGTCTGTCTGTTGATATCTTTCGTCTATCTCAGTATACAATGCTATGAATATATTAACACTGATATGAATACATCAACAGTGATGAATTCATCAACACTGTTATGAATACATCAACACTGTTATGAATCCATCAGCACTGTTATGAATCCATCAACACTGTTATGAATACATCAACCCTGTTATGAATCAATCAACACTGGTATGAATCCATCAACACTGTTATGAATACATCAACACTGTTATTAATTCATCAACACTTATTAATTAATCAACCCTGTTATGAATCCATCAGCGCTGTTATAAATACATAAATAACATTGTTATGGATACATCAAACAACCTGAGCTTTCCTTTTGCATCAAGCAGCAAAACAGTTGTAGTGTCACGTGTTTGAGTTCATTGGCCTGACATCGGTCCTGTCATGTGACCACTGGCCGTGTGCACATTGCTATGATGACGCTGAAATGATAAATCGTGCAGCTCCACCCAGTGGTGGGTAGTAACGCGTTACGAGGAACGCAAATGTAACCGGTAACTAGTACCTTTTACTTCCCTTTTTTAAGTCTGTCATTTAACTCTTACTCAAGTAGATATTTGAACTAGAATTCTACAATTTACTCACTTACATTTTACATTGTGCCTTTATTAAAATGAGTATTTTATAAAACTTGAGTACACATAATCTTGTAATACAAGCGTAGAACTACCCGTTAGCGACACGCCCTCCCTAGGTTACAACATTGTCAATGCCATAGATATGGAACACGGTCAATGCTGTCAGTTGTGATTCCACAGCCGAGGAGAGTGAGAGTGAGACGAGTCGACCGCTCCGTTAGAGATGGATGCTATGAGCCAGTGTTGTGCCTGAACGTGTTCATTGAACAACAATTCATGTAGACGTTCTTATGGTTATTAAGTTCTCATGTTTGATATAATGACCTTGATTATTAATAATAACAACAATTGTGATTAATAATGATAATAATAATGACCACAGCGACCGCTCTTTTCACATGGTTCACGGAGACACATCTTTTATAATGACCCATAACAAACACAGACAGACAGACAGACAGACAGACAGACAGACACACACACACACACACACACACACACACACACACACACACACACTATGGCTCCATGAGGATAACATTTTCAGCATGTAATATGAGGCCTGTACACCAAGTTTAAAAATGTTTCTCATTCTGGACAGCTGGGCTGATCGTTTGACTTTGACCATGAATTATAGCGCCCCCTGTGGACAAAATCATCCCAAATATTCTGAGGACCTGGGGCCTCATGTACTCATGTAAGACTTGTGTGGATTTCCTTCTAAAACTTGGCATACGCAAAACCCAGAAACTGTTGTACACACAAATAAATTCAGATGGATCAAAGTGTGCGTACGCATGGATCCAAGCACCTTTTGTGGAATTGAGCGCACATGCAGAGATGGTAAACTCCTCCCCGTCCACGCCTCCATTTACATATGCAAATTAATTTAAATGTTAGTTTGACAGCATAGATTATTCTATGCATTGCACAGCATCCTGAACACACCCCGATGGCCGGTTAGCCTATCCCAGAGCAGAGCACCGTATTTAGGACGGCCTCCTCTCTTGTTCACGAGCTTCCGCATCACTCCCGGGTACGAGGTCGGTTGTCTTCTCCGCTACAGCGGGTTTGCTGCTACACGTTATGCTCTGTGTTGCTCATGGGCTCGCCTTTGGCGGGGAAGTGCTGATGTCCGGATTTGTCGCGCTCCTCCTCCTGCCTCTATAAGTGTGTGTGCGCTGCTACTTCTGCTGGAGGTGGACTCGCTGCCGGACCGCTGCTGCTTTGTCTGAACTCTTCTGCTAGCTCGCCTTCCGCTCTGCCTGCTTGCTGTACCGTCTGCTTGGCTGCTGCTTTGCCTGCTTGCTGTACCGTCTGCTTGGCTGCTGCTTTGCCTGCTTGCTGTACCGTCTGCTTGGCTGCTGCTTTGCCTGCTTGCTGTACCGTCTGCTTGGCTGCTGCTTTGCCTGCTTGCTGTACCGTCTGCTTGGCTGCTGCTTTGCCTGCTTGCTGTACCGTCTGCTTGGCTGCTGCTTTGCTGCTGCTTGGCTGCGGCTGCACCGCTGTGTTGTCTGTTAGGGTGGCGTTGTGACGGCGGCCTTCTCCAAACGGACAATGAAGCTGCTGGCTGTCGACAACAAGACTCTTACTGCAGCCCAGTTGTCCCCGCGGCTTTGCAGTCCCACAGCCACTCATGCTTGGCTCAGTGACTTTTAATGGTTTAGTTGTATGAGTGTGAGGAGTGGGTTGGAGGAATTAATTTGGGTTATTTGTATAGGTTTATTTTCTTTATTTTCTTTTGAGGTTGGTTTGATTCATTTTCTTTTTGTGTTAAATTAGGACAGAGTGTAAATTAGTGTAATTTTTTTTTTTTTTTAATTAAGTCCATCGCTTTAGTTTCTGATTGTTTGAAGGGGTTTAGTTATATTTTTGTACATTTCTGTCAAGTTTAATTAGTTTATTACTTGTTTTATGCCTTTTGTTGGAGTTGCAACCCTCATGAATAATATTTCCCTGTTTCAGTGTCGGAGGCCGGTGGTGGTGGTGGTGACTGGTGGTGGTGTCCCCCCCCTCGTTTGGTGTGCTGTGCCCCCTGGTGAAGGTTACTTATGTGAGTGTGTGTGTGTGTGTGTGTGTGTGTGGGTGACCCTCTTTTCCTATTTTATTAGTTATTTTGGGTGAACCACTCCCCGTCCACTAATACTTGTCCCCCCCGGTAGGCCTCTGACCTGGACTAGTTTCCCCTCCCCGGTGTGAATGATTTTGATTATTACTGCTTTTCCATATTTTGTAATAAAAGAGATATGTTTATACCTTGAACCACGTCTCAAGCCTGTGAATAGAAGGAACCGGTGTGTCTACTCTCTGGGTGGGATTCCCAGGGTGGCGTTGTCGTGTGAACTTGACCTTTCTATAAAAACATATTTGATATCTGGTAGAAAGTTACCCTCCCCCTCGCCACATTAGGCACCGTAAAACCATCGACTCCACATTGTCCATCGACCATCACATTGTCTTGTCTTTACGTACTCAAATGAACAAAAACATTATTTAAAATACACCTCAAATGCACGTCAGTCCCTTCTTTTCCACATCTAGCTCTGTGCTCCTTCTCCAGGTGTTTTTGTGCCTCCCTCTGCTCCGTTTGCCTTGTGAGTTCCAGGTTAGTGCCTGTTTGGTTATTGCCGTTTTGCTTTTTCTTAGTGAGTGACCTATCTAGCTCCACTTTCTCCTTATAAGCTGTATCTCTATTGGCTCTTGATTGGTGCGTTCCCACAGGTTGGTGTTACTGATAAGGTTTGGCCAGAAGATCCTGAGGATGCGTCTAAGGCAGTGGTTGATAGTCTGCAGTGTATTGGTGATGGCATTGGTGGTCCGCCAGGTTTCTGATCCATAGAGCAGTACAGATTTGACGTTGGAGTTGAAGATTTTGACCTTTCCATTGAGAGAGACGTTTTTAGTTTTCCAGATCTTATTTAATATAATATTTATATATATATATTATTACAATATATATATTATTATAAAATGTGCATGTTGTTCTTGCCTTCCCTATTCTTGACTTCACATCTTCCTCTGTCCCACCGTCCACAGCTATCACACTTCGCTGGTATGTAAATTTGAGGACGTGTTCCAGTGTCTGGTCCCCGATGTTTATAGGACTCATGCTTTCGTAGTTTATCAGCATTATTTTGGTTTTTGCTCAACAAAAACAACAACAGTTGAAACAACATTCCTGCTCCTGTTGTTTCTAGCAGTTTGGATTTCTCTCTCATCTGCTGGTGGCTATGTGAGAGTAGTGCAATGCCATCTGCAATGTCGAGTTCCTCTAGCTGTTCTGTCAGACTCCATTGGATGCTAGTACTTTTCTTGTGGGTACTTTGCTTCATGGTCCAGTCGATGCACAAGAGGAAAAGGAAAGGGGAAAGCAGGCAGCCCTGTTTCACCCCAGTGAGCACCTTGAATGTTTCTTGTCCCTGTCCCTGGTGGAGCATTGCATGTCCTGGTATGTGTTCTTCATGATGTTTATGTATTTGGGGGGGGATGAATACAAAAAAAAGCATTACACTGTCAAATGCTTTTTCAAAGTCGATGAATTTGACATAAAGGTGGGTTCCATTCTATAGATCAATGAAGATCCTGAGGGGAGCAATTTGGTCACTGCATGATCTTCTGTTTCTGAAACCAGCTTGGTTTTCTCTCAGCTCATCATCAACCCCGTTTCGCAGTCTCTCTAAAATGATGCGATTGAGCACTTTGCCTGGTGTTGATAGCAACATGATTCCTCGGTAGTGCAATCCCTGAGGTCTCGCTTCTTAGGAATGATTGCAATAAGCCCGCCCTTCCAGTCTGCTGGTATATTTTCCTCATCCTCCCATATTTCCTTGATCAGCTGGTATAGCATGGTGGTTGAGGTTTCAACATCAGCCTGAAGGGCCTCCGCTGGGATGTCGTCTGGCCCTGCTGCTTTGCCACGTCGTAGTGCTGCAGGTGGAATCTCTATCTCTTGGACAGGGGGTGGTCTATTGAGCAGCTCCCTGAAAGGCTCTGTCCATCTTTGGTATTGTTCTTCCTTGGTGGTAAGGAGACGTCCCTGTTTATCATGGATTTGTGTGTTTGACTCACCACTGACCAATTTGACTTCTCCTGTCTGGAGCCTTCTGGATTCTCACAGGCCGAGGATAGAAACCCTGTATCTCCTCATCTCATCCGCGACGCCAGTCGTCTTCCCTGATGTGAACATGGTCCTGATGTTCCAGTTTGCGATGTTGGTTGGTTGCCTAGGGGGTAAAAGATTCCGACGCACCCTCTCCATATGGTTTTCAGTATGCGTCTTCATTGTGTCTTTAGCTTGCATGCCCGAAGAGTCTTCATCTCCTAGGTTGTGGGGTTTCTTTTTCTTCATCATTTTAATCCCAAATATCTCAGTATAAAGGTTGCGAGGTCCTCTAACAACACCATTGTTAATACCATTTTCTTCATCACATTGCGCATGCTTTCATATCCACCGATATAATTGCAAACACGTGGGTGTTAACTGTTCAAAGGTGTGTCTATGATGTGCACATCAATCTGATGACTAATTGTTGTAGACATTATTAACAGTTTCCCAGCATCACCTCTATGTGTCACCAAAGGAACAATAGCTGTAGACACGTGTGTATGACAGCCCTGAGGGTGGCGTGGCCACCGCACATTTCCACGGTCATTTCACGTTTTATACATCTGAAAGTGAGCGTGGAAAAGGACGTATGCCACGTTTTTGTGCATAAGCAACCTTTGTACATGAGGCCCCTGCTCTTCTTAGATATCTATATGGTTGCGAAATATCAAATTGTTAGACCAGTGCACTGCAGAGTTATGGGCACTATATATATATGTATATATGTTAAAATAACAATTAAATCCAAACCTTAAAGAGACAATAGGTATATGATAATAATGGTGACAAAATAATGTAATGTATTAGTAGCATGATTATTATGATCTTTTGTCTCATATAGTGATACAAATAGAATAGAATTCAACAAAGCAGCGCTCAAGGCGACCAGCAGAGAACTGGGTAACTGGCTAGTGGCGGTGGATAAGTCAGGGCTGCCAGGTAAGTATAAAGCATGGATATATCAGCATGGCATCCTGCCACGCCTCCTCTGGCCACTACTGGTCTACGATGTCCCACTAACGACCGTTGAGGGCTTCGAGCGTAAGGTAAGTAGCTTCCTTCGCAGGTGGTTGGGCCTACCAAGAAGCCTCAGCAGCATAGCCTTGTATGGGCATAAGAACAAGCTGCGACTTCCCTTCAGTAGTCTGTCGGAGGAGTTCATGGTTACCCGTGCGAGAGAGGTGCTGCTGTACAGAGACTCGAGTGACACCAAAGTCTCCTTAGCGGGGATTGAAGTGCGGACTGGGCGGAAGTGGAGAGCCCAGGAGACGGTCGAGCAAGCTGAGGCGCGGCTGCGCCACGGTGTTCTGGTGGGAACAGTGGCGACAGGCCGGGCAGGGCTTGGGAGCAACCCAGGGCCTCGGTACAACAAGGCCCGGGGGAAGGAGAGGCGGCAGCTTATCCAGGAAGAGGTTCGAGCAGGGCTGGAGGAGACCCGCTCAAGCAAGATGGTCGGGATGAGACAACAGGGGGCGTGGACTAGATGGGAGCAGACACTGGATAGGAAGATTTCTTGGTCAGAGCTTTGGAAGGCAGAGCCATTCCGTATAAAGTTTTTGATCCAGTCAGTCTACGACGTCCTCCCCAGCCCTTCCAACCTCTTCTGTTGGGGCCTGGCAGAAACACCTGCTTGCCCTTTGTGTCAGAGGAGAGGTTCACTGGAGCACATCCTAAGCTGTTGCCCGAAAGCCCTGGGCGAGGGGCGCTATCGTTGGCGCCACGACCAGGTGCTGAAGGTGATAGCAGATACCATCTGCTCGGGGATCTCACTCAGCAAGCAGCAACAGCCAGCTAGGCATTCAATCACCTTTGTTAAATCTGGTGAGAAGCCTCAACAACGCCCAGGCCAAACAGGGGGGCTCCTGACAACAGCTAGGGACTGGCAGCTGAAGGTGGACTTGGGGAAACAGCTTAAATTCCCAGAGACCATCGCAGTGACCACACTTAGGCCGGACTTGGTTCTTATGTCAGAATCAACAAGGCAGGTGATACTGCTGGAGTTGACTGTGCCCTGGGAAGACCGGATGGAGGAGGCATTTGAGAGGAAGAGGGCCAAGTATGAGGAGCTGGCAGGCGAATGCCGGCGCAACGGATGGAAGACTCGTTGTAGTCCCATTGAGGTTGGTTGCCGAGGTTTCGCAGGCCAGTCACTCTGCAGGGCCCTCAAGTTGTTGGGAATAAGGGGACTGCACAGCAAGAAAGCCATCAAGAACATCACTGATGCTGCTGAGAAGGCATCAAGATGGCTGTGGATCAGGAGGGGTGATCTGTGGGCCACACAAGCTACCTAGACACAAGCCGGGGTCTGATCACCCCCGGCTGGGTCGCCTGGGCGAGGGTGTCTGATGTTGAGAGACCCGAAACACCCTATGACCTCAGGTTACATCACTGATGATGTGTCTAGGTTGCACCAGAGGGTGTATATTAAACCAAGATACTCTGAATACCTAATTATGATGATAGGCCTACTGCTAACGATGATAATAATATAATGGAATTCATAGTAATATAATCACACGTTTTTCAATAATAATAACAATACTCCTAATAATCATAATTAACCAATAATGATATAACAATAATAATACCTATTGGATGCATATAAGCAGTGATAAGCAGTATTAATTGGCATTGTTAATAATATGGATATACATAAGAGACGTGATGTCAACCATCATCTTCATTCCCAGTAGGATCTGGATGAACAGACGTCCCAGACTGCTGTGTGGATGGACTTTCTATGTCAATAGTGAGTGTGTGTTGTGATGAATCCAAATAAACAGACACTTACATCTCTTTGGAACTGGTTTCAGCCTCCCCACTCCACCATGCTCCACACTGGGGGGTAAACACAGTGAGAGCAGCATGTTGTCTTTAAACATGAAAACATTCACCTTCATCATCTGCTGTACACAACATGAGTTCCAGCTGTGTTTTCAAACCACTTCCTCTAGCAGCTGGTTGAATCCTTGTAGGAAATATTGTCACTGAGCGCCAGTGTTGGGTAGTAACACGTTATTAGTAACGCAGTTACGTAACGCCGTTATTTTTTTCAGTAACGCGTTACGTAACGCGTTGTTTTTTAAAATACAGTAACTCCATTCCCGTTACCAAACGCTACGTTACTCCGTTCTTTTTGGTGAGGTTTTACAACGGCACGCAGTTCCCGATCAATAAAGTTTAATTGAATTGAAAAACAAAGCTGTCGCCTCTAGCGTCACACACACAATCAAACACGCGCCCCGAAGATGACTGGACAGGTCAGTGCACGGCATGATGGCGAGCGAGAAGGGGAAGATCAGTTTATACTCTTGGAAATACTCAATTTTTTTTCAACTCGAGAGCAAAGGGGAAAACAACATTTCAGTAAGATGTAAACAGCAACAGCAATCTGCTGAAGCACATCGAGAAGTGGCATGCACACACCCACTCACACACACACACACACACACACACACACACACACACACTCCCCCCCACACACACACACACACACACACACACACACACACAAACACAGTGGCGGTTTTAGGCACAGGCAGACCGGGCAGCCGCCCGGGGTGACACATCTGCGCCGTGAAGTGCTTCTCTATAATCTACCGTGTCACTATGTGGGGAATTGGCAAATTGTCGCGCCCTGCAGCTGTGGGGAGGGGGGGGGGGGCGCTTGGAGGGATATCGCCCAGGGCGTAGTTCAATGTAGAACTGCTACTGCACACACACACACACACACACACACAAACACACACACACACACACGCACAAACACACACACACACACACACACACACACACACACACACACACACAGGCGGCGCTCCGAGGAGGCGGAGCGAGGACGCGGCGGAGGCGTCTCTGCCTCTCGCACGGCGGCGGCTCAGCGGCGCTCAGCCGGCCGACGTCGACGTCAGAATATTGTTTTCAGTTATTTATATCAGAATGTCTGTATTTGCTTTTAAGCCACTTTAATTTTTGGCAGTTTGTTTTTGAATACCAAATAAGAAAAATAGCCTTGTTTAGCCAGTTTACAGCCTATGGCCTGACTGAAATAAATAGACATTGAAAAAAAACTTTGGTGTTTGTGTTGGTGCACAACAGATCATATTGCTTGGATGATTAGATTCAGTGATGTGGATGCATATGAATTGAAACGGTTGTATTATTTTTTATTATTCAGCATCAGTACAGAACTGAAATGACGGCTAGAGGGGAACTCAATCAATCAACCTTTAGAGCATTGGAAGAACATTTTACAGTAACTAAAAAGTTACTTTCCCAGTAACGCATTACTTTTTGGTTTAAGTAAGTGAGTTACTAACTGAATTACTTTTTTACAAAGTAACTAGTAGCTGTAACTAATTACTATTTTTCAGTAGCTAGCACAACACTGCTGAGCGCTGAGCTGTCCTCTCCATACCTGAGAGTGTCCAGTCTCCAGCGTGGATCCTCCAGTCCAGCAGAGAGCAGTGTAACTCCTGAGTCTCCTGGGTGATTGTAGCTCAGGTCAAGCTCTCTCAGATGGGAGGGGTTGCTGCTCAGAGCTGAGGCCAGAGAAGCACAGCCTTCCTGTGTGACCAGGCAGCCAGACAGCCTGCATGCACACACACACACACACACACACACACACACACACACACACACACACACACACACACACAATCACCTTTGTATCAATGTAAATCTGTGAAATGTCTTCTGTTGGGAACCCTGTGGTGTCACTGTTTGCACATTGAGTCAAACTGACCTGAGAGTTTCCAGTGTACAGTGTGGACTACCAAGTCCAGCAGAGAGCAGCTGCACTCCTGAATCCTGCAGATGATTGTTACTCAGGTCGAGCACTCTGAGACGAGAGGCTTCTGAGCTGAGAACTGAGGCCAGAGCTTCACAGCATCTCTCTGACAGGTTACAGACATTCAGCCTTCACACAAATAAACAGAAACATGTTAGGAACTGTACTTAAAAGAATACAAGTATTTAGCATTTTCTTAAATTAATCAAAGATACATTTAAGAATAAGATACATCGTAAATTATTAACAGATTGAAGTAAAAATATCTACAAATATTAGACATGCATCATAAAAAAACCCTAAAGAGACAGTTTAATGAAGAGGCTGTTATTTTACTTAACTGGACAACTCTAAACTCCACCTTACTGTCTGTCTAAATGATGATGACTTTAGTAAGAATGTGATGCAACACACACTTTATACAATCACTAAAAACTGAGAGAATATAACATACATACATGGTTATACCTTACCATGGCAACAGACATAGAAATATGTTGAGGTATTCCTGAGTAATTAATTATGTATTTGAATATGTTAACTTTATGGACGTACATCTGTTGAAAGTCTTCTGATAGGGAACATTGTGGTGTCACTATTTGCACATTGAGTCAAACTGACCTGAGAGTTTCCAGTGTACAGTGTCGACTCCTCAGTCCTACAGAGAGCAGTTGCACTCCTGAATCCTGCAGATCATTGTTACTCAGGTCCAGTTCTCTGAGACGAGAGGCTTCTGAGCTGAGAACTGAGGCCAGAGCTTCACAGCATCTCTGTGACAGTTTACAGCCATTCAGCCTTCACAAAAAATAAACACGAACATGTTAGGGAACTGTACTTAAAAGTGCTTATAGATCAGTCATACGTCCACTCACAAAGATAGCTCACCCACAGGAGTATGCCACATTTCTTTATATATTATTTCATAATACATTCAGAGAAAATGTATTATGACATGTGTGTGTGTTTCCCCTCACCAGGTTTACACCATATTGCTATATTTTTCTGCAGCCCATCCTTATTTGTGAATATATGTTTAGCACAAAATAACCAGGAACATGTTAGCAACTGTGTTTAAAACAGCATACATATATTTACTTTTGCTATAGTTAATATATTGTGTTGAAATGTTTTATGATTAGTATGTAGTATTGTTAGTGGCAGGTATAGTTCATTCATTTTTTGTTAATCAATATGACTGGATGGAGGCTGTGAGCCCAGGAACCTGATTAGCTGATCGACAGGTACACTTGCCAGGGCTTTCTCAGCAAGTTTTACTTGTCTTGGAAGCTGTATGACATATGTAAGTTAACACATGTTGTGGAACCTTGGTGTTGCTTACTCTGTAACATTTAGCAGTTATGTATTATCATGTATACGTTTGTGTCTGTTTGTGAACTTCTTTATCTTGTGTGCGCCCCCTTTGTGTGCTGTTTAATTAGATCAATCAATCAAGCAATCAATCAAGGCAAACATGTGAAAACATCCAACCTGAAGTTTTGCACCCTTGGCGAGCGGAGCGAGGTGTGTATTGTTTGGTTCAGTATGAGGTGTTTGTAAATATATTCAGTTCATTCATGTGTTTGTTATTCTGAGTAAACTGCAAGTAATTTTTTGTGTAAATGCAGATGTTGCACTGTGGAAATTGAGGTTTTGTGTGTCATGTGAAAGTTTTTTAATCAGCTATTTTGTGTTTTATTTTTAGATTTCGTGTTGCTGAAGGTGATTCCTGATCAATAAATACGACTGCACCCATAAGAGACTCTCTGCCATTATTAAAGAAGCCAAGGGCTGCTACAAGTACTATGTATGATTATTATTGGGTGTAAATTGAGTGTTGCTGTTTTTTATTGTTGTGTGATGGATTCATATTACTTTTATATTGTACTGTTATGTACATTGTGTTGTGTTTATTTTAATACCTGTTATTACTGAACCTACAGAGATGTTTTTTAATATAATTTTAACTTTTATAATCTACTATTTTGTTTATTGTGTTGTGTGTATTGTCATACAGGTTATGAGTGAACCTACACAGATGTTTTGGAGGCTTTGACCACTGGCAGCAGCCTCAGAAGACCCTCCTCTGAAGCAGAGTATTTCTTCAGGTCAAACACATCCAGCTCCTCTTCTGATGACAGTAAGATGAAGACCAGAGCTGACCACTGAGCAGAGGAGAGAGATTCACCGGAGAAACTTCCTGATGTCAGGTACAGTTGTATCTCCTCCACTAGAGAACGGTCGTTCAACTCATTCAGACAGTGGAACAGATTGATGCTTCTCTCTGGAGGGAGATCTCCATCTAGCTTTATCTTGATGTAAGACATTTCCTCATTCATCCCTAAGCTACTTCCTGTTTGTCCCAGCAGACCTCGTAGGGGAATCTGATTGGTCTCCAGAGAGAGGCCCAGGAGGAAGCGGAGGAACAAGTCCAGGTGTCCGTTCTCACTCTGTAAGGCCTTGTCAACAGCACTCTTGTAGAGTTCAGCCTGTCTTTCTTTTGTTTGTTTGTTTCCAACAAGATAAGATTGTGGTTGTCCCGAGAGCAGATTGACACCAGTGTCGTTAAAGGACAGGAAGACATAAAGGGCAGCCAGAAACTCCTGGATGCTAAGATGGACAAAGCTGAACACCATGTCCAGGTACAGCCCACACTCCTCTTTAAAGATCTGGGTGAACACTCCTGAGTACACTGAGGCTGCTCTGATATTGATGCCACACTCTGTCAGGTCTGCCTCATAGAAGATCAGGTTGCCTTTCTCCAGCTGGTTAAAAGCCAGTTTTCCCAGAGAAACAATGATCTCCCTGCTATCTGTACTCAGTGGATCTGTTTCATCCCTCCTGTGATACTTCCTGTCCCCCTGTTTGGACTGAACCCTCAGGAAGTACATGTACATCTGAGTCATGGTGTTGGGCATCTCTTTTTCCCTCTGAGATGTTTCAAAGAAGTCCTCCAGAACTGTAGCACATATCCAACAGAAGACTGGAATGTGACACATGATGTGAAGACTTCGTGTTTTCTTGATGTGGGAGATGATTGTGCTGGCCATCTTGTCTCTGAATCTCTTCCTGAAGTACTCCTCTTTCTGTGGGTCAGTGAACCCTCTCACCTCTGTCACCATGTCAACACAATCAGCAGGGACCTGATTGGCTGCCGCAGGGCGTGTGGTTATCCAGATGCGAGCGGAGGGAAGCAGGTCGCCCCTGATGAGGTTTGTCAGCAGCACGTCCACAGAGGTCGGCTCTGTGACATCAGTCCAGATGTGGTTGTTCTTGAAGTCCAGAGGAAGTCGACACTCATCCAGACCATCCAAGATGAAGAGACATTGGAGCAGGTCATATCTACAGATTCCTGCTTCTTTGGTTTCAATAAAGAAGTGATGAAGAAGTTGCACCAAGCTAAACTCTTTCTCTTTCAGTAAATTCAGCTCTCTGAAAGTAAATAGAAATGTGAAGTGTATGTCGTGGTTGGCTTTGCTTTCAGCCCAGTCCAGAGTGAACTTGTGTGTTAAGACAGTTTTACCAATGCCAGCCACTCCAGTTGTCATTATGGTTCTGATTGGTTGATCTTGTCCAGGCAAGGGTTTAAAGATGTCTTCACATTTAATTGGTGTGTCTTCCTTGGCTGGTTTCCTGGAAGCTGTTTCAATCAGTCTGACCTCATGTTCCTTGTTGACCTCTCCACTGCCTCCCTCTGTGATGAAGAGCTCTGTGTAGAAGTCATTCAGTCCTGTTGCCTGTCCTGCTTTAGGGATTCCCTCAAACACACGGCTGAACTTCTTCTTCAGACGAGTCTTGATTTTATGTTGGCACTGGACAGCAGCAGATCCTAAATGAGAAAAGAGCAGAAGACATAAGTTAGTTGATGGTGACATCAGTATACACAGGTTGATATTTCCTGCTAATTTTACATTCATATTTCATTAAGATAGGATTAAGGATTAAGTGGCCCCCAGCCAGCAAGAAGAGCGAGTGGCTGCAGTTTGACGAGGATGTGTCAAACATCATCCAGGCCACAGCCAGAGGAGACACGGACAGCCGACTAACATCGATGACCACCATCATCTACAGCTACGCCTCAGAAAGATTCGGGCAGGTGGACAAAGGAAAACCAAAACCTACCTCCTACACAAGGAGCCGCAGGGCCACCCAGATACATCATTTGCGCCAGGAGCTTCGCACCCTCAAGAGGCAGTACAAGGCTGCAACTGAGGAGGAGAAGCAGCCCTTGGAGGAACTGAAAAACATCCTGCGCAAGAAGTTGATGACTCTTCGCAGAGCAGAGTGGCACCGGAGACGGGGAAGAGAGAGGGCAAGGAAGCGGGCAGCGTTCATCGCCAACCCCTTTGGCTTCACTAAACAACTGCTAGGGGACAAGCGCAGTGGCCGGCTTCAGTGCTCTATAGAGCAAGTAAACCGCTTCCTCCAGGAAACTGTGAGCGATCCGCTGAGAGATCTGGAACTGGAGCACAACAAATCTCTTATCAGCCCAGATCCCCCAACAACTGAGTTCAACCTGAAGGAGCCAAGCCTGAAGGAGGTTGAAGATGTCGTCAAGGCGGCCCGTTCGGCGTCAGCACCAGGCCCCAGTGGAACCCCTTACGTGGTCTACAAGCGCTGCCCGAAACTGCTACGACACCTGTGGAAGATCCTGAAGGTGATCTGGAGAAGGGGAAAAGTGGCCGACCAGTGGAGGCATGCTGAGGGAGTTTGGATCCCAAAAGAGGAGAACTCAAGCGACATCAGTCAGTTTCGATCCATCTCTTTGCTGAGCGTGGAAGGGAAGGTGTTTTTCAGCATCGTCTCAAGAAGACTGACTGAGTTCCTCCTCAAAAACAGCTACATTGACCCATCTGTTCAGAAGGGGGGATCTCTGCACCTGGCTGCTTGGAACACACTGGGGTCGTTCACACAACTCATCAGAGAGGCCCATGAGAACAAAGGCGACCTAGCTGTGTTGTGGTTGGATCTGGCCAACGCCTATGGCTCCATACCACACAAGCTGGTCGAGCTCGCTCTCCACCGCCACCATGTGCCCAGTAAGATCAAGGCCCTCATCCTGGATTACTACAATAACTTCAGGATGAGAGTTACTTCTGGGTCAGAAACATCGGACTGGCATCGCATTGGGAAAGGGATAATAACAGGCTGTACTATCTCTGTTGCCCTCTTTGCCCTTGCCATGAACATGGTGGTCAAGTCAGCTGAGGTGGAGTGCAGAGGGCCCCTGACCAAGTCTGGAGTACGGCAGCCCCCCATCAGAGCCTATATGGATGACCTCACCGTAACAACCACGTCGGTCCCAGGATGCAGGTGGATCCTACAAGGGCTCGAAAGACTCATCACTTGGGCAAGGATGAGTTTTAAGCCCTCCAAATCTCGTTCAATGGTGCTAAAGAAGGGGAAGGTGACTGACAAGTTCAGTTTTTCCATCTCAGGAACTGTCATCCCAAGCATCACGGAGCAGCCCGTGAAGAGTTTGGGGAAGCTCTTCGACTCCACCTTGAAGGATTCGGCAGGCATTCAGAAGGCCAGCTTAGAACTTGGATCCTGGCTGACCAAGGTAGACAAGTCTGGCCTGCCTGGTAGGTTTAAAGCCTGGATCTACCAGCATTCAATCCTGCCCCGCATCCTGTGGCCCCTGCTGATTTATGCAGTCCCAATGACAGCAGTTGAGTCCCTGGAGAGGAAGATCAGCGGCTTCCTTCGGAGGTGGCTGGGACTTCCTCGCAGCCTTACCAGCGCTGCCCTGTATGGAACAAGCAACATCCTGCAGCTTCCCTTCAGTGGCCTCACAGAAGAGTTCATGGTGGCTCGCACCAGAGAAGCTCTACAGTACAGGGACTCAAGGGACTGCAAGGTGTCAGCAGCCGGCATCGAGGTGAGGACGGGAAGGAAGTGGAAGGCACGGGAGGCAGTGGAACTTGCAGAGTCACGCCTAAGACAGAAGGCACTGGTGGGCACTGTGGCAACAGGAAGGGCAGGCTTGGGTTACTTCCCAAAGGTCATCATCAGCCAGACCCATGGGAAGGAAAGGCACCACCTGATCCAGGAGGAAGTCAGAGCGGGAGTGGAGGAAGAGCGAGTGAGCAGGGCAGTTGGACTACGGCAACAGGGAGCGTGGACAAGGTGGGAGGACGCACAACAGCGCAGGATCACCTGGACGAACATCTTGCAGCCAGATTTCCAGCGGGTCCGTTTCCTGGTGCAAGCCGTCTACGATGCTCTGCCAAGTCCAGCGAACCTCCATGTGTGGGGGAAAAGTGAGACTCCTTCTTGCCCGCTGTGCTCTGGTAGAGGCTCGTTAGAACATCTCCTCAGCGGCTGCCCAAAGGCTCTGGCAGATGGTCGCTACCGCTGGCGCCATGACCAGGTGCTTAAGGCAGTCGCGGAGAGTGTAGCTTCAGCCATCAGCTCCAGCAAGAACCATCAGGCTCCAAAGAAGGCAATCTCCTTTGTCAAAGCTGGAGAAAAACCCAGAGCAGGCAAACATACAGCAACAGGCCTACTCTACACAGCAGGTGACTGGCAGCTGCAGGTCGACCTGGGTAAGCAGCTGAGGTTCCCCCAGCACATCGCAACAACAACCCTCCGCCCAGATATGATCCTGACCTCTCAGTCTTCGAAACATCTGATCATACTGGAGCTGACAGTGCCCTGGGAGGAAAACATCGAGGAAGCCAATGAGAGGAAGAGGGCTAAATATCAGGAACTGGTAGAGGAGTGCAGGAGGGGAGGCTGGAGGACGTTCTACGAGCCCATAGAGGTTGGCTGCAGGGGATTTGCAGGGCGGTCTCTCTGCAAGGTCCTGAGCCGCCTGGGCATCGTTGGAGCAGTAAGGAAGAGGGCCATCAAGTCCGCAAGCGAAGCCGCCGAAAAGGCCACCCGGTGGCTTTGGATGAAGAGGGCAGATCCGTGGGCTGCTGCTGGGACGCAAGTCGGGGCTTGATCACCCCCGGCTGGGTCGCCTGGGTGAGGGTGTATGATGTTGCGAGACCCGAAACACTCGATGACCCCAGGATACATCACTGATGACGCGTCCCAGTGCATCCATGAGGTGTTTCTTGTAAAGCATATTAATGAATATCATTTCAAGAGTATCTCAATATTTCCATAGCAATGCTATGTGACTAAAGACAGTAATATTGATAATGAATCAGTGGAAAATGACTTGCTATGCTGATGTAACAAGATAATGTTGCATCTTTTCCACTGAGGTATTCTGCTGTTGATCTGCAGTATATTGTTTAACATTATTATTATTATTATTATTATTATTATTATTATTATTAGGGACCGAGCCTGTGAAACAGGACGAGGTCCCCTTTGTTTTTGATACCTTTATTTATTATTATTATTTCTAGGAGCTTTGACGGCAATTTGTATATCTGAACATATCCGAAAAGTCCATTTTATTTGGCAAAGTTGTCAGGCCTGGTGAAAAATTATATATTCTATGCGTCACGTTCATGTTGCACACTAGGAAGACCTCTAGTTATTATTATTATCATTATTATTATTAGTAGTAGTAGTAGTAGTAGTAGAAGTAGTATCTGATTGCCCCACAATAACCCTACATATCTGGATCAAACCAATTAAACTGATGATTTGAACAGCAATGTTGTGGTGGTAAAGCCTAGTTTATACTGCTGCGTAAAGTGCCGTACATCGGTGACGGAGAGCCCTATACGTCGCCGGAGAGCCTGTCGGAGAGCCTCTCCGTCGTCTCAGGCTGCACAAAATATTTTTTAAGTGTCCATCACTCCGTCAAGCGACAATGGAGATGGCAGAGGCTAGGATTGGTCCACTGTTGTGAACCGACCTGGCTTTTCACACGTAGCCATAAGCACAATGGAGTGAGCTCCTTTGTAGTTGAAGTAGTCACACCTCGGCTCACTCCCGCTGTGCGACGGAGAACTATGAGGGCTCGAGGGGTCTCCGTAGTGACGCAGTTGGATTATGGATTAGGCAGTCGTAGAAGTATAACCAGGCCTTAAGTATTTCTCCTCTGTTTAAAAGATAAGTCATTTCTGCCCTTCAAAATAAAAGTCTCTTACCGCCCCACAGTGTGTCGGCCAGTTCCTCCTGGTTCATCTCCATCAGGCAGAGCTTTGTGATGTCCACCACTCCCTCTATGGCGCGCCTCCTCTGCTCCTCTTCCTTACCATCCAGCTCCTCCTCCTCCCTCTGACTCTCTGAGCATTGTGGGTCATGTGGGAAGAGATTCCTCCAGAGCTTCTTCAGCTCCTTGTCTAGAAAAGCGTGTGCGTTCTCCTCAGCCCTCTGGAACAGAACAAACATCAAGGGGAACTTTACTCTGAACTAACTGAGGACATCAGAAGCATCTGTCCTACATTCACGTCCCGCTGTTCTGAAGAGGGAAGCCTGGAGACTATTAGCACCACCAGAGATGCTTTTTAACATTCATGTAGAGTTAAAATCAAATGTCTTGTTGGACATTTACCCACCTTGATAAGCTCTGTTTGATGCTGCTGTACAGACTGAGCACTGGTAACCTTTGACCTCTCCTGTTGTTGTCTGTGGAACACACACACACACACACTATCTATCTATGATATTTTTAACCAATCTACAAATCTATGACCAATATTCGTTCGACACTCAGAATCCAAATGCCAGAACTAGAACACCCAAGCCACACATCCACCTCATTCACAGAAAGAAGAAGAAGAAGAAGAATTACTGATTTGATCCCGTGAGGGAAATTTGGTCTTCTGCATTTAACCCAATCGTGAATTAGTGGAACATTCAGAACACAGTGATGGTGAAGCACACAGTGAGGTGAAGCACACACTTAAACCCGATGCAGTGAGCTGCCTGCAACAGCGGCGCTCGGGGAAGCAGTTAGGTGCCTTGCTCAAGGGCACTTCAGCCATGCGCACTGGTCGGGGTTCGAACCGGCCACCCTCCGGTTACAAATCCAAAGCCCTAACCAGTAGGCCGGCTGCCCCACAACATAGCTTTCCATTGTTACGTTTTACGTTTACGTGTTACGTTTTACTCCACTAACAGAAATCCCCACTGCTGACCTGTCCTCCATGAAAATAAGCATGAAGTCCTCCACCCGTGCCCTGGACCGCAGTCTGGACTCCCAACACCCTGACAACTACTGACCCATCTCAAATCCCCCCTTCCTGGCAACAATCCTAGAAGGAGCAGCAGCCACTCAAACCAGAACCACCTGGAGCCTCATGTATAAAGGTTGTGGATGCACAAAAACGTGGCGTACGTCCTTTTCCACGGTCATGTTCAGACGTATGAAACGTGAAATGACCATGGAAATGTGGGGTGCCCACGGCAACTTCATGGCTGACGTACGCATGTTTCTACAGCTATTGATCCTTTGGCAACACTTAGAGGTGATGCATGCAATCTGTTAATGTCAAAAACAATTAGTCATCAGAGTGATGTGCACGTCACAGACACACTTTTGAACAATTAACACACCCACAGGTATGCAATTATATCGGTGGATATAAAAGCATGTGCAATGTGATGAAGAGAATGGTATTAACAATGGCAGCGTTAGCCTTGTTAGAGGACCTCGCAAACTTTATACTGAGATATTTGTGATTACAGTGCAAAAAATACATAGAGATAACATAGCTTTCCATTGTTACGTTTTACTCCACTAATTCCTTTCCATCTGTCAACTGGGCAGCATAGCTCAGTGGGTAGAGCGTGGGTTCAACAATAGTGTTGGGAAGACCGAGTCTTTTTACTGAATCAGATCTTTTACTCTCAGACAGTAAATTGAACAAATCTTTTTGAGTCATTTAGTTCATTTAGTTCATTTTACAGCAGGTGGCGCTGTAGCCCTCTTGTGAGCATTACAAAAAAGACTGCGGTTCTCAAACATTTAACAATGAAGGCAACATGGATTACAGCTGACAAAGTTTACACAAAATGACAAGCAATTCAAACCATGTGAAAACCTAGGAAAGCAAATACACACCACAATAAGCGACTTGTGTTCTATATCCTCCCTGCTACTGTTGTTTGAAAGCACGACACGACAGTGGCCAAGATGGCGCCGGTGAGGTTGGCTGCTGTCTTACCTGCTCCCCGCGTTTGTTCGTACTTAATCGTTGTTATTGTTATTTTTAACCTGTTGAGCGCTTCAGCATTAGGTCGTAACACATATGAGAGACAGACTCTAATTAATCTCGGAACAAAGTACTCTAACCTTGCTCCCAACAACAACAACTTAAACCCGGACCTGACCTGACCCGCGGACATCCTGCGGGACAGCAACAACAACAACAACAATGGCTACACGGACCGCAGATCACGACGGAGGCCCCGAGGGAAGCGAGCCGGCGTTAGGAACAGACTAAGACGCAGAGCACACCATCCACCTCTGCCCAGCATCCTACTCGCCAATGTCCAGTCGCTGGAAAACATGCTGGATGAACTCAGGGCCAGAATAAAGTTCCAAAGGGATATACGGGACAGCAACATCATCTGCCTCACCGAGACATGGTTGACCCCCCAGACACCGGACCACGCCGTTCAACCAGCGAAGTTCTTCACCGTCCACCGCAGCGACAGAGCGAGTGAGTCCGGCAAAACAGGGGGAGGTGGTGTGTGCTTGATGGTTAATAACAACTGGTGTGACAACAGGAACGTCCAGACTCTCACACGCCACTGTTCCCCCGACCTGGAGCTTCTGACCATCCAGTGCCATCCCTTCTATCTGCCCCGTGAGTTTACTTCGGTCATCATCAGCGCCGTTTACATCTCACCTCAGGCGAACACGGACACTGCCCACACCGAGCTACACGAGGCTATCTCCACCTATCAGGCTAACCAGCCTGATGCAGCCCTCATCGTGGCCGGGGACTTTAACCGGGCTAACCTGAGGAAAGTGATACCGGAGTTCAAACAACACATTGACTGTCCCACCAGAGGAGAGAGGACTCTGGACCACTGTTACTCTCCGTTCAAGGACGGTTACAAGGCCAGACGTCTGCCTCCGTTCGGCCTCTCCGACCACAGTGCCGTCTTTCTCATGCCGAAATACAAACAGCGGCTGAAGCAGGAGTCTCCTGCAGTCAGAGAGGTGACACGGTGGACCGATCATTCAGAGGCCGCTCTGCGGGGGGCGCTGGATTCAGCGGACTGGGACATGTTTCGGAGCAGCTCGAGCGGTGATATCAACGAGGTCACGGAGGCGGTCGTGGGATTTATTGGGAAAATGGTGGAAGACACAACACCAACAACCACCACCAGGGCTTTCCCCAATCAGAAGCCGTGGGTGGATAAAACCGTCCGCGATGCGCTGAGAGCCCGCACCGCTGCATACAACTCTGGACTCGTCACCGGAGACATGTCGCCATATAGAGCAGCCACCTACGTCGTCCGGAGGACGGTGAAGGAGGCCAAATGCCGCTACGCCAAGAGACTGGAGCTGCAGATGGAGGAGAGCAACCCCAGGGCGCTGTAGCAGGGTCTACGTACCATAACGGATTACAAAGCGACACACACGGTGAGAGCCGACGCTTCGCTGGCTGATGAACTCAACAACTTCTTCGCACGCTTTGAGTTGGACACCGGGCAAGAAGCTGCGCTCCCAGCCGGAGGAGAGGAGATACTCACCGTGACGGAGCTGGAGGTGAGGAGGATGTTTAAAGGGGTGAACACCAGGAAGGCAGCAGGGCCTGACGGCATTAGTGGGCGTGTCCTCAAAGCCTGCGCTGAACAGCTCGCACCAGTGTTTACAACGATATTCAACCTCTCCCTCTCACAGTGTGTGATTCCCACCTGCTTCAAGAAGTCTGTTGTGGTCCCCGTCTCAAAGACAGCCAAACCCAGTAACCCTAACGACTATCGCCCCATAGCCCTCACATCCGTGGTGATGAAGTGTTTTGAGAAGCTGCTCAAAACATTCATCACTTCATCCCTGCCCCCCACCTTGGACCCTCTTCAATTTGCATACCGCCCAGACAGATCCACCGATGACGCCATAAACCTACTGCTGCATAAAATTATTTCCCACGTGGACACCAGGATGGGGAACTATTTGAGAGTGCTGTTTGTAGACTACAGCTCAGCATTCAACACCATAGTCCCCTCCAGACTTGTGAGTAAGCTGTGGGATCTTGGACTGAACTCCTCTCTGTGCAGGTGGGTCCACAGCTTCCTAACTACCAGACAACAAGTTGTTCGTGTGGGCCCCCATAACTCATCCCCCCTCACACTCAACACTGGATCCCCTCAAGGCTGCGTGCTGAGTCCTCTGTTGTACTCCCTGTACACACACGACTGTGTGTCCACATCAGACAGTAACACCATCATTAAGTTTGCTGACGACACAGCCATTGTGGGGTTGATCTCCCAACATAAGGAGGAGGCCTACAGGAAGGAGGTCATCCACCTGGAGAGATGGTGCCGGGAGAACAACCTCCTGCTCAACGTCAGCAAAACCAAGGAGCTGATTGTGGACTACAGGAGGAAGCAGCACAGCGACATCCGTCCACTCTGTCCACACTGCATCAGCGGGTCTGAGGTGGAGAGGGTGGACAATTTCAGATACCTGGGTGTGACCATCGCTCAGGACCTGTCCTGGTCACTGCATGTAAATAAAACTGTCAAAAAGGCCAGGCAGCATCTGTTCCACCTCAGACGCCTCAGAGACTTTAGGCTCCTTCTCAAGGTGCTCAGGAACTTCTACACCTGCACCATCGAGAGGATGAGGAAAAGCTTCTTCCCCCAGGCCATCCGTCTGCTCAACAACAAACGATAATCTGGACTGCTCTGCATACTACATACACACTTTACTATTTGTACTCACCTGCACTGGAGGTGCAAATGTTGTTATAAATATTGGCACACTCCATACACTTTAAAACCCGTATCTTACATTTTTTATTTTTATTTTTTCTTATTTTTATACACTGATATTACTGTATTATACTGTACTATTTTTTTTATACATATACTATAATTTATTTCTTTTTTTTTGTATCGTTATTTTATTAATATTAATATTTTAATATTTATTATTTAATTTTACTCTTGTTATTTGTGGGAGCAGGTACAAAGACAATTTCACTGCACATTGTACTGTGTATGATTGTGTATGTGACAAATAAAACTCTTGAATCTTGAATCTTTACTGGGTGGCTGTCAAGTGACAAATAAACGAGAGACCGATCCGAATGAATGAACGAGAACGACCTGTTCAGCCTGCCTGTCACGTGACAAATGAACGAGTGACCGATCCGAATGAATGAATGAGAACGACCCGTTCAGCCTGAGCTGCCTGTCATGTGACAAATGAACGACTCTATTAACGAGAACGAACCCTTCAGGCTGAGCTGCCTGTCACGTGACAAGTGAACAACTCGATCAACGAGAACGAACCGTTCAGCCTGAGCTGCCTGTAATGTGACTAATGAACAACTCGATGAACGAGAACAAATCGTTCAGCCTGAGCTGCCTGTCACGTGACTAATGAACGAGAGACCGATCCGTATGAACGATCCGGTGAACGAACTGTTGTCATGTGGCCAGGGAAGATACTGCATGAAAATGAATCACTCACTGAACGAATCACTTAATGAGACGACAAATTACTCCCGAGTCATGTAAAAGATTAGTTCATATTGAACAAATTGTTCACTACCGACACAACACTATTCAACAACGGGAGGGTTGGTGGTTCGATCCCCACCTCATCTTGAATTATCTCATTGATTACAGGCATTCTATGCACAAGTTATCCTCACATGGAATTATATGTTCTAATTATAACTATTAATTATTATTCTTGGCAACAGCTGCATTACATTGAATTAAATAATTTGAGGTGTATTTTATTTATATTCTATTTATGATTTTGTGTTTATTAGAGTACGTAAAGACAAGACAATGAAGTATATTAAAAAAAAACAATGAATGTACCAATCATGACAAGCTATGCAATAAATTGTGCTAGGTAAAGAATGTACTGATTAATGTGCCATGACAGTAAAAGATTAAACATGTGATCCTGCAGAATAACACGGCTGTTCAGCAGACATATACTGTAGCCTACTGACTAAAGCGTTGGTTATGGTTCTGCGTAGTGATCACGCAATGGCCACGCAGTTGCTTGGACGCAGTCATGAGACCGTGATGGTTCTGGGTGGGGTGTCGAATTGCAATTCAACGCCAGAGGGCGTTGTTTTTTGTGAAGACTGACCGAGACTCTTGTGACGTATATCGTATCGCGGACCAATCACAGCCAATGCCACTGCATTGGTGTTGCGTCGCCTCGACGCACGTCTAGGAGTTTTGGGAGGTGCACGTCAGGCACTTGCGGTGGACGCAAGGGGGGTCCGCAAGGACGTAATGGGTCCGTGAGCCCCATAGCGTTTTGTCAAAGCTGAAGCATAACTTGAGCATAAGACTCATACACAAACAATTAAAACAGATGGGCACCCAAGGCCATGTGCAATGGAGAGTACCGCTTCCAAAACTCTAAAGCACATTCCTCTGTACGAATAAAGACCCAGAACAGACATAAAACAGGCAGAATACTCTAGGCAGAGCATCCGTGGATATGAAGCTGGGTGTATCTCTATGCGTATTTTAGTACTCATTCCCTCCTTTGCTCTGCAGCTTCTTGAACAGATAAATCATATAATAAAGTGAGTTAAAAGTAGTCAGATTCGAGAGTCAGTCTTAAAGAACACGGCAACAATGTGATAGTAGTCAATCATTTTACGGTGTATAACACTTAAATTGATTTGCATATGTAAATGGGGGCATGGACAGGGAGGAGTTTGCCATCTCTGCATGTGTGCTCATTTCCACGTTGATTGGGATGTACAAAAGAAACATGCTTGGATCCATGTGTACGCACACTTTGATCCATCTGAATGTATTTGTGCGTACGACAGTTTCTTGGTTTTGGCGTACGCCAAGTTTCAGAAGGAAATCCATGCAAGGCCCCTGGACTCCAATAACATCCATGAACCATTTCCATCAGGCATCACAGAGACTGCCCTCCTCAAAGTAACCAACAACATACTGCTGTAGGGCGGCAGTGTGTTGGCCGCATTCTCCACTGCCACGGCCTCCGGTTCCACCGTGACACCGACCACACCCAACT
Source organism: Urophycis tenuis (assembly GCA_036785325.1). Lineage (NCBI taxonomy): Eukaryota > Metazoa > Chordata > Actinopteri > Gadiformes > Phycidae > Urophycis > Urophycis tenuis. The sequence goes on from JAXIVH010000064.1 coordinate 946,943, forward strand.
CTACCTCTCCCCCGAGACCATCACTGCCCCCTCTCAGTCCACCCTCAGCACCGGCCTTACTCACATTCATCCTGGATGATAAATGACTTTCTCTAACTCAACCACAGTGAATCTGAGATGATCATCATCAACCTCAACTCCCTCACCTGCACCATCCCTGTCATTCACACACATGTCAACCACATCACTAAAACAGTTTTCTCCACTAAATCTTCCACATGGATGTTTGATCAATGTTATATTTCATAATCTCTGATTAATCCTTACCTCTCCTCAATAGACTGATTTCCATCTTTAAAGCTAATAGGTTGATCCATAGAGCGGTCACTCTTCATGGAGACACAGCTGGGTCCAGGGGAGTCTGCTGTCACCTGCTGGACTCTTCTAGAAAAACAAGAACCAGGATTGTTACGGATGCCGCTGTGCAAAGCCTCGCCGCCTCCTCCTGCTGCTACAGCCCGTCTCTTCTCCCTGCTGCAGGATCTGAATGGGCTCCCCCGTCTGTGTTGGAGATGGTTGGCTGCACCGCTGGCCAATCCCCGTTCAACACCTCAGCCACAGACTATTTAAACGGAGGCTAAACGGCTCTCCCAGACACACACATCAGAGTGGATGTGCGTGTGTCTCACGTAGCTCACATTGCTCCAATTATCGGTACCCTGTTTAGAGAGTATTTAAAGTCAGTAGCGTGTGTGCTGTACCGATCTTGTGGGCTTTAGTTTTGGTTTTCGACCCATTTCATTTGATTACTTTGGTCCTGCGTGGCTCTTTTAGGTTTATGGTTCTGTATTATTTGTGTTCCCCGTTGTGGTTTTTTAGGCCCCATCCACACAAAGCCAGATTTCGAAAACCCCCCCCCCCATTTGTCTTGGCAGGGGGGGCAGAGTCCGTAACGACGGAGTCATTGCTGAAACGGATATAGCTCTACAAACGCTGTAGTACATATTCCAGGCCTGTGTGTGGCGCTGTTTCAGATAAAGAAATCCACCAAATAACAGTTTAATGTTGCAGAGTATGCCGAAGTGACAGATCCCCAACAACATGAAACTACCTCAACCACTGGACAGTCGATCCAGCCTAAAGTCAAACACAGGCAGTCAATTCATCATCCAACATCTTGGTCTCGCTGACCCTGGCGTCCTAACGTGTAAACTAGTTTGCATTGATTACAAAATCGGACAGACTATAAATGATCAATTTTGGAATATATATTCAATGTTGTGCAATGTTAGGTCAGCGCGATTTCACTTATCCGCCCATTAAATGGTTAATTTGTGGAGGCAATCCAAAAGGAGATAAATAACCATATTTATTATTTATTTTATTTCAAGAGTCATTCTAAAGGCATATCCTCCACATATATTTCGCTCTGACTCTGGCTGATGACATCATAATTTGTGTTTCTGGTGTCCACACGAATCCAAAACCTGAAACGTTTTTGACTTTTCCACCCTGGGACCTGGTTTAAAAAAAGTTGTTTTTTAAGGCACCGAAAACGGCAGATCCATTGTAACGGTCGGCCTAAACGCATAAGACCTTTGCTGTTTCACTCGAAAATCATCACCGTGTGGATGGGCCCTTAGGTGTTATTTCTTAAGGGAGATTGTTTGTGCACACTGTGAGTAGGGAGAATTTTCGTTGGCTGTTGACCTGTGGGTCGTCGTTTTCTTATTCAATTATTTGTTTACTGACACCAACAGTGGTAAATAAATTACCATTTTTTAGTTAAACAAAAACGTGTTACGTCTCCTTTTCCTTTCACGAGTCGGGTCGTAACAAGGATTTATGGATGTTAGATAGATGTTATATTTCATAATCTCTGATGAATCCTTACCTCTTCTCAATAGACTGATTTCCATCTTTAAATTTAGCAGGTGGATCCATAGAGCGGTCACTCTTCATGGAGACACAGCTGGATCCAGGGGAGTCTGCTCTCTCCTGCTGCTCTGGCCTTCAACACAACACACACACACAGCTTTTACTCAGAGTAATGATGGTGTCATGATGTATCACTGCTGAGCTCTGAGATGGACAACAGTCACAGACAGTGAGAGATCCTCCTCTTACCTCTACCATCACTGCCCCATCTCAGGCCACCCTCAGCACCGGCCTTACTCACATTCATCCTGGATGATAAATGACTTTCTCTAACTCAACCACAGTGAATCTGAAATGATCATCATCGACCCCAACAACCTCACCTGCACCACCCAGGACCTCCCTCACCTGCACCACCCAGGACCTCCCTCACCTGCACCACCCAGGACCTCCCTCACCTGCACCACCCAGGACCTCCCTCACCTGCACCACCCAGGACCTCCCTCACCCGCACCACCCAGGACCTCCCTCACCTGCACCACCCAGGACCTCCCTCACCCGCACCACCCAGGACCTCCCTCACCCGCACCACCCAGGACCTCCCTAACCCACACCACCCAGGACCTCCCTCACCTGCACCACCCAGGACCTCCCTCACCTGCACCACCCAGGACCTCCCTCACCTGCACCACCCAGGACCTCCCTCACCCGCACCACCCAGGACCTCCCTCACCCGCACCACCCAGGACCTCCCTCACCTGCACCACCCAGGATCTCCGTCCCACGGCTTCACTTAGCATCCCTCCTATTCATGTCTGCCACATCACTACCCCCCCCACCCTGATCCATCCCCGCTGAAGAAACAAGTATGTGTCTGACCAGTCACTCTTTAAATCCTTACCTCTTCTCAATAGACTGATTTCCATCTTTAAATTTAGCAGGTGGATCCATAGAGCGGTCACTCTTCATGGAGACACAGCTGGGTCCAGGGGAGTCTGCTCTCTCCTGCTGCTCTGGCCTTCAACACAACACACACACAGCTTTTACTCAGAGTAATGATGGTGTCATGATGTATCACTGCTGAGCTCTGAGATGGACAACAGTCACAGACAGTGAGAGATCCTCCTCTTACCTCTTAGCTTTGCTCTGGCGGCCATGTTCCCCAGACAGAGTGGTTTTAGAGGTAGGACCCCCCTCCTCTGTCTCCTCATCCATAGTGGACTGGAGACCTGGACACAAACACAACTACATGTTGTTTCTCCAGCCATTCCACGACCATATATGGGCTTCCTCATGTCCTACAACATCACAACCAGAGCTGTGATGCAGGCCCACAGAAAAGAAGATTCAACACAAGATGACGTTTAAAGACCTTCAACTATCCAAGATGGCTGGTTTACTGACTAATAATAATAATAATAATAATAATAATAATAATAATAATAATAACAATCACAATTATACAAATAAAACAACTACACATTACATCACAAGTACCTTTAAAGTTACACAATGATCATTGTGATTTTGGACAAATCCTGAAAGAGAAGATTCCCAGCTGATCTGGGTTTGATCACCAATGTCCACAGTCTAACCTGTAGCTAGCAAGATGCCCCATAAACCCTACCTGCCCCTTAATGACCTGTCTCTGTACTGTCTAACCCCTACCTGCCCCTTAATGACCTGTCTCTGTACTGTCTAACCCCTACCTGCTCCTTAATGAGCTGTCTCTGTACTGTCTAACCCCTACCTGCTCCTTAATGACCTGTCTCTGTAATGTCTAACCCCTACCTGCCCCTCAATGACCTGTCTCTGTACTGTCTAACCCCTACCTGCTCCTTAATGACCTGTCTCTGTACTGTCTAACCCCTACCTGCTCCTTAATGACCTGTCTCTGTACTGTCTAACCCCTACCTGCTCCTTAATGACCTGTGTCTGTACTGTGTAACCATACGCACAGCTGTCAATCTGAAACATCACTATCCAGAATTGTGTTTCTTCTGCTCATATCAGACACCATCATTTTGCACACACACTCTCATACACACACACACACACACACACACACAAACATTCAAATATAGACACATTATTTTTCATGTCAAAACGATTTTTATTCATATTCATACAACTTAAATCACAATTATACACTGTTTATACACTGTTCATAGACTGTTTATACACGGTCCATACTGTTTATTTATTTATTACTGTTTAATACTGTCAATAGTGCTCACACTGCTCATACTGTATATCGTACACCTTATACCCCCATCTGTTTATATGCTGTTTATATTGTCTGTATATATTTGCGACCATTTTATTTTATTTAGTTTTTTGTATTCTTATTTTTATGTATTGGTATTTATATTTATCGTGCGTGTCTCGCACCAGAGATCGAGGAAATGCCATTTCAGTTTTTGTGTCTGTCCTTTATGTTCATGAAAAATTACAATAAAGTTGTCTTTATCTTGATCTTAACTACATAATGATCACACACTGTAAACCCGAACAGTACTACAAACTCATAACTATTGCCGTCAACTAAACCAAAGTGAGTTAATTAGTTCACCCGACACTGAAACATTAAGTATTCCTAACGAATAATAGCGTTTTGAGTTCACAGGGCTTAGTATGTGTAAGTGAACGCTGTCCCTCAACTTGAAACGTCTAAGTTAACAGGTGTGCGTGAGGGGACGTGACGTCTGACGTCACTACACCCAACGGTTCAGATCACGTATCCAGAAAATTCCGGATTGCTGGACCCTAGCGAGCGATGCGACGGAGCGAAGAAAAGTGGAAACAGTCATATTCGTCAAAAAACCTGCACAACAACGGACATTTTTTTCACCGTGCTGTTGCAAAATTGGTCCGGGGGACCCCGACTTCAGGATTTGAAAGTTTCGCGCGTGAAGCGGTGAGTAAGGTAGTAACTTTCAAAAGTTCAATACAGTTAACTTAGGCTATCTTTTGTTAGACGCTGTGAATGTGTGTAATGAAGTTACATGCTGCGATATTCGACATATTTCCAACTGGTTGAAACGAAAGCGTATTACTTTATTGTCAGTGTTGCTTCTAGGCCCAGGTCGTTAACGTTAACGTTAAAAAAAAATATTTCAGGCCGACGGAGACGACGGAGAGGCTCTCCGTCAGGCTCTCCGTCGACGGAGAGGGCTCTCCGTATCCGTCGTCCGTCACTTTACGTAGAAGTTTAAACTAGGCTTAAGGGTAGTGGAAACAGCCGTTCTTTGCCTTGATAAATATGCCGAGGACCACGTGTTTCAAATATCGGTGAAATGTTTTAATAAAAGCAGTTACTGCATATGTGAACGTTTATGAGTATTTGTTTATTTTAAAACACCATTTGGTTATGACATTCATCATGATTTGGAAATAAATTACATTGTTTATTGTCTCCCTGCAGATCTTGTGTGACGTCTCTGCCTGCCCCAGTCCAAGGTAAATGGATTGGAAGTGCAACCTGTGCTCTGTGTCCTTGGACACACGTCCAAAGTTATTTAGGCATTATCAATTGCACCATAACCACTTCTCAAGAGTCAGCCCTCTACCATGTTTGTACAGTGACTGCATCTGTACTTTCCAGTCATTTAATGCAGTTAAAGCTCATTTATCTCGGTGTCATAGTGATACAAGCAGAGTAAATGTGACTGATGGTTCACAGTCAGGAAGTGCATTTTTTACATGTCCCTTGTGTGGCACCAAGCAGACATTTTCTGAGGCATCACTATTTTCTCATTTAAGGAGTCATTTAAGAAATCATGAGATGGTAGTATGTCCATACAGTAACTGCAGTTACAGTACAAATGCATACTCGTCCTTCAATGCACACAAAAGCCGAAACCATGCAGGCAGTTCAGATTTTGATACGAACATTGTATCTCCAGAAAAGAATGGTACACCAGATACACCTGCTGGTGAAAATGTTGAGGAGGGACCTGCTCAGTGTGACAGCACAGACACCTTTGACCCTGTTGAGGAAGAGAGTCAGTGTGACACAGACACTTTAAGAGGGCAGCTGCACCAAAGTTTAGCGTCGCTATTCTTAAAGATGAAAACAATTCTTCATGTGTCTGACCTGGCGACTCAGGACATAGTGGAGCATCTGACACAAATATTTTCCCTGTCCCAGCCTCTAGTCAAACAATCTCTTAGAGAAGTCTTAGAACATCATGACATCTCTATCCGTGAAAATGCTCTAGATGATATAGTTACCGCAGTTCTGGAAAGCAACATTCTTGTAAATGCCACAGCTAAAGGTAAAGAGTTATCTTCAACTAAAAGAAGGAAAACATTTGTTGAAAAAAACTACCCTGTGGTGAAGCCTGTAGAGTATGTGCTGGAGCCCGGACACACAGCAGTCTATGTTCCTATTCTTGACATGATTCAGAAAATGTTCAAACATACAGACATTCTGGACAAAATTCTAGAAACAAAGATGTCACAGGAAGGTCATTTCATGAGCCACCAAGATGGCTCATACTATAAGGAGAATGAATTATTCTCTTCCACAGATGATCTAAAGCTACCACTCATTTTGTACATAGATGATCTAGAAATAGCAAACCCACTTGGAACATCTCGGAAGATCCACAAACTATGTTCAGTCTACTGGGTATTTGCTGATCTGCCTAGTAAATATAGATCATCATTGCACGTGCTTCAGTTAGCAGCATTATGTAAGGTATCTGACGTTCAGCGGGTTGGATATGAAAGAATTTTTGGTCCTCTGTTACGAGACATCCAAACTCTTGAGCAAGATGGTGTTTTTATTGAGTCCATTGGTAAAGCTGTAAAGGGAACAGTCTTGTGTGTCGTGGCTGACAATCTTGCAGCTCACTCATTAGCAGGATTTACAAAGTGTTTCAGAGCTCAGTATGTGTGTAGATTCTGCACAGCTACCAAAGACCAAATTCAGGCTCATGATGTTGGGAGTGGAGAATTCAGTGTGCGGACAAAAGCCAGTCATGATGTTGATGTTGATGCTGCACTGCATGGGGTTAGTCAGAGTGGTGTTCAGGAAGGCTGTGTTCTGACGCAGGGTCTACAGTATTTTCATACAGTCACAGGCTTCCCACCAGATATCCTGCACGACCTTCTTGAGGGCATTGTGCCTGTAGAGCTTGCCCTGTGCATTGGGAAAATGATACATCATAAATACTTCACCCTGGAGTATTTAAACAGAAAAATTGTCTCATTCCCATACAAACACACAGACAAGGTTGACAGACCTCAGCCTATCCCAAAGACCTTCACTGTGAAGAAAACAGTTGGTGGAAATGGCCATGAGAATGCTACTTTGCTCAGACTTCTTCCATTGATCATTGGTAGTAAAGTTCCAGAAGAGGATGGAGCATGGAGTGTACTCATGGATTTGAAGGAGATAGTTGAGCTGATGGTTTGCCCAGTGTTTACAGATGAATCCATCCAGTATTTGCAAATGAAGACACAGGATCATCGACACATGCTGCAGGACATTTTTCCTGATTTCACACTCAGACCAAAGCATCATTACACTGAGCATTATGCTGACCTCATATGTTGTTTTGGACCTCTTGTCCACTTGTGGACAATGAGGTTTGAGGGAAAACACCGCTTTTTCAAGCGTGTAGTACATGACACACAAAACTTCAAGAATGTTTTAAAAACACTAGCAAACAGACATCAACACATGATGGCATACTCTCTCAGTGCCCCATCCTTCTTCAAACCCCACCAGCAGACATCAAGCGTCTCATCTGTGATGGTGTCAGGGCTTCCTGATGTTGCAAAGGCATATGTTGAACACATGACAGACAGCATGATTTACAGCACATCAGTTGTCAATGTTGATGGAACTGATTATGGCGTGGATATGTTTGTGTCTGTGGGACAGGAGGGAGGCTTGCCTCAGTTCAGCAAAATTGAACAGATTCTCCTTGTCGATAACCAGATTGTCTTTGTTTGCAAGACACACACATCATATTACATTGAGCATCTCAGATCATATGAGCTTTCACCAGGGAACTTGACTGTCCACCTTATACAAGAGATCAATGACCCATTGCCTCTCTCTGCATACAGAACGGATGGAAGACTGCTCTTAACGCCAAAACGGTTCATCTTACTACACTGAATCAGCTCATTTAAGGTAAATGGCTAATAACTTTGTTCAAAGGTGATTCTTAATCACAATCAAACTACCTCTATTTACTAACTGTTTTTTTGTTGTTGTTGTTACAGTACATCAACACATCAAGATATGGCTGCTCCGCAGAAATTTGTGATCCGTGTTTGTGTTGCAACAGATCTTGCAATGAAGCTCATTCTAACCGAGCGACCACAGTCAGTAGAAGAGCTCAAGAACATAATGCAACAAAAGTTTAAGCCAAGGCTGGACTGTGAGTTTACCCTTCAATATGAAGACCCTGACTTCGATGGACAGCTCAGTGTTCTTATGGATATTCAGGAGCTCCCTGAAAAAGGAACACTGAAAGTGGTGAGATCTGAAAGTGACGTATCCTCCACTGGAAGCTCCGCCACAGACATACTTCCGCATGTCCCTTTAAGACAGCGTCAGAAAAATTGGCCAGATTGTTTCCCTGTGCCAACTTTTTCTTATGAAGTTGAGCATGTATGTGCACAGGGAAATGCTGCCTTTGAACGTTCTGGGAAGACACTGAAATTAACAAGAGCTCAAAAACACAACATCCTGGAAAACATGGCTGAAACGATGTACAACTTCAAGCCATATCCACATGACCAGGAAGTGGCTAAGGCTGCTGAAGCTCTAGTAGCAGCTCATCCATGCCTCAAAGAACATGGGAGTAAGAATGGATGGTATGGATGGAAGGTGGCCTTGAAGTTCAAGATGGGGAATTTTCGCACCAAGTTGGCCAGATCTGGTTGTGCAGAGGTCTCCATCAATGCAGGCAAGAGGAGCCGAACCAACCCTGAAAACGACCATCCTCATTCCAACATCAAAAGAGCAAGAAGAGCCGAGGTGAATTTCCTGCCCAACTTCCCCAGGGGAGAGAATGAGGAAACCTTGGAGGAAATGAGAGTACAAATCACACAAGAGACTGAAAAGACTGAGAGAGACCAGATACTGATTGAAAAACTCATGCACACAACCTTTGCCCTTCGCCGGCAACACATTGTTCAAGGAAGTCCAGGGGTGCGGGAATTCCTGGAGAACTGGCCGGCCTTGCGAACGCAGTCACAGGTAAATATCTAGTATGTTTTAATTAGCAATAGTTAATAAAAGTAATTGATATTTAACATTTCATGTAGAAAATATCTGACAACTCATTGTTTTTACACCTAAATATTTATGTGTACAGGTGTTTGCAGAGTTTCATCGCATTACCAACGTGAATCTACGCAACCAGTTCTACTGTGAACTTGACCGCTACACACCAAAACTAGTTGCACTGTATCGACAGAAGTCCTCAAGGACTGGAAAGGGAGCAGAGGCACTGCGAGAGATGCTGAGAATTTATGACTTGGAGGTAAGTTTATGTTTGACTTCCATGGGGACAATGCTGATCATATGTGTTGTCATTACAGATTAAAGATGCCTTGATAGTAGTCAGTCATCCTGCTGAATCATAGATAGATAGATTACTGTTTTTAACGTAACTGAAGCATTACATTGCTATACCAGTGACACAGACTGGGCATGCCGGCAAAATATATATATTAATATTAATATAAGATTTGTTTTTCTTATTTCTCAATCTAGGAAGAACGTGACATCAACATGCGACGCACTCTGGCTCTTCGTGGACTTCCAGTGTATCTCCGGGAGGATGACACTGAATTCTACAAAACCTGTAATGTAAGTATGTCTCTGCAGCCAGAGCTATGCTTCACTGTCACACACACACACAGTGACTGACCTCTCTGTGCTTGGAGAGGAGATTTGAGAAGAGGAGGATGAGGAGGAGGAAGGACAGGAGAGGAGAGGAGGGGAGGAAGAAGAATGAGAGGAAGAGGAAGAAAGAGGACAGGAGAGGGGGAAGAGGAGGGAGGAGAGGAGGAGGAAGAAGAAAAACAGGACAGGGGGAGGGAATGATGATATTTAAAGTTACTTGGTGAACTTGTTAAGGAAGGAATACTATATATTTTGGCTCTGCAAACAAGAATTGTGTGACATCCTTCTGGATTGGTTATAATTGACTTTCTTGTGTTTTGCAGGGTGAAGATGAGATGGAGACCACTGACACACCGCTGGCGTTCCTCTCTGTGGCCCCTGACTGCACTGGTTCCATCAGCTTCAGCCTGGAGAACATATCCATCGTGATAGAGGATGATGTTGTTATGAGCGAGCTTCCCAGGTTGGCTGATGCATTTGTGGTGCTGCTTGGTTTAATCTATGCATTACACTTAGATTATCCAAAGAAACTCACTCACACCTTCACATTCATCCAGAAAGTCCTGCTGTGTCTGGATGATAACAAAGCACTGAAACCATGCCTACTCTCCCTGAAAAATGAGTTGTTAAAGGAGTAAACAAGCTGAGAAATGCATGCCTGCTGAGTGCAGGCATGCATTTCTCAGCTTGTTTAAATATAAATGTGATTCAGGTCAGCCACATTATTACAGCCATGTTGTTCTATTGTTCATTCTTAGATGTGTCTGATTTTTATAGACATGTCTGTTAAAAGGTTGAAAGCACTTTTGCATATGCCCAGTGGGCTTTTTATCATGATCATGGCCTCCTTGACCTCACTGATCATTAAGCCCTCAGTTGTAATGATGATTCAGTTATTTATTGATATATTTTATTATATTTATTATATTATATTATATTATGTTTTTTTATTTTCTTCATTTGCACAAATTTAGATGTCTTCAAATTTAAATAGGCTTCTGAAATATATTTGTAAAATGAAGAAAAAAAGTTTGACTCCAGGTGTTGCACTTCAATGTTACTCATTTCATTTACTGTCATTATTCATTTCATTTCAGTTTTACTAAGCCTGATATACTGTTCTGAAAAGAAAAAAAAACTTAAAATGTAAGTTGTTATTGCCTTTTTAAAAGGTAGGTTTTAAGGTGTTGTTTTATGCCCTAATAAATTTTTGGAATTTTGACAGTAACACTTTAGTCAAGAACCTTTTATTGCATGGATGATGTTTTTCTTGCACAATCATACATACATGGTTACAGTTCTACAGTTACATGTACACAACTATATCTGCACAACTGTATTTGCACAGTTAGTTTTTTTGGCATGTCTTTGGGGGACAGAACCTCTCAGAAAACACAGCTCTCTGAAAACAGGTCATCTTACACATTTTAAGTTGGCAAGTGGTAAATATTTTTGAGTTCATAAATGTTTAATATTTTGAGTAGATACTATTGGTATTAATACATTGTGTTCAGTTATTTTTTTCAAGTCCATGCAATTTAGTTTTTATTAATATATTCAATCAGATCATTTAAGTATGAAGAAGACATAAATATTAAGTTAATGAAAATTTAAAAAGTTATATTGAACTTAGAATATAAATTAAGTCAACTGAACACACATTTTTAAAGTATATTGTAACTCAAAACATTTATTATGATAACTTAAAAGTTCTTACGTAATCAGTTACAGCACAAATTTTGAGTTTTCTGAACTTACTCGGGTTTACAGTGCATATGTGTTATTCTTTGGACTCACCTCCTAATGTGTCTCAGACTATTTAGTTGATAACGTCTTGTTCTTTGTCTCCAGAAAGAGAGAAGTGTGACTTCTGCTTGGGTTTCAAACGTAGCGTGTGTTTCCTGAACAAGACTTCCTGTCCCCCCTCACTGTGGGTGTTTCACCCTGTGGCTCCAACTTTCCAAACACGGATTATCATCTTGTCTGCATGAACACTCGTAATTCAGAACATTCATGTGTGCACTTTGTGTGCGTCGACGTGTCTTCATACATCACTAGAATCAATACGATGGGTCAGAGTTACCGTCAGGGTGAAATAGGTTCTCTGGTGATGGAACATTCCCACCACCCCTGCTATCTAGTACAGTGGCTCTGCCTTCTTAGAACTCATCATGCTTCCTGTCACTCACACACACACACACACACACACACACACACACACACACACACACACACACGTCTGTGGTCGTCGCTTGTCAAGAGGAAACCACTAAAGGCTGGGTTATGCTTCGTTTATACTTCCGGGGGGACGGCGGACCCACGGCGGACCCTTTACGTCCTCGACGTGCACCTCCCCAAATCCTAGACGCGCGTCGAGGCGACGCCGTCTCTACGCCGTCTCTACGCCGTCCCAACGCAGCGGCTTTGGCTACATATACATATATATATGTATATGTTGTCGCCAATCAGTCATTACATACGCCAATCAGTTATTACATACGGATTACTAGCGAGTTAAAAAAAAGTTTACAGAAATGAATCATCATTTCTGTAAACTTTTTTTAACTCGCTAGTAATCCTTATGTAATGACCAGAATGGTCATTCTGGTCCCTCTATCGGTGTGGCAATGAATTGCATTTAGAGACGTAAACCCCACGCAATCCCTCCGTTGAAGTATCACAGGCTCATGACGGAGACGCGCAACTGCGTGGCCATTGCGTGATCACGACGCAATCCCTACGCAGAAGGATAAACCAGCCTTTAGCCTGTCTCCACGGCGTCTAACATTGTATTGTTTGACTCAACATGGCCACTCTGACTGCTGCGGTGGTTCAAATGCTTCTCTCTGTTTCTACTGGTTGATGCCAACGCCTCGGAAGAGAGGTTACTTATCCAACTAATTAGTTTAGACTGTTTGTTTCTTTGTTTTCTTTAAGGACACACAGACAGACATTCAGTCAGAGACACCACCCAGACGTACTTCAGACCAGGAAGAGTTAGTAGAGGCCATTCCCAGAAAACATTAGTTTTATCAAGTTACATAATGATCACATTATGTGTTCTATTCTTTGGACTCACCTTCTAATGTGTCTCAGACCATTTAGTTGATAAAGTCTTGTTCTTTGTCTCCAGAAAGAGAGACGTGACTCCACCTCGTGTGACTTCTGCTTGGGTTTCAAACGTAGCGTGTGTTTCCTGAACAAGACTGTTCCTCTCACAGCACAGGATACCTAAACGCTCCACCCTGAGAGCTGAGACAACAGACTGGAGTCACGTGGTTTAGGGGAAAGGAGAAGCTTTCCCCTAAACCACGTGACTCTCTCTGTCTCTCTCTCGCTCTCCGTGAATATATATACTGTATATATATATATTACCACGGAGTATTAGGGCCACATTAAGATTTTTTTTTCATTTGATTATGAGAATAAAGTCATACATCTACAAGAAAGTTGTACATATTGAATTAATTACGAGTATAAAGACATACATATGGAATTAACTACAAGAATAAAATTGTACATACTGAATTAATTACGAGAATAAAGTGGTACATATTGAATTAATTACGAGAATAAAGTTTTACATATTTAATTAACTACAAGGATAAAGTTGTTCATATTTAATTAATTACGAGAATAAAGTTGTACATATTGAATTAACTACGAGAAGAAAAGCGATACACTCTGGACCCCCTACCCAGGACCACAGAGCCGGCCTGCTGGGGGGTCCCCTCTGTCTCGGGGGGGGGTCACAGACACTCAGACAGAATACAGACTGTGGCGTATGGGGTCAGCCCTTCTTAACCCACCAGCCACTTTGACCCCCGGACTTCATTACTGCACACAGCGTCACTGAGGTCATTTACTTTATACGGTTTATTTTTTATGATTCAAAAATACATTTTTTTATGTTAATAAAATACAATGTTTATTCCTTATTTCTATTGCTTTTATCCGACTGTCTCTGGCTTTTCAACTGTACTTGGTCGCCAGGATGTACAACCATGATTCCAGATTTGCAGCCCTCTCACACCCAGACAGACCCAAACACACACACACACACCTAATACAAACCACACACACACCATCTCAACATCATCACACACCATCTCCACCAACACACCACCCACAGGGACGAGGAGACAGGTGAGCAAGCTGGCCGATGTCCATCAGGCCTGCGTGCCCTGACCTTCCCCACCTCCAACAGGGTCAGGCAGAACACGGACCACTGGGCCAAACAGAACCCCAGCATCTTAAAAGAACACCACACCCTGGTTCTGACAGCCTTCACACCCACAGGGTTCTGATTGGAGGAGGGCGCTCTTGAGGGGGCTGCCAGGTGGGCCCCGCGGCCCGGTACAGGAGACCGGCTCAAGCCCCCCGCCACCCTCTGTCAGGCACACAGCCCACTGACAACTGGTACCCTAGATCCCTCCTCACCACCTCCTAGACCCCCCACCCATTTCACCTGGAGACCCCCGCACCCAAAGCTATGACAGCTTCACCGGGTGCCCACTACCATCACATCACTCACATACTCCAAAGAATCCCCCCGTCAAGCCAAACACAAAGATGGCGCTGCTTCCTCTGGGCCTTGACAACAGGGAACAGGAGCGCAGCACGGCGGTGGCCCAACTACGCTGCACTTCACCACAAGGCGTCAGGGAGAGAGAGAGGTACCTGCAGGCCTCCCTCTGTGTCCCCGTCATGAATGACTCACATGGTTTAGCTGCACCGCAGCAGGCCACACTACAACACCTCAACGCACACATCGCCACGCATTTCAACACACTGTTGGAAAACACACCACGACCAGTTCCACACCATCCAAGATAACACACACTGGAAACAGCAACACACAGCTTAGATAATTGGGTAAAACAGTTCATATAGATGAGGGGGTTAAGTCCCAACAGGGGTCCCAAAGAATCAAAACACAGTCAATGTATCCCCCCTGTTCCACCTCACACCCCCTGCAGCTCAGCTGCTGGAGAGGGGTCTCAGCTTTATCCCCCCCAGGGCTCTGAGAAACAATAGCTTCTCAGGGACATTCTATGAACACATAGCCACACATAACCACTCAACCAGCACCCTAGAAACACCCACCATTACTAAAGAACACACTAAATGCACGCCTTCCAACCATTCAGGTTAAATACACATCTGACTTTTTACTTTGCTTCCTTCGTTGTGCATGCAGGCATGCACGCACACACACACACACACACACACACACACACACACACACACACACACACCCCCACCACCAGACATGAGCCACTAGATGTCAACAGTGGACCTCCTGATCCTGAAACAGGGGCAGGCCTCCACTGAGGAAACCAGCCAATCAATCAGTCAGTATATCAACTTTATTGTCCCATACTGGATAACAATGTACATTATTACCAGCAGTGACAGTATTGTTGCTTGGGTTGTTCAACTTTGTGTTATAAAATAATATAAATACAAACAAATGATAAAAAAGGGGCAATATAAACAGAGAATGAACACTAAAATGAAGAATACAATAGACGACAGAATAAAACATCTCTGCTGTTGTAGCAGTATACAGGTGCTACGTCACTCAGTGCTGTTGCATTTAGCAGCAGGTGGCGGTTACCAGGTGGGCCAGTATAAAAGCCACCGCCCTTCACTGGCTTTTCCTTTTTGCTCCTCTGTGGTCACTGGGGCGTCACTTCCAGGTCACAGGTTGTTGGCCCCACAGGGCAGCGGCTCGCGTGCTGCTCCGTGTGTCCCGTATGTGCAGGCGTAGCTTGTGCGTGGTCAGTGTCCTCCCTTTCTCGCCATTGTAGTTGATGCTGTCTGAGGGCTAACGCTAGTGTGCTCACAGGTAAATGCCAGCAGTGGCCGGTCTTCTCTCTCTCCCTCCCTCCTCCGGTGCAAATGGGCGTGTCTCTAAAACAGGTCTGTGTGTTTAGTTTAGCGACCAACCGCAGCATTTACTGTGAAACGTAGTGATGCTAACGGTGTGTCTCTTAAACAGGTCTAACGTGCGGTCAGCTCATTGAGTCGCTGCTGCTGCGTTGCTCTGCCGCCGCGTTGCTCTGCCGCCGCGTTGCTCTGCCGCTGCTGTGCGCTGCTTGGTCTGCTCTGTCTGCTGCGTCCACGCTACGTGGCTGCGTGGCTGCTTTTGCTCCGGACTGTTTGGCCGGCGTTGCGGCCTGGCGTCTGTGGCCCACGCCGTGCCCCAGAGCAACGCCTGCGTGGTTTAACTGGGGCTTGGCCTCCTTGTGTGCGTGTGTGAATGAATGTTAGGTCATTTGAGTCATGGTGTTGTTTGTGATCTATTTCTTATTTAAATGTGTTTTGTTCTTGAGTTAACTTTCATGTTAGGTGGGCCGTTATTGATATTGGTGATGACTATTTGCCCCTTTGTGTTTTGTGATTGTCTTGTTGATGTGTTTATTTCTCTTTTAGTTGCTGCAGACTGGTGGTGGTGGTGCTGGTGCCCGGGTGGTGGTCTCCCCCTCTGTCTGCTGTGTCTGGGGAAGCGGGGTTCACTTCACTGAGGGTGTGTCACGTGTAAATAGATATATGTAATATTCAAATGATGATATAAATCAATTTCTTATCATAACTATCATGGTTCCTGTTGTGTTGGTGGATGAGTGAATGAGTGACTTCATACCAACTGATTTATTGTTTTCATAAGCAGGGCAAGATGAATGGAAATAGCAAATATTACATTGTATATGCTTGTCCGATAGACATTTAACAAAATATGAAACAGCCATGTATACCTTCAAATAAAACATTACACAATGACACATCTTTACAAAAGAACACAAATGAAGACAAATACAGCCACAAGAAATCTCTCTCTCTCTCTCTCTCTCTCTCTCTCTCTCTCTCTCTCTCTCTCTCTCTCTCTCTCTCTCTCTCTCTCTCTCTCTCTCTCTCTCTCTCTCTCTCTCTCTCTCTCTCTCTCTCTCTCTCTCTCTACAACATGTGCTGTCATCACACGCCGGGCGGAGGGCCGCCCAGACATTACATCACACTAGTGTGTGTGTGTGTGTGTGTGTGTGTGTGTGTGTGTGTGTGTGTGTGTGTGTGTGTGTGTGTGTGTGTGTGTGTGTGTGTGTGTGTGACTACAACCGACACAGAGACACTGAGTCACCAACATCCCACCGTAACCCAAACCCAGGGAGGAGGTCCTCCTGGGTGAATGTGGACCTGAAGGTGTGGATGTGTGTCAGTGTGTCTGAGGACCCTCCTACATCTGGGGACACTCTGTAGAAGGACAGAGTGCCAGCAGGCCGGTCCAGATACACTCCTACTCTGTTAGAGCCAGGAGGGGGGAGATGTATGTCTGTTCTACTATTGTTGTACCAGGCAGAGTAACCACCATCATAACAATAAAGACTCCAGGACTTGTTGTTCTTTCCAAGCCTGCTGTCCTCACCCTGTCCTCTCCTTGTGATTCCTCTTAATGTCACTCCTATAAGAACACGTCCTTTCCTCTCTACCTCCCAGTAACAGCGGCCAGTCAGACCCTCTCTACACAACACCTGGTCCCAGTAGTCAAATCTCTCTGGGTGATCAGGATACGACTGCTGCTCTCTAACCCCCGTCACCTTTCTGTTGTCCTCAGACAGAGAGAGTCGTCTGTGGGCTGTGTTTGGGTCCAGTGTGAGTTCACAGGCATCTGAGGGAGAACAAGACATGATTAGGCTGCTGGACACACAGAAACACACTGACCAGGTGTTTCCACCTCCCCCACAAAGCAGCAGTTTGGTGTGATGTTTACCTCATGAGAATAAACAGCATCATCCCACCAGCAATAAGAGCAGGGTTTTGTTCTTCCCCTTTCATTTCAGACGCGGTTCAGTCACTCAGAACACACGTTTTATCAGAAACAACGCTTCAAAAAGCTGACGGCCACAACATCCCGAGTCGACGCTCGTGTCGTCGCCGTCTTTCGGTTTCCTCTCTAGGTCGGGAGTCCGACTCTGGTGAGAGCTTGAGGGTGAAGCGGGGGGCGGGGCCAGACAGGGCCTCGGGGGCGGTGCCAGTGGGGGCCGAGGAGGGTGGGGACAGACAGGGCCGAGGAGGGTGGGGCCAGACGGGGCCGTAAAGTGTGGGGCCAGACGGGGCTTTGGAGGGTTGGGCCAAATGGGGCCGTTGGGGGCGGGGCCAGACAGGACTGAGGAGGGTGGGGCCAGACAGGGCCGTGGGGGTGGGGCCAGATGGGGCTTTGGAGGGTTAGGCCAAACGGAGCCATGAGGGGCGGGGCCAGACAGGGCAGTGGCCAGACGGGGTCGTGGGGGGCGGGGCCAGACGGGGCTGTGGAGGGTTGGGCCAAACAGAGCCATGGGGGGCAGCTTAGCGGGTCACCAAGAATGTGACTTACTTCAACGCATGATGATTCTGCACTGTGCCACATTATTCACATTCATGTTTCATTGTTTGTTTTTCAGCCCCGTGTACATTTGAATTAGATGAGCCGATCTCCACCTGCACACGTAGGGATCGTCATGCTAAAGCCTCAGCACCCCAGGGCCAGAAGGGGCCGTGGGGGCGGGGCCAGAGAAGGCCATGGGGGGCGGGGCCATGGGGGGGGGGGGGGGGGGCAGAGAGGGCCAGGGGGGGCGGGGCCAGGCGGGGCCATGGGGGGCGGGACCAGACGGGGGCGAGGAGGGCGGGGCCAGATAGGGCCATGGAGGACGGGGCCGAGGTCAGACGTGGCCGTTGGGGGCGGGGCCAGAAGAGGCCACAAAGGGGGCGGTGCCAGACGGGGTCGTTTGGGGTTGGGCAAAACGGGCCATGGGGGGCGGGGCGAGATGGGGCAGTGGTCAGAGTAGGCCTTGGGAGGCGGGGCCAGATAGGGCTGTGGGGGGCGGGGCCAGACAGAGCTGTGCAGCTAGAAGGACGACACGCGCCGGATGATTCCGGGTCAGGTTCTGGTTCCGTGGGTTAGCGTGGTGGCTGGTGATGGAGGAAGGTTCAGAGCAGTGCTGGAGGTTCTAGCACGGCTTTACAGCGGCGCCGGTGTGAGCGCTCTCGTTGGAAACACGAGCGACTTCAGTTCCAGTTAAGAGACGCGGTTTGAACAGCTTCAAATGATCCTGAAGCTACAAAGAGCTCTTTGATTTTTCTTTTTTACCGTTTTTCTTTTCCCTTTTACCATTTTACAATTCCACTGGAGTATTGGTGAAGCAATTTCCCTCTGGGATTATTACAGTATTTTTGTCTGTCTGTCTGTTGATATCTGTCGTCTATCTCAGTATACAATGTTATGAATACATTAACACTGATATGAATCCATCAACACTGTTATGAATACATTAACACTGTTATGAATCCATCAACACTGTTATGAATACATCAGCACTGTTATGAATTCATCAACGCTGTTATGAATCCATCAACACTGTTATGAATCCATCAACACTGTTATGAATCCATCAACACTGTTATGAATTCATCAACACTTATGAATTCATCAACCCTATTATGAATCCATCAACACTGTTATGAATACATCCACAACAATGTTATAAATACATCAATAACATTGTTATGGATACATCAAACACCCTGAGTTTTCCTTTTACATCAAGCAGCAAAACAGTTGTAGTGTCACGTGTTTGAGTTCATTGGCCTGACATCGGTCCTGTCATGTGACCACTGGCCGTGTGCACATTGCTATGATGACGCTGAAATGATAAATCGTGCAGCTCCACCCAGTGGTGGGTAGTAACGCGTTACGAGGAATGCAAATGTAACTGGTAACTAGTACCTTTCACTTCCCTTTTTTAAGTCTGTCATTTTACTCTTCCTCAAGTAAATATTTGAACTAGAATTCTACTCTTTACTCACTTACAGTTTCCATTGTGCCTTTATTAAAATGAGTATTTTATAAAACTTGAGTACACATAATCTTGTAATACAAGCGTAGAACTACACGTTAGCGACACGCCCTCCCTAGGTTACAACATTGTCAATGCCATAGATATGGAACACGGTCAATGCTGTCAGTTGTGATTCCACAGCCGAGGAGAGTGAGAGTGAGACGAGTCGACCGCTCCGTTAGAGATGGATGCTATGAGCCAGTGTTGTGCCTGAACGTGTTCATTGAACAATAATTCATGTAGACGTTCATATTTTGGTCGAACGTGAGGTGAACGTACTGTATTACTGCCTGATAAAGGTTACTGTGAACGCGTTCATTCTGGTGTCTGTGAATGGCCCTCTCTCTCAGTTTAACTTTGTTCAATAGGGTACCAGATATAGAGCCTCCCAGGCGAAAACCTGTCAAAACACACCATAAACAGGGCTTAATATGTAGTGCAGGGGTGGCCAACCATTCAATCACTGTCTCTACCAGTCGATCACAGGCTGAGTTGCAGTCGAAGTGTGAAACAGCACCGAAATGCGTAGTTGCAGAGAGCGGTATGGAATGGAGGTGGCAACGTGAGAGAGAGAGAGAGAGAGAGAGAGAGAGAGAGAGAGAGAGAGAGAGAGAGAGAGAGAGAGAGAGATACATCGCCTCCCCTCTGGTCTGGCGATGGCCACAGGTTCACGCTATTCCTCTCACATCATCTTTCACTGATACAAGAACCTCAATACAAAAATGTAAAGTAACTTGAAATTTGAGTAACTATTTAAGTAAGTGCTTTTTACTCTTACTGAAGTATTTTTTTCTAATTGGAATATTTACTTTTACTCAAGGAAGTAACTGTTATTTTACTTGAGTATAGATTTTCAGTAAGGCAAGGGGGATAAGATGGACCCTCCATTCCACCATTGAAGACCTTGACTTCGCGGACGATCTTGCCATTCTATCACATACACACACACACATTTACAGGAAAAGACAGATAGACTTCAACACTATGGCAAGCAGGTTGGACTGAACATAAACATCAATAAAACCAAAGTCATGCCCATCAACACCAACACAACAACACACATAACAATAGAAGAGCAGGTCCTAGAGAATACAGACCACTTCACATACCTCGGGAGCATCATTCACCATGATAGAGGAGCAAGTGACGACATTCAAAACTGGATCAACAAAGCTTACACAACCTTCATAAGACTCAAGAAAATATGGAAGACAAACCAATACAGCAACAAAACAAAACTCAGAATCTACCAAAGCTGCGTACTTTCAACATTACTGTATGGCGCAGAATGCTGGAAAACTACAGAAAATGACTTCCATAAACTATCCACCTTCCACACATCATGCCTGTGCAAGATCCTGCATATTTTCTGGCCCAAGACCATCTCCAACAATAACCTCTTCAACATCACTGAACAACAAGACATGTATTATATAGTCAGTAAACGTAGATGGACCTGGATTGGCCATGTCCTCAGAATGGACATCAACACCATCCCAAGAGTGGCACTGCACTGGACCCCAAAAGGCAAGAGAAAGAAAGGGAGACCAAAAACAACATGGCGGAGGACAATAGAGAATGAGCTCCAGCAGCACCAACAGAGCTGGGGGACCATAGAGAAGATCGCCAAAGACAGATGCAAGTGGAGAACCTTTGTTGCTGCCCTATGCGCCAGCCGGCGTAATAGGGATAAGTAAGTAACACACCACTGGTAATAATAGTAATGTAGTTGAACTCTAACATGAAGTACATGCATCATTACAGTCATGTTCTTATGGTTATTAAGTTATCATGTTTAATATAATGACCTGGATTATTAATAATAACAACAATTGTGATTAATGATAATAATAATAGCGACCACAGCGACCGCTCTTTTCACGTGGTTCACGGAGACACATCTTTTATAATGACCCACAACAAACACACACACACACACACACACACAGACAGACAGACAGACAGACAGACAGACAGACAGACAGACAGACAGACAGACAGACAGACAGACACACACACACACACACACACACACACACACACACACACACACACACACACACACACACACAAACACACACACACACACACACACACACACACACAGACAGACAGACAGAGAGACACACACACACACACACACACACTATGGCTCCATGAGGATAACATTTTCAGCATGTAATATGAGGCCCGTACACCAAGTTTCAAAATGTTTCTCATTCTGGACAGCTGGGCTGATCGTTTGACTTTGACCATGAATTATAGCGCCCCCTGTGGACAAAATCATCCCAGATATTCTGGGGACCTGGGGCCTCATGTACTCATGTAAGACTTGTGTGGATTTCCTTCTAAAACTTGGCATACGCAAAACCCAGAAACTGTTGTACACACAAATAAATTCAGATGGATCAAAGTGTGCGTACGCATGGATCCAAGCACCTTTTGTGGAATTGAGCGCACATGCAGAGGTGGTAAACTCCTCCCACTCCACACCCCTATTTACATATGCAAATCAATTTAAATGTTAGTGTGGCAGTATAGATTATTCTATGCATTGCACAGGACCCTGAACACACCCCGATGGCCGGTAAGCCTATCCCAGAGCAGAGGACCGTATTTAAGACGGCCTCCTCTCTTGTTCACGAGCTTCCGCATCACTCCCGGGTACGAGGTCGGTTGCCTTCTCCGCTACAGCGGGTGTGCTGCTGCACGTTATGCTCTGTGTTGCTTATGGGCTCTCCTTTGGCGGGGAAGTGCTGATGTCTGGATTTGTCACGCTCCTCCTCCTGCCTGTATGAGTGTGTGTGCGCTGCTACTTCTGCTGGAGGTGGACTCGCTGCCGGACCGCTGCTGCTTTGTCTGAACTCTTCTGCTAGCTCGCCTTCCGCTCTGCCTGCTTGCTGTACCGTCTGCTTGGCTGCTGCTTTGCCTGCTTGCTGTACCGTCTGCTTGGCTGCTGCTTTGCCTGCTTGCTGTACCGTCTGCTTGGCTGCTGATTTGCCTGCTTGCTGTACCGTCTGCTTGGCTGCTGCTTTGCCTGCTTGCTGTACCGTCTGCTTGGCTGCTGCTTTGCCTGCTTGCTGTACCGTCTGCTTGGCTGCTGCTTTGCCTGCTTGCTGTACCGTCTGCTTGGCTGCTGCTTTGCCTGCTTGCTGTACCGTCTGCTTGGCTGCTGCTCTGCCTACTTGCTGTACCGTCTGCTTGGCTGCTGCTCTGCCTGCTTGCTGTACCGTCTGCTTGGCTGCTGCTTTGCTGCTGCTTGGCTGCGGCTGCACCGCTGTGTTGTCTGTTAGGGTGGCGTTGTGACGGCGGCCTTCTCCAAACGGACAATGAAGCTGCTGGCTGTCGACAACAAGACTCTTACTGCAGCCTAGTTGTCCCCGCGGCTTTGCAGTCGCACAGCCACTCATGCTTGGCTCAGTGACTTTTCATGGTTTAGTTGTATGAGTGTGAGGAGTGGGTTGGAGGAATTAATTTGGGTTATCAGTATAGGTTTATTTTCTTTATTTTCTTTTGAGGTTGGTTTGATTCATTTTCTTTTTGTGTTAAATTAGAGTGTTATTGTGTGTTGTTTTTTTGCTTTTGCTTTAGTTTCTGATTATTTGAAGGGGTTTAGTTATATTTGTGTACATTTCTGTCAAGTTTAATTGGTTTATTAATTGTTTTATGCCTTTTGTTGGAGTTGCAACCCTCATGAATAATATTTCCCTGTTTCAGTGTCGGAGGCCGGTGGTGGTGGTGGTGACTGGTGGTGGTGTCCCCCCCCTCGTTTGGTGTGCTGTGCCCCCTGGTGAAGGTTACTTATGTGTGTGTGTGTGTGTGTGTGTGTGTGGGTGACCCTCTTTTCCTATTTTATTAGTTATTTTGGGTGAACCACTCCCCGTCCACTAATACTTGTCCCCCCGGTAGGCCTCTGACCTGGACTAGTTTCCCCTCCCCGGTGTGAATGATTTTGATGATTACTGCTTTTCCATATTTTGTAATAAAAGAGATATGTTTATACCTTGAACCACGTCTCAAGCCTGTGAATAGAAGGAACCGGTGTGTCTACTCTCTGGGCGGGATTCCCAGGGTGGCGTTGTCGTGTGAACTTGACCTTTCTATAAAAACATATTTGATATCTGGTAGAAAGTTACCCTCCCCCTCGCCACATTAGGCACCGTAAAAACCATCGACTCCACATTGTCCATCGACCATCACATTGTCTTGTCTTTACGTACTCAAATGAACAAAAACATTATTTAAAATACACCTCAAATTATATAATTAGTTATATAATTAGTTAATAGTTATAATTAGTAATAATAGTTATCACTAGAAATAAATATAATCTAAACAAGGATTTACTTGTGCATAGGAATGCCCACAATCAATAAGATAATTATACATGAGGAAGGGATTGAACGCCAACCCTCCAGTTGTTTACCCACACTCTACCCACTGAGCAATGCAGCCCAGTTGACAGCCGGAAAGGAATTAGCGGTCTCAAACGTAACAATGGAAAGCCAGGCTCAATGTTATCTCTATGTTTTTTTTTGCATTCTAATCGAAAATGTTTTTTCTTTCTTTAGGCCTTTGTATTCCTATCGGAACATAGGCCATCGATGAATCGTTTCCACCCCCGTCTGTCTTGTGCCATCCTCTCCAGCTGTTTGCACGTCAGTCCCTTCATTTCCACATCTAGCTCTGTGCTCCTTCTCCAGGTGTTTTTGGGCCTCCCTCTGCTCCGTTTGCCTTGTGGGTTCCATGTTAGTGCCTGTTTGGTTATTGCCGTTTTGCTTTTTCTTACTGTGTGACCTATCTAGCTCCACTTTCTCCTTATAAGCTGTATCTCTATTGGCTCTTGATTGGTGCGTTCCCACAGGTTGGTGTTACTGATACGGTTTGGCCAGAAGATCCTGAGGATGCGTCTAAGGCAGTGGTTGATGAAAGTCTGTAGTGTATTGGTGATGACATTGGTGGTCCACCAGGTTTCTGATCCATAGAGCAGTACAGATTTGACGTTGGAGTTGAAGATTTTGAGCTTTGCATTGACAGAGATGTTTTTAGTTTTCCAGATCTTATTTAATATGTTGCATGTTGTTCTTGCCTTCCCTATTCTTGACTTCACATCTTCCTCTGTCCCACCGTTCACAGCTATCACACTTCGCTGGTATGTACATTTGATGACGTGTTCCAGTGTCTGGTCCCCGATGTTTATAGGACTCATGCTTTCGTAGTTTATCAGCATTATTTTGGTTTTTGCTCAACAAAAACAACAACAGTTGAAACAACAGTCCTGCTGCTGTTGTTTCTAGCAGTTGGGATTTCTCTCTCATCTGCTGGTGGCTATGTGAGAGTAGTGCAATGTCATCTACAATGTCGAGGTCCTCTAGCTGTTCTGTCAGACTCTATTGGATGCTAGTACTTTTCTTGTGGGTACTTTGCTTCATGGTCCAGTCGATGCACAAGAGGAAAAGGAAAGGGGAAAGCTGGCAGCCCTGTTTCACCCCAGTGAGCACCTTGAATGTTTCTTGTCCCTGTCCCTGGTGGAGCATTGCATGTCCTGGCATGTGTTCTTCATGATGTTTATGTCTTTGGGGGGGATGAATACAAAAAAAAGCATTACAATGTCAAATGCTTTTTCAAAGTCGATGAATTTGACATAAAGGTGCGTTCCATTCTATAGATCAATGAAGATCCTGAGGGGAGCAATTTGGCGGTCTATTGAGCAGCTCCCTGAAATGCTCTGTCCATCTTTGGTATTGTTCTTCCTTGGTGGTAAGGAGACGTCCCTGTTTATCACGGATTTGTGTGTTTGACTCACCACTGACCAATTTGACTTCTCCTGTCTGGAGCCGTCTGGATTCTAACAGGCCGAGGATAGAAACCCTGTATCTCCTCATCTCATCTGCGACGCCAGTCGTCTTCCCTGATGTGAACATGGTCCTGATGTTCCAGGTTTCGATGTTGGTTGGTTGCCTAGGGGATAGAAGATTCCGACACACCCTCTCCATATGGTTTTCAGGATGCGTCTTCATTGTCTCTTTAGCTTGCATGCCCGAAGAATCTTCGTCTCTTAGGTTGTGGGGTTTCTTTTTCTTCATCATTTTAATCCCAAATATCTCAGTATAAAGGTTGCGAGGTCCTCTAACAACACCATTGTTAATACCATTTTCTTCATCACATTGCGCATGCTTTCATATCCACCGATATAATTGCAAACCCGGGGGTGTTAACTGTTCAAAGGTGTGTCTATGATGTGCACATCAATCTGATGACTAATGGTTTTTGACATTATTAACAGTTTCCCAGCATCACCTCTAAGTGTCGCCAAAGGAACAATAGCTGTAGAAACGTGTGTATGACAGCCCTGAGGGTGGCGTGGCCACCACACATTTCCACGGTCATTTCACGTTTTATACATCTGAACGTGAGCGTGGAAAAGGACGTATGCCACGTTTTTGTGCATAAGCAACCTTTGTACATGAGGCCTCTGCTCTTCTTAGATATCTATATGGTTGCGACATATCAAATTGTTAGACCAGTGCACTGCAGAGTTATGGGCACTATATATATATATATATGTATATGTTAAAATAACAATTAAATCTAAACCTTAAAGAAACAATAGGTATATGATAATAATGGTGACAAAATAATGTAATGTATTAGTAGCATGATAATTATGATCTTTTGTCTCATAGAGTGATACAAATAGAATAGAACTCAAAGATACTCTGAATACCTCATTATGATGATAGGCCTAATGCCAAGGATGATAATAATATAATGGAATTCATAGTAATATAATCACAAGTTTTTCTAAGAGAACAATATGTTTGTAAATCAATAATAATAACAATACTCCTAATAATCATAATTAACCAATAATGATATAAAAATAATAATACCTATTGGATGTTACACAAGCAGTATTAATTGGCATTGTTAACAATATGAATATACATGAGAGACGTGATGTTAAACATCATCTTCATTCCCAGTAGGATCTGGATGAACAGACGTCCCAGACTGCTGTGTGGATGGACTTTCTATGTAAATAGCGAGTGTGTGTTGTGATGAATCCAACTAAACAGACACTTACACTTCTTTAGAGCTGGTTTCAGCCTCCCCACTCCACCATGCTCCACACTGGGGGGTAAACACAGTGAGAGCAGCATGTTGTCTTTAAACATGAAAACATTCACCTTCATCATCTGCTGTACACAACATGAGTTCCAGCTGTGTTTTGAAACCACTTCCTCTAGCAGCTGGTTGAATCCTTGTAGGAGATATTGTCACTGAGCACCAGTGTTGGGTAGTAACGCCTTATTAGTAACGCAGTTACGTAACGCCGTTATTTTTTTCAGTAACGCGTTACGTAATGCGTTGTTTTTTTTTTATTCAGTAACTCTGTTCCCGTTACCAAACGCTACGTTACTCCGTTCCTTTTGGTGAGGTTTTACAACGGCACGCAGTTCCCGATCAATAAAGTTTAATTGAATTGAAAAACAAAGCTGTCGCCTCTAGCGTCACACACACAATCAAACACGTGCCCCGAAGATGACTGGACAGGTCAGTGCACGGCATGATGGCGAGCGAGAAGGGGAAGATCAGCTTCTACTCTTGGAAATACTCAATTTTTTTTCAACTCGAGAGCAAGGGGCTGTAAACTGTGCCCCGGGTCAAAAATCCTCTGTACGGCGAAAAACAGCAACAACAATCTGCTGAAGCACATCGAGAAGCGGCATGCACACACCCACTCACACACACACACACACACACACACAAACACAGTGGCGGTTTAAGGCACAGGCAGACCGGGCAGTCGCCCGGGGCGGCACTTTGGGGGGGGGGGGCACGAGAACTTAAAAAAAAAAAAAACATCTGCGCCGCGAAGCGCTTCTCTATAATCTATCGTGTCACTATGTGGGGAATTGGCAAATTGTCGCCCCCTGCAGCTGTGGGGGGGGGGGGGGGGGGGGGGGGGGCGCTTGGAGGGAATATCGCCCAGGGCATAGTTCAATGTAGAACTGCTACTGCACACACCCACTCACACACACACACACACAAACACACACACACACACACAGGCGGCGCTCCGAGGAGGCGGAGCGAGGACGCGGCGGAGGTGTCTCTGCCTCTCGCACGGCGGCGGCTCAGCGGCGCTCAGCCGGCCGATGTCGACGTCAGAATATTGTTTTCAGTTATTTATATCAGAATGTCTGTATTTGCTTTTAAGCCACTTTAATTTTTGGCAGTTTGTTTTTGAATACCAAATAAGAAAAATAGCCTTGTTTAGCCACTTTACAGCCTATGGCCTGACTGAAATAAATAGACATTGGAAAAATACTTTGGTGTTTGTGTTGGTGCACAACAGATCATATTGCTTGGATGATTAGATTCAGTGATGTGGATACAAATGAATTGAAACGGTTGTATTATTTTGTATTATTCAGCATCAGTACAGAACTGAAATGACGGCTAGAGGGGAACTCAATCAATCAACCTTTAGAGCATTGGAAGAACATTTTACAGTAACTAAAAAGTTACTTTCTCAGTAACGCATTACTTTTTGGTTTAAGTAACTGAGTTACGAACTGAGTTGCTTTTTTACAAAGTAACTAGTAACTGTAACTAGTTACTATTTTTCAGTAACTAGCACAACACTGCTGAGCGCTGAGCTGTCCTCTCCATACCTGAGAGTGTCCAGTCTCCAGCGTGGATCCTCCAGTCCAGCAGAGAGCAGTGTAACTCCTGAGTCTCCTGGGTGATTGTAGCTCAGGTCCAGCTCTCTCAGATGGGAGGGGTTGCTGCTCAGAGCTGAGGCCAGAGAAGCACAGCCTTCCTGTGTGACCAGGCAGCCAGACAGCCTGCATGCACACACACACACACACCCACACACACACACACACACACACACACACATTTGTATCAATGTAAATCTGTGAAATGTCTTCTGTTGGGAACCCTGTGGTGTCACTGTTTGCACATTGAGTCAAACTGACCTGAGAGTTTCCAGTGTACAGTGTGGACTACCAAGTCCAGCAGAGAGCAGCTTCACTCCTGAATCCTGCAGATCATTGTTACTCAGGTCGAGCACTCTGAGACGAGAGGCTTCTGAGCTGAGAACTGAGGCCAGAGCTTCACAGCATCTCTCTGACAGGTTACAGACATTCAGCCTTCACACAAATAAAATGGAACATGTTAGGAACTGTACTTTATAGTGATTTTAGATCAGTCATACCGTCCACTCATAAAGATAGCTAACTTACCAACTTAGTATGCCAAAGTTCCTCATATTTTATTTCATAATACATTCAGAGAAAATGTATTATGACATGTGTGTGTTTTTCCCCTCACCAGGTTTACACAATATTGCTACATTTTTCTGCAGCCCATCCTTATTTGTGAATATATGTTTAGCACAAAATAACCAGGAACATGTTAGCAACTGTGTTTAAAACAGCATACATATATTTATTTTTCCTATAGTTAATATATTGTGTTGAAATGTTTTATGATTAGTATGTAGTATTGTATGTGGCCGCTAGAGTTCATTTTTTGTTAATCAATATGACTGGATGGAGGCTGTGAGCCCAGGAACCTGATTAGCTGATCGACAGGTACACTTGCCAGGGCTTTCTCAGCAAGTTTTACTTGTCTTGGAGGCTGTATGACATATGTAAGTTAACACATGGTGTGGAACCTTGTTGTTGCTTACTCTGTAACATTTAGCAGTTATGTATTATCATGTATACGTTTGTGTCTGTTTGTGAACTTCTTTATCTTGTGTGCGCCACCTTTGTGTGCTGTTTAATTAGATCAATCAATCAAGCAATCAATCAAGGCAAACATGTGAAAACATCCAACCTGAAGTTTTGCACCCTTGGCGAGCGGAGCGAGGTGTGTATTGTTTGGTTCAGTATGAGATGTTTGTAAATATATTCAGTTCATTCATGTGTTTGTTATTCTGAGTAAACTGCAAGCAATTTTTTGTGTAAATGCAGATGTTGCACTGTGGAAATTGAGGTTTTGTGTGTCATGTGAAAGGTTTTTAATCAGCTATTTTGTGTTTTATTTTTAGATTTCGTGTTGCTGAAGGTGATTCCTGATCAATAAATACGACTGCACCCATAAGAGACTCTCTGCCATTATTAAAGAAGCCAAGGGCTGCTACAAGTACTATGTATGATTATTATTGGGTGTAAATTGAGTATTGCTGTTTTTTATTGTTGTGTGATGGATTCATATTACTTTTATATTGTACTGTTATGTACATTGTGTTGTGTTTATTTTAATACCTGTTATTACTGAACCTACAGAGATGTTTTTTAATATAATTTTAACTTTTATAATCTAGTATTTTGTTTATTGTGTTGTGTGTATTGTCATACATGTTATGAGTGAACCTACAGAGATGTTTTAGAGGCTTTGACCACGGGCAGCAGCCTCAGAAGACCCTCCTCTGAAGCAGAGTATTTCTTCAGGTCAAACACATCCAGCTCCTCTTCTGATGACAGTAAGATGAAGAACAGAGCTGACCACTGAGCAGGGGAGAGAGATGTTCTGGAGAGTCTTCCTGACGTCAGGTAATTTTGGATTTTTTTCACGAGAGAATTGTCGTTCAGCTCATTAAGACAGTGGAACAGATTGATGCTTCTCTCTGGAGAGAGATCTCCATCTAGCTTTATCTTGATGTAAGACACCGTTTCCTTATTCATCCCTGAGCTACTTCCTGTCTGTCCAAGCAGACCTTGTAGGATAATCTGATTGGTCTTCAGAGAGAGGCCCAGGAGGAAGCGGAGGAACAAGTCCAGGTGTCCGTTCTCACTCTGTAAGGCCTTGTCCACAGCACTCTGGTGGAGGAGGATGAGTTTATCTTCCCTGGAGGTTGATTGTTCCTCTGAGAGCAGGTTGACACCAGTGTGGTTAAAGGACAGGAAGACATAAAGGGCAGCCAGAAACTCCTGGATGCTCAGATGGACAAAGCTGAACACCTTGTCCAGGTACAGCCCACACTCCTCTTTAAAGATCTGGGTGAACACTCCTGAGTACACTGAGGCTGCTCTGATATTGATGCCACACTCTTTCAGGTCTGCATCATAGAAGATCAGGTTGCCTTTCTCCAGCTGGTTAAAAGCCAGTTTTCCCAGAGAAACAATGATCTCCCTGCTATCTGTACTCCAGGGTGGATCTGTTTCATCTCTCCTGTGATACTTCCTGTCCCCCTGTAAGGACTGAACCCTCAGGAAGTACATGTACATCTGAGTCATGGTGTTGGGCATCTCTTTTTCCCTCTGAGATGTTTCAAAGAAGTCCTCCAGAACTGTAGCACAGATCCAACAGAAGACTGGAATGTGACACATGATGTGGAGACTTCGTGTTTTCTTGATGTGGGATATGATTGTGTTGGCCTGCGTCCTGTCTCTGAATCTCTTCCTGAAGTACTCCTCTTTCTGTGGGTCGGTGAACCCTCTCACCTCAGTCACCATGTCAACACACTCTGCAGGGATCTGATTGGCTGCCGCAGGGCGTGTGGTTATCCAGATGCGAGCAGAGGGAAGCAGGTCGCCCCTGATGAGGTTTGTCAGCAGCACGTCCACCGAGGCCGGCTCTGTGACATCAGTCCAGATCTGGTTGTTCTGGAAGTCCAGAGGAAGTCGACACTCATCCAGACCATCCAAGATGAGGACACATTGGAGCCGGTCATATCTGCAGATTCCTGCTTCTTTGGTTTCAATAAAGAAGTGATGAAGAAGTTGTACCAAGCTCAACTCTTTCTCTTTCAATAAATTCAGCTCTCTGAAAGTAAAGAGAAATGTGAAGTGTATGTCGTGGTTGGCTTTGCCTTCAGCCCAGTCCAGAGTGAACTTGTGTGTTAAGACAGTTTTACCAATGCCGGCCACTCCAGTTGTCATTATGGTTCTGATTGGCTTATCTTGTCCTGGTAAGGGTTTAAAGATGTCTTCACATTTGATTGGTGTTTCTTCCTTGGCTGGTTTCCTGGAAGCAGTTTCAATCAGTCTGACCTCATGTTCCTTGTTGACCTCTCCACTGCCTCCCTCTGTGATGAAGAGCTCTGTGTAGAAGTCATTCAGTCCTGTTGCCTGTCCTGCTTTAGGGATTCCCTCAAACACACAACTGAACTTCTTCTTCAGATGAGTCTTGATTTTATGTTGGCACTGGACAGCAGAAGATCCTAAATGAGAAAAAACAGCAGAAGACATGACTTAGTGGACGGTGATAGTGTAAACAGATCGATATTCCCTGTTAATTTAACATTCACATTTGATATGAATAAATATAATTTCACGAGTATTTCAATATTTCCAGAGCAATGTTATGTGACTACAAACAGTAATAATGATAGTGAACCAGTGGAAAATGACTTGCTATGCTGATGTAACAACATAGTGTTGCGTCTCTTCAACTGAGGTATTATGTTGTTGATCTACAGCAGGGGTGCTCATTACGTCGATCGCCAAGCTACCACTGGTCGATCGCATGACATAAAAAAAATAAATAAAAAAACTATTTATTTTTTTCTATAGGCTAGAATCCATCCCATCGCTTGATTGACATACAGGTAAGCCTGTCGGGAGGCAATAAAAGTGAACCGCACATGCGCAATAGACAGTGATCAACGCATTACGCATCAACGCACCAATTGTGTTGTGTCGCGATCATCAAATACGTTCAATACAAAACTAAATATTTAGCCTGCATTGGTCTATGAATGTGGGTGATTCGTATTGTATCTAACCAATATATGAGAGCTTCTCCTTCAGTTCACGAAATCCGTGTAGCCGCAGCAGCTTCTCCAGTCCCGGAGAAGTGCCGCGTCAGAGCGCAGTGCCATCACGCACGGCCATTCACTGTGTTTTACCTTCGTTAAATGACCTGAAAACTACATCAAGCTAACCATTCTTGTGCACGGGCGGAGATTGTACATATGGGCTGTTGTGGGGCACTCCTGTGAGGTGGAGGGTTATGTTCAGGTTGGCCCGATAAGCAGCTGCCTGGCCCGTTGTAGTTGGTCTGCCACGGTTAAAAGGAGAGCGAATTTCTTCGTCAGAAGAAGAGGCAGGGTATCGGGAGGATTTTAGCACGCATTCGCCAGTGTGTTTATCATGTCCTCATTGTTTAAAATTGCTGCAACGAGATAGCGAGCGGCCTGACTTGTCACTCAGTTTTAGTTGCAGCATCCATAAGTTACGCAAGATGGCCGCAGGCAGTGCCGTGAAGTCTGACGTCAGTCAAGTTTCATTCAATATATTCAAAGGTTCACTCCATATATTTAAGTTTAATTCAATATATTCAAAGGTTCACTCCATATATTTAAGTTTCATTCAATATATTCAAAGGTTCACTCCATATATTTAAGTTTCATTCAATATATTCAAAGGTTCACTCCATATATTCAAAGTTTCATTCCATATATTCAAGGTTTCATTCAATATATTCAAAGATTAATTTACTGAATGGCATGCCATAACATATATATATATATATATATATATATATATATATAATGTATTTTTTTGTAGTGGGTAGATCTTTGTGACTTGGTCATTTTAAAAGTAGTTCGTGAGCTGAAAAAGTGTGAGCACCCCTGATCTACAGTATATAGTTTATTATTAGTGACCGAGCCTGTGAAACAGGACGAGGTCCCTTTTGTTTTTGATTCATTTATTAGGGACCGAGCGTGTGAAACAGGACGAGGTCCCTTTTGAAATTGATCCGTTTATTTGTTATTATTATTAGGGACCGAGCCTGTGAAACAGGACGAGGTCCCTTTTGAAATTGATTCGTTTATTATTATTATTATTAGGGACCGAGCCTGTGAAACAGGATGAGGTCCCTTTTGAAATTGATTCATTTATTTGTTATTATTAGGGACCGAGCCTGTGAAACAGGAAGAGGTCCCTTTTGTTTTTGGTCCGTTGGGGATCTTTGAAGTTGATTTTAACCCCCTGAACATATACGAAAACTCAATTTTTTTTGGCAAAGTTATCAGACCTGGTGAAAAATTATATATTATATTCGACACGTTAATGTCTCACCTATAGGTGGCGCTATTTTAAAAAAAAAAACCTTAATGCTAATAACTCCTGTTATTATTATTTCGGGGAATTTTGACGTTGATTTGCACTATCTGAACATATATGAAAACTAAATTTTTTTTGGCAAAGTTTTAGGGCCTGGTGAAAAATTATATATTTTAGGCGTCCCAAACATGTTGCGCACTAGGAAAGCCTCTAGGTGGAGCTGTTTATGCGCAATCTCTGTAACGCCTATAACTTCCGCAAACGTTGGCTCACATTGAAAAACGTTATATCTCCGGATTTGGGCAATCGCGCTGCACCTCGCTGTGTCAACGAGTTGTATGTCCGCCTGCCTTGGTTTTCGCGCAAAATCGCAAAAACTAAAAAA
Source organism: Urophycis tenuis (assembly GCA_036785325.1). Taxonomy (NCBI): domain Eukaryota; kingdom Metazoa; phylum Chordata; class Actinopteri; order Gadiformes; family Phycidae; genus Urophycis; species Urophycis tenuis. The sequence goes on from JAXIVH010000064.1 coordinate 980,924, forward strand.
CAGCTTTTACAGCCTCAATCCATCAGGCTTTCTCCAATATGCACGAAACTTGACAGGTCGCATGTCCCGACTGAAATATGCAAAAACACCATATAACATATGTTGTAATTCTCTATAGTCAGCGCGTTACAACACTTTTAAGATTTGTCAATTTTCTGTAAAAACAGGAAGTGGACCATATCTCCACAATGCTATATTCTTTCGACACCAAATTTTGGTCCCTACCTCGGAATATGTCCTCCATGCTAGCTACCAAATTTCTGGTCATTGCCACTAGAGGGCGCTCTTTAAAATCAAGAAGTTTATTCCTCCATATTGGCAAATGCGATTAACACTAAACTTGGTAGGCACATACCTCAGGGCTCCCTGAGGCAGGGGTTAAAAGGACACAAAAAATCTGCCACGGGATGGTGCTCTAAAAGCAGCGTAAATCACTGTGCAAACACCATAATAGTTATGAATATGAAATTCACAGGACACGTGTATACCTGTGCCAAAACCTCACATGCCAAAAATCGTGCTTGTCGTGGTAATAGCGCCCCCTACAGGCTTTAAAAACGACAGCCCCGACACGTTTCACTTACATGTATGAAACTCGGTAGGCCCGTTAAGCAGGCCCAGACCTACAAAAAAGCCTCTTGGTTATTATTATTATTATTATTATTATTATTATTATTATTATTATTATTATTATTATCAGATTTCCCCACAATATCCCTACATATCTGGATCAAGCCATTTAACCTGATAATTTGAACAACAATATTGTGGGGGTGAGTATTTCTTCTCTGTTTTCAAGATAAGTAATTTCTGCCCTTCAAAATAAGAGTCTCTTACCGCCCCACAGTGTGTTGGCCAGTTCCTCCTGGTTCATCTCCATCAGGCAGAGCTTTGTGATGTCCACCACTCCCTCTATGGCGCGCCTCCTCTGCTCCTCTTTCTTACCATCCAGCTCCTCCTCCTGCCTCTGACTCTCTGAGCATTGTGGGTCATGTGGGAAGAGAACCCTCCAGAGCTTCTTCAGCTCCTTGTCTAGAAAAGTGTGTGCGTTCTCCTCAGCCCTCTGGAACAGAACAAACATCAAGGAGAACTTTACTCTGAACTAACTGAGGACATCAGAAGCATCTGTCCTACATTCACATCCCACTGGTCTGAAGAGGGAAGCCTGGAGACTATTAGCACCACCAGAGATGCCTTTTAATGTTCATGTAGAGCTAAAGTCAAATGTCCTCTTGGAAATTTACAAACCTTGATCAGCTCTTTCTGCTGTTTAGACTGAGCACTGGTAACCTTTGACCTCTCCTGGTGTTGTCTGTGGAACAGGCACGCACACACACACAACACACACACACACACACACACACACACACACACACACACACACACACACACACACGCAAACATACAATCCTATTACATTTTGAACCAATCTACAAATCTATGACCAATTTACATTCCACACTCAGAACCCAAATGCCAGCCCTAGAACACCCAAGCCACACATCCACCTCATTCACAGAAATCCCCACTGCTGACCTGTCCTCCATTAAAACAAGCATGAAGTCCTCCACCCGTGTCCTGGACCGCAGTCTGGACTCCCAACACCCTGACAACTACTGACCCATCTCAAATCCCCCCTTCCTGGCAACAATCCTAGAAGGAGCAGCAGCCACACAAATCAGAACCACCTGGAGCCTCATGTACAAAGGTTGTGGATGCACAAAAACGTGCCGTACGTCCTTTTCCACGCTCACGTTCAGATGTATGAAATGTGAAATGACCATGTAAATGTGTGGTGCCCACGCCAACTTCTTGGAAACTTTTAATAATTTCAAATGCAATTAGTCATTAGAGTGATGTGCACGTCAGAGACACACTTATGAACAATTAACACACCCACGGGTATGCAATTATATTGGTGGATATAAAAGCATGTGCAATGTGATGAAGAAAATGGTATTAACAATGGAAGCGTTAGCCTTGTTAGAGGACCTCGCAAACTTTATACTGAGATATTTGTGATTAAAATGCAAAAAAAAAACAATAGAGATAACATTGAGCCTGGCTTTCCATTGTTACGTTTGACTCCACTAATTTCTTTCCAGCTGTCATCTGGGTGGTATAGCTCAGTGGGTAGAGCGTGAGTTCATCAACCAGAGGGTTGGCGGTTCGATCCCCACCTCACCTAGATTTATCTAATTAATTACAGGCATTCATATGCACAAGTAAACCATCACATGGAATTATATTTGCTAGTTATAACTTTAATTACTACTTATAACTAGTAATTATCATTGCTGGCAACACTTGCATTACGTTGAATTTAATAATTTGAGGTGTATTTTAAATGATTTTGTGTTTATTTGAGTATGTTAAGACAAGACAATTAAGTACATTGAAAAAAACAATTGATGTACCAATCATGACAAGCTATGCAATAAGTTGTGCTAGGTTAAGAATGTACTGATTAATGGGCCATGACAGTAAAAGATTAAACATGTGATCCCGTGGAATAACACGGCTGTTCAGCAGACATATACTGTAGCCTACTGAGTAAGACTCGTACACAAACAATCAAAACAGAAAGGCACCGAAGGCCATGTGCAATGGAGAGTACTGCTTCATATCTGTAAAGCACATTCCTCTGTATGAATAAAGACCCAGAACAGACACAATACAGGCAGAACACTCTAGGCAGAGCATCGAGGATACGAAGCTGGGTGTATCTCTACGCATATTTTAGTACTCATTCCCTCCTTTGCTCTGCAGCTTATTGAACAGATAAAGCATAAAACAAAGTGAGTTAAAAGAAGTCAGATTCAAGAGTCAGTCTTAAAGAACATGGCAACAATGCGATAGTAGTCAATCATTTTATGGTGTATAACATTTAAATTGATTTGCATATGTAAATGGGGGCGTGGACAGGGAGGAGTTTGCCACCTCTGCATGTGCACTCATTTCCACGTTGATTGGGATGTACAAAAGAAATGTGCTTGGATCCATGTGTATGCACACTTTGATCCATCTGAATGTATTTGTGCGTACGACAGCTTATGGGTTTTGGTGTACGCCAAGTTTCAGTAGGAAATCCACGCAAGGCCCCTGGACTCCAATAACATCCATGAACCATTTCCATCAGGCATCACTGAGACTGCCCTCCTCAAAGGAACCAACAACATACTGCTGTAGGGCGGCAGTGTGTTGGCCACCTTCTCCACTGCCACGGCCTCCGGTTCCACCATGACACCGACCACACCCAACTCTACCTCTCCCCCGAGACCATCACTGCCCCCTCTCAGTCCACCCTCAGCACCGGCCTTACTCACATTAATCCTGGATGATAAATTACTTTCTCTAACTCAACCACAGTGAATCTGAGAAGATCATCATCGACTCTAGCAACCTCACCTGCACCATCCCTGTCATTCACACACATGTCAACCACATCACTAATACAGTTTTGTCCACAAAATCTTCCACATGTATGTTTGATCAATGTTGTATTTTTATAATCTCTGATTAATACTCACCTCTTCTCAATAGACTGATTTCCATCTTTAAACTTATAAGGATGACCCATAGAGTGGTCACTCTTCATGGAGACACAGCTGGGTCCAGGGGAGTCTGCTGTCACCTGCTGGACTCTTCTAGAAAAACAAGAACCAGGATTGTTACGGATGCCGCTGTGCAAAGCCTCGCCGCCTCCTCCTGCTACAGCCCGTCTCTTCTCCCTGCTGGGCCACGGTGACTCCCCCCCCCCCCCCCCCTGCAGGATCTGAATGGGCTCCCCCGTCTGTGTTGGAGATGGTTGGCTGCACCGCTGGCCAATCCCCGTTCAACACCTCAGGCACAGACTATTTAAACGGAGGCTAAACGGCTCTCCCAGACACACACATCAGAGTGGATGTGCGTGTGTCTCACGTAGCTCACATTGCTCCAATTATCGGTACCCTGTTTAGAGAGTATTTAAAGTCAGTAGCGTGTGTGTGCTGTACCGATCTTGTGGGCTTCAGTTTTGGTTTTTGACCCATTTGATTTGATTAGTTTGGTCCTGTGTGGCTCTTTTTGGTTCATGGTTCTGTATTATTTGTATTTCCCGTTTTGGTTTTTTAGTTGTTATTACGTTGAAGGAGATTGTTTGTGCCCACTCACTGTGAGTAGGGATATTTTTGGTTGGCTGTTGACCTGTGGGTCATTGTTTTCTTATTCAGTTATTTGTCTACTGACACCAACAGTGGTAAATAAATGAACATTTTGTAGTCCCACAAAAACGTGGTACGTCTCCTTTTCCTTTCACGAGTCGGGTCGTACCAAGGATTTATGGATGTTTGATAGATATTATATTTTATAATCTCTGATGAATCCTTACCTCTTCTCAATAGACTGATTTCCATCTTTAAATGTAGCAGGTATAACCATAGAGCGGTCACTCTTCATGGAGACACAGCTGGGTCCAGGGGAGTCTGCTCTCTCCTGCTGCTCTGGCCTTCAACACAACACACACACAGCTTTTACTCAGAGTAATGAAGGTGTCATGATGTATCACTGCTGAGCTCTGAGATGGACAACAGTCACAGACAGTGAGAGATCCTCCTCTTACCTCTTAGCTTTGCTCTGGCGGCCATGTTCCCCAGACAGAGTGGTTTTAGAGGTAGGACCCCCCTCCTCTGTCTCCTCATCCATAGTGGACTGGAGACCTGGACACAAACACAACTACATATTGTTTCTCCAGCCATTCCACGACCATATGTGTGCTTGGAAATATTCACTTCCAAGCAACACACAAAGCATGTAAGGAAAGGGACAGGGGTTATGAGTGAAGAGTAAATCTAAAGACCTTTGTCTGAACCACCCTGAGTATGTGCATTTCAGTTAGTGGGGGGATTTGTGGAATCATAGCCCTCAGAATAAAAATATTAATCATTTCAAAATATTATGTATTGCAAGTATAGAAATAAATGACAATTATCAGATTTGACTTAATGATTTTGTATTATTTCTATACTCCCTAAATGATGTAATGATGTATTCATGTCTCATGTTAGTGATGGTTAGGTTTCACATGATACATAGTGGTTCCACACAGCCATGTTTACATGATATTAAACATATTCCTGTAATGACTCCTGTGTAAAACAGCACAGTGGTAGAACATTATGCTGATAAAGATTGTACAACAAGTTCATTTAACCTGAGCCTCATTAAACCTCTTTGTTCATTTTCTGACATGTGTGAAACATGAACAGGATTGGTTTAATATACACCCTCTGGTGCAACCTAGACACATCATCAGTGATGTAACCTGAGGTCATAGGGTGTTTCGGGTCTCTCAACATCAGACACCCTCGCCCAGGCGACCCAGCCGGGGGTGATCAGACCCCGGCTTGTGTCTAGGTAGCTTGTGTGGCCCACGGATCACCCCTCCTGATCCACAGCCATCTTGATGCCTTCTCAGCAGCATCAGTGATATTCTTGATGGCTTTCTTGCTGTGCAGTCCCCTTATTCCCAACAACTTGAGGGCCCTGCAGAGTGACTGGCCTGCGAAACCTCGGCAACCAACCTCAATGGGACTACAACGAGTCTTCCATCCGTTGCGCCGGCATTCGCCTGCCAGCTCCTCATACTTGGCCCTCTTCCTCTCAAATGCCTCCTCCATCCGGTCTTCCCAGGGCACAGTCAACTCCAGCAGTATCACCTGCCTTGTTGATTCTGACATAAGAACCAAGTCCGGCCTAAGTGTGGTCACTGCGATGGTCTCTGGGAATTTAAGCTGTTTCCCCAAGTCCACCTTCAGCTGCCAGTCCCTAGCTGTTGTCAGGAGCCCCCCTGTTTGGCCTGGGCGTTGTTGAGGCTTCTCACCAGATTTAACAAAGGTGATTGAATGCCTAGCTGGCTGTTGCTGCTTGCTGAGTGAGATCCCCGAGCAGATGGTATCTGCTATCACCTTCAGCACCTGGTCGTGGCGCCAACGATAGCGCCCCTGGCCCAGGGCTTTCGGGCAACAGCTTAGGATGTGCTCCAGTGAACCTCTCCTCTGACACAAAGGGCAAGCAGGTGTTTCTGCCAGGCCCCAACAGAAGAGGTTGGAAGGGCTGGGGAGGACGTCGTAGACTGACTGGATCAACAACTTTATACGGAATGGCTCTGCCTTCCAAAGCTCTGACCAAGAAATCTTCCTATCCAGTGTCTGCTCCCATCTAGTCCACGCCCCCTGTTGTCTCATCCCGACCATCTTGCTTGAGCGGGTCTCCTCCAGCCCTGCTCGAACCTCTTCCTGGATAAGCTGCCGCCTCTCCTTCCCCCGGGCCTTGTTGTACCGAGGCCCTGGGTTGCTCCCAAGCCCTGCCCGGCCTGTCGCCACTGTTCCCACCAGAACACCGTGGCGCAGCCGCGCCTCAGCTTGCTCGACCGTCTCCTGGGCTCTCCACTTCCGCCCAGTCCGCACTTCAATCCCCGCTAAGGAGACTTTGGTGTCACTCGAGTCTCTGTACAGCAGCACCTCTCTCGCACGGGTAACCATGAACTCCTCCGACAGACTACTGAAGGGAAGTCGCAGCTTGTTCTTATGCCCATACAAGGCTATGCTGCTGAGGCTTCTTGGTAGGCCCAACCACCTGCGAAGGAAGCTACTTACCTTACGCTCGAAGCCCTCAACGGTCGTTAGTGGGACATCGTAGACCAGTAGTGGCCAGAGGAGGCGTGGCAGGATGCCATGCTGATATATCCATGCTTTATACTTACCTGGCAGCCCTGACTTATCCACCGCCACTAGCCAGTTACCCAGTTCTCTGCTGGTCGCCTTGAGCGCTGCTTTGTCCCTCAGGGTGCCATCAAAGATCTTCCCCAGGCTCTTCACTGGCTCCTCTGAAACCGATGGAATCTGGACACCTCCCAGCGAGAACCGGAACTTGTCTGTAACCTTCCCCTTCTTCACCACCAGGGAACGGGACTTAGCAGGCTTAAAGCCCATACGCGCCCAGTTAATGAGCCGCTCAAGGCCTTGGAGAACCCACCTACAACCTGGAACTGATGTTGTAGTAACTGTCAGGTCATCCATAAAAGCTCTGATGGGAGGCTGCCGCACACCTGACTTGGTGAGCGGTCCTCTGCACTCCACCTCCGCTGACTTAACAAGCATGTTCATGGCCAAGGCAAACAAAATCACTGAGACTGTACACCCAGTGATTATGCCTTTCTCCAGCCGATGTGATGCTGATGTTACTGTCCCCGAGGTGACTCTCAAACTGAAAGAGTTGTAATAGTCCAGTATGAGGTCCCTGATCTTGCCTGGAACATGATGCCGGTCAAGCGAGGTCTCCACCAGTTTGTGGGGAATTGACCCGTAAGCATTAGACAGGTCAAGCCACAAAACTGCCAGGTTCCCATTGCCCTCCCGGGCCTCCCGGATGAGCTGAGTAACAATTCCCGTGTGCTCAATGCACCCTGGTACCAATGAAACATGAACAGGACAGTGTATTGATGAATCTGATGAGTGCTTCTAGTGGCCGTCTGATGAGGCCTCTTTGTTCCACTGAGGAGTTTTCCCCAGCGAGCTGAGACATGAACACTCTGGAGTCACATGGTTTAGGGGGAAGGAGAGGCAGAGCCTTCACACTCTCTCTCTCTCCCTCCCCCTTTATCTCTCTCTCTCCCTCCCTCCCTCCCTCCCTCTCGCCCTCTCTCTCTCTCTCTCTCTCTCTCTCTCTCTCCCTCCTTCCTTCTCTCTCACTCTCCCTCCCTCTCCCTCCCTCTCCTTCCCTCCCTCCCTCTCTCTCTCTCTCTCTCTCTCTCTCCCCCTTTCACTCCCAGGTACTACAAGGCATTCCTGGGTTCTTTAAATAATCCCAGTAAAATATATTAAATATAGATCATTCTTGCTGACCTCCTGTTTATATGTCTGTTTGTGTGTCTTTACATGTGCTTTAAATCAAATATTCTATTTAAATCTTAACATTGTATTACTGAATTGGTTTTAACGTGGTAAAATATTATTTATTATTATTATTTATCAAACATACTTTTTACCATTAGCTCTTTTACCCACTAGTGTTTTAACACCAAGAATAATACTCACTTGTTTTAGACTGTAAATAAAAATATAAGTTTACTTTAAAATAAATTAAAATAAATTAAAAATAAATATAAAATTCAGACCTCCATGTTACCAGTAGGCTAGTAGGCTGCCCATTAGCCTTAGCTTAGCACACACCTCTGATATACTAACAAACTGACAAACAGCACTAACATATTTATGATAAATCACGGATCAGAGGTGACTACAGTACCTGAGTCTTCTTCCTGCTGTAATGAACTGATCAACACCAAACCGTCCGACTCAGTAACAAGGAAATGATGTTGTGAACCAGCCAGTTGGTCCAGTTCCCCTCCCAGTTTATACTCCTCCCAGACTAACCTCTGGTAGGCTGCTGTTGAATACCCTCACTCACTGAAAATTAATCACCTTATTAAAATATGAACCTGAGAGACAGAGGAAAACAAAGAGATACTTAGTTTTTAGTTCAAAGAGCATGTAGAGACACATTAATTTAATTACAAACATGTACATACACGGTCATCATCTTGTGTGTGTGTGTGTGTGTGTGTGTGTGTGTGTGTGTGTGTGTGTGTGTGTGTGTGTGTGTGTGTTTGGGTGTGTACCTGATTGCGTGATTACCTTCCTATAAAGGGTGTAACGAGAGGGAGAAGGAAGAAACACGAGAGATATCCAACCCAAAAAGATGAATCACTGAAGGGAAATGAATGAGGAACATAACCCTGTCTATTATAGAAACATAACCCATTCATAATGATGACATTACTTATGCTGCACTGTTCACTGTCTTTCTCTGCAATAATCTTTAATGCTGTTGTAGCGGGTATGACGTGGGCAGCAGTAATTGTGCCCTGATTGAATCAGGTGGTGGCCACTTGGCCTTGCGCCTTTAAATCCAGCGGAGTGACGGTGTCTCTCATTGGTGTTTCGCTGCACAGACTCTTGGTCGGTTGGACAAGTTGATCTTGGTCCGGTGTGTGTGTGTGATTGCTCGGTGCCGTGGTTGCGTCCGGCTCCTTGTCTTCACAAGCCCTCGTCGCCTACGAATTGTGTCCGTGTTTCAACGAGAGTAAGTTCACTGGCTTCCTTTCGCCTTCATGTGTGTACATCCTTGACACAGAGCGCTTGGTCATGTACGTAGCTATGCTAACTCGCAACATCTGTATGGTTGTTTGGCCTGTGAAGGTACGAGTAAAAGCCAGACAACACGGAACTGCAATTAAACCAGCTCCTGGCTCAACATAACAGCCTGCGTTCATACAGGTTGGTAGGCTATTTTAGCACATTGCTCTGTTCTAGCTGATTGACTGATTACTTTTGATGCACAGGCTGCAAGTAAGTATTCATTTGATTTGAACTCTGATATTGTAGCCGTGTTTTCTTTGCAGGAGGACCGTTATATGCTACCTTGGCCAACTTGGCCACTGTTTTTCCTGTGCCCTGTTAGTGTTTAGCTGTGTGTGCGTGGGGGGGGGAGTCCCACCGCATTGCCCCTCAGTCTCTCTCTGGTGTGTGTTGGTCTGTCGCTGTATGTTTGTTTTATGTTCGTGTATGTTGTATGTTGTAGTCTTAGGCCATTGGGTTAGTGCAATACTCTGGGGGGGGTAACAATCTTGTGTGGTCACTGTGTGTATTAATGATTTGCTGTGCGTGTGACCTGTGATGTGCTCTACGTAAACTTTGCTTTGCTTTTGATTTCTTATTGTTTTCGTATTGATTCTTCTTTAATTTTGATTTGAGTGCTATTTGTTTAAACACCTTGATTTTGATTTGAATGCTATTTGTTTAAACACCTTGATTTTTGCATTTTGTTTTCCCTATCCCTGAGTTTGCTGCCCAGAGGCCTAATGTCTGTTTTTTTAGGTGCGGGTCCAACTCTTAAAGCATAAAATAAACTTTGTATTTTGGACCATACTCCAGTCCCTCTCTCTCCATTCATTTCCCTTTATTGGGATAGCCTGCTTGGTCGGTTCTAAATCTCAGATCGTTAAGGCCCATTTATACCCTACGGTAATTACGGAAACGGAGGCTTTCACCCGGTTCCGGGGGTCGTTTCATCCGGCAGTTTGTCCGTTGGTCAAGAGCTTAGCAATCCGGTGAGCTCCGGGCGAAACGGAGCAATACCAGAGAAATTCATGGGGGCAGTAGAGAGTCAGGAGCGTTTTGGTTTCGGAAGTTTTATGGAGGAAGAAGAAGAAGGAAGAGAGGGAGATTTAAAAATGGCAATGGAGGAGAGAATATGTGAGATGGTTAGGGGGTACATTCATTTGTACGACGCCACGGTGCCTGGGCACCGTGACAAACAACGCTGCACTAGAGACACAAACTCCCCATCCTCTAGCCTAGTCGTATTGAGTGGGCGCACACTCCACCTTCTTGTGCGCCTACTTTTGCGTTGTTTTGGACGCTTCCATAACATGTACATAATTGCAACCTCCTCAACAGACGCCATGTTTGTACCGCCCTCTAGATGATTTCTTACGAACGTCCGTAATACGGACGGAGGCATAAACACAAGCTCCGGGAGCAACGTCTGGAACGGAGAGACGAATTTCGTCCGGTTCCGTAGGGTATAATAATAGCTTAAGTCATCAACCTGTGACTGGTCTGAAAGGCCCCCTAGGGGTCACACTGTGAAATCATCAACAGTTGAAGGTTGAGTGTTTAAAGAATAGATTTTGCTAACATGATAACCCATCAGAGCTCTCTGTCTGTGGTTCATATTTTAATAAGGTGATTAATCTTCCTCAGTGAGTGAGGTCATGGAACAGCAGCCAATCAGAGGTTCGTCTGGGAGGAGTATAAACTGGGAGGGGAACTGATTGACTGATTGGTTGGTTTCCTCAGTGGAGGCCTGGGGGGGGGGGGGGGGGGCACACAGAGTTGGGGAGGTGGGTTCATCCTGCAGGTTCTCCTCTTGGGCCTCCATCGTGTGTGTGTGTGTGTGTGTGTGTGTGTGTGTGTGTGTGTGTGTGTGTGTGTGTGTGTGTGTGTGTGTGTGTGTGTGTGTGTGTGGCACACAGGGTGCTGTGATGCGTCTAGTGCAGTAGCTAGAGGCGAGGTGCATGCCTACTTGCCATCTGCTTGCAACCCTCTGGCTTACAGCTTGCTGCCGCTGGCTAGCCCCTGCAGTGAACGGAGAAGCAGCCCTGGGTCGCTCAGTCCTTCAACTTTGTGATAGAAAATAATATCAATACAAATGTGGCAGGTTGAGTGTTGCTCCTCCTTCACTCAGGTGATTTCTGGTGGGCGGAGTGCAGAGTGGTTTCACCTGTATAAGTGCTGCGCCTTCTCTGGTGCGCACACTGCTGCCTGGCACTCGTGGTGAGGACTCGGTGTGGCGTGTGTGGATTGTTGGCTTGCTCCGGTTGTTTGGCGTGCTTCAGTCACTTGAAGGTAAGTCGGCATGACGCTACTATCGTGCAATTTTATGGCACCTTTATGATGTGACAACTGCCGTGATTTTGTAACTTTCCAGCATTGGCCGTGTTGTTCGGGGGCAGCGTTAAGAGTGAGGGGAGTTTGGCATCTGCTCCATACTGTTACCGTAGCCGGTGATCAGTTTCGGGGGCATAAAGCTCTCTTCGTTCGGGTAAGCGTGCTCTTTTGTTAACCTGCTGGTTGTGTTAGCTTTGTGCTTAGCCGTCTGCTCTCTGTCCTGCTTTAGCTGTTGAAGCCGCAGCGGCCCCTTTTCTTCCTCCTCCTGTGCTCTGGGGAAGCTGCCCTGCAGGGCTCTGATGTATCCTCCACCTGGCTATCCCAAACCTAAACCGTCCACGGCCTCCGGTCCTGGTGCGGCCGCTCCGTCTTAAACATCCGCTCTGTCTTCTACATCCGCTCCGTCGTCTTCTACATCCGCTCTGTCTTCTACATCCGCTCCGTCGTCTTCATCGGCTGCTCCGGCACCGCTGCCTTTTTCTCACACAGTCCTCTGCGGCGGCTGCGTTTCCACGCAGCTCTCCGTCCCACCACAACTATCGGTTTGGTTAATGGTCTAGTTTTTTTCCTTTCGTTTCTTTTGTGTTTGTGTTTTTTTTGGTTTATTTGGTTGGGTTAAATCCTATACCTATATTTTTTTGTGTTACGTTTTGGTTTTGTTGACCAGTCTCTTTTTAGGGTTAAGCATATCCGTATTTCCTCATTTCTGATTTATTTCTGTGGGGTTCAATTGATTATACATTTTCTGTTTTAGTTTGGGGTGATAAATACACCTGGCCCCCACCCACAGCTAAATTTCGTTGTTTTGGTTTATTATCACTTGTTTTAAGAATTTGTTGGTTTCCTGTATATTTGTATTTGGGTTTAATATTTGGTTATTAGTCAGTGCTGTTCCTGTGTGTGGGTGTGAGTGCTGTGTGTGTATGTGTGTGTGTTTTTAATATAGTCCTGTTTTAAATGATTGCCTCAACAACCTGAGTGTCTCACCACAGCAGTAGTGTAATTTTGGGGTTTTGTTGTGTCTCCAGGACAGGAGCTGGTGCAGCGGGCGGCAGGCTGTCCCTGGTGGTGGTCCCCTTCTCACTCCCGCATGTTTGGTGGCACGTGGTGATTTGGTTTGTAGTGATTCTTTTTGTGGTTTGAGTTGATTTAGTCTGACCACCTTGCTACGGCCTAGCTCTGTGCCTGTTGTTTAGTTCTACTGTGAGTGTGGCTTTGATTTGACATTTCAGTTGTTGTTGAGATCCCTGAGCATTTTATTTCTGATACTGTAAATTAATAAATTTGGATATCTTTTGGAAGTCCGTCTCTCGTCCTCTATACAAAACATGTAACGAATCTGTGTGACCTCGTGTTGGCCAAAGTACAGGGCCAATGGTGTATTTCCTGGGGTGCAATTCCCCAGGTGGCGTTGTCGAGCAACTCGCCCCCCCCCCCCCCCCCCCCCCCCCTTCTCTCCATTCCGCCACATGTACTTCCAAAACTAGAGCGGATGTAAACAAACGACATCAGCCTTGACTGTCGAGGTTCATTCAACACAGATAATGAATTACAGGCGTTGCTGACCTTGTTGTCTATGCTAGCAGCTGTTGTGCTCATCATTTTTTTATTTTATAATGCTGCTTATGTCTATATGCACAGGATGAACAGCATGCCAGAGTTGGAAATTAGCCCAGCTAATACAGGCATATTTACAGAAATGTCCATGAATGTGTATTGTCCTTCCTCTAAATAGATTAATAAAAAAAGAAAAAGCAATATTGTTATTTGAGTGATTTGTGGTTTCTTTCAGTACTTGTTTTTTTTCCTTTTCATTAATGACTTATTGTATTCTTTTTTTTTTCCCCTTGCAGCATCAATTCAGCCCTGATTGAGTTCGATTGAACCACAAAGGCACCTTTAAGAGCCAATCTTTCCCTGCTGTCTGTCTGTCTGTCTGTCTGTCTGTCCGTCCGTACGTTGTAGTAATGCCAGGTGGAGTACTTTAAAAAAGTGCCCTCATTGTGAGGGCACTCTTCCCTGTGCAAAAAAATCTGCACACATTGCCTCAAGGAGCGGCCCACTAAACCACACCTCAAAAAGATGTTGCAAAGGTTTGATGAGAAGCGGGAGGACTGGGTGGCTTCCCAAAAAAAAAAAAAAAAACGCAGTATATCCCAGATAATGGATGAGATGGTTGTCATGGCATGTAGACAATTGAGGCTACCTTAGTTTAACATTTAACTGTCACAATCACTGTTGCATGGCATAGTTGCAGGCTTCTTTATTGAATCCAACAGTCAATGCATTAACTTACTGTAATGTCATTGCAGCTTGAAAGACTCCAGGCTGCAGGCTACAAGCCTGTCCTCGTTCTGGGCAAAGCAGGGAAAACGAAGCACAAGGTGCAGCTTTTTACACCTCGCTGCACCTTGGATCCGTTTGCCGTGGAGTCCATTAAAAAAATGGGCTCCATTCACGAACATGTGTGTGAAGGAATGATTTTTTACTTTTTATAAATTCCATGCACCTTTGTTTACCAAAATACTAACTGCATCTTGTTATTTTTTTTTACCACATTCATGTACAGTGTGGAGCTCTTGCCATTGAGACTCTGTTGTCATTTGCAGTTACCCATTGCTTTTAGTGAGCAACACTTTTCAAACTTGCACAGGATGGACCCCTTAGGGCACTGGGGCGGAGAGTGAGGAGATGATCACTCTTCATCTTTTTCCCTGAGACCCCAGCGGTGATGTGGGACCCTCTGTGTCCACTGAGGCACTGGAATATATCACTATACAACATGTACTAATCAGCTGCATAAGTACTAACCTATTTTTGTGTTTGTTTAGAGTTGGGTTAGACTTAGGGCTTAACTTAAACTTGGAGTGTTTTATTTCTGGTGCTGTGAGACATGAATTTTACCAAGGAGTGAGTGTTATCTTATGTCATCTTAGATGGCGATGGACATAGCACAGGTGGAGGGACAAGGGAAGGAGATGGAGAGGCAGGTGGAGGTACAAGTGAAGGAGATGGAGAAGCAGGTGGAGGGACAAGTGAAGGAGATGGAGAGGCAGGTGGAGGAGGTGGAGCCACAGGTGAAGGAGGTGGATGCGTGGGTGGAGGAGGGGTCATGCCTGGACAAGGAAGGGCCAGGTAAGGAGAAAATATTTCTGCATGCATGCTACCACTGTTATGTCACACAAAGAAAACTTCCTTGTATCTTAAGAACATAAAGACATGAATGACCTGCAGTGTTCTGCTTCTAAACTCATCAAACGTCTTGGACCTGAACACCTTTGACTATGTCCAGACTGCAGGCAAAAGTAAACCAAATCATATCAATCACATGTGACTCAGATATATTCGTTTCATGACAGGTGTGAACAGCATAAAACATATGGAGTCCAATCTTAAATAACTTAAATATGTGGAATGTTTTGCAATACGCCCTCAGTCTGAACAGTAAAATCAGAATTCATGCAACTTTTATGTCACTTGCGTCAGTGGACACGATTCAATAGTATACATTTAGTGATGGTGAGCATGAAACAGTGTGATACCGGGTTGCACACACAAACACACACACACACAAACACACACAAACACACACACACACACACACACTCACACACACACACAAAAACACACACACACACACACACACACACACAGACACACACACACACACACACACACACCAGAGACCCCAGTGTGGTGGAGGTCCGTGTGCAGACAGCCAGAGGAGAGGCTGGCGAGCGCTGAGCGGACGCGTCCCCGTCTGCACAAGAACAAAGCGGTTGAGGTGCACACAGACGCTGAACACACACGCCTGCAGATTCCTGCACACATCCACAATTCTCAGTCCATGTTGACACATGTGATTCTGCACACCGTCATGGAGGTCATTTCCACACATGTGTAACCAGTAGGCTCCAATAATAATGTCCTATGATTGAATGTACAGGTAGGTGTTCACGCTGCTGGGCTAAAAGCCTGAGGCGCCTCCTACGGCACCAACTGGACAGCTGCAGGCTCATCAGCCGGGGACCAGCGCTCATTGGAGTTTCACTCTCTTTAACCCCGGAACGCCTCCCGGTGGCCGAGCGCTGGACGTCTCCCTGACACCCCCTGCAGCTGCCCCGCCTTATTTCCTTCAGCCCCAATCCTTGTCTCTCCTCCTCAGCCACAGCCAGGAGCTTCCTTTCTCCTCTTCCTCAGGGCCTTGGTCTCCCTTCAGAGCTTTGCCCCGGTTGATCCCACGTCCCCAAGCAGCCGAGTCGTTATTCTAATAATCCATCCATCCATCCATTATCGTGACCGCTTATCCTCTAGAGGGTCGCGGGGGGGCTGGAGCCAATCCCAGCTGCAACGGGCGAGAGGCGGGGTACACCCTGGACAGGTCGCCAGCCTATCACAGGGCTAACATATATAGACAAACAACCATTCACACACACATACACACCTATGGTCAATTTAGAGAAACCAATTAACCTAATCCCCAACCTGCATGTTTTTGGTCTGTGGGAGGAAGCCAGAGTACCCGGAGAGAACCCACGCAAGCACGGGGAGAACATGCAAACTCCACACAGAAAGGTCCCGGGTCCCAGGTGGATTCGAACCCAGAACCCTCTTGCTGTGAGGCGACAGTGCTAACCACTGCACCACCGTGCCGCCTATTCTAATAATATATAATAATATAATAATGTAATAATAATATATAATAATATAATAATAATATATACAGACAAACACAGATTATTACCAGGAATGTGGGGAGCTGTCCTTCAGCACCACAACGTGGACTTCTGCTGTGTGTGTGTGTGTGTGTGTGTGTGTGTGTGTGTGTGTGTGTGTGTGTGTGTGTGTGTGTGTATGTGTGTGTGTGTGACTGATAACATCATAACGGACCCGCAGATTTCCACTCTAGCAATCCTGAATGACAATAACTCAGTCCAACATCTACAGATCAAACACGCAAGAGCCCTTCTTCTCCAACGCAGACTAGCGCGGAACGCGCAGCGCTGGTCAAGCCTAAGATTGCAAGGGAAGTTAGCAGCACTGCCCTACGCAGATCATTCTGTTTCTCATTCTGTCATGACTAACTATTCCATTTCAGAGGACATCTTAATCTTTATGGTTAAAGCGCGATTGCAATGTCTTCCAACAAAATATAACTTAACAGTATGGTATCCATCAAAACATAACCCATACTGCATATTCCATCAAAATCAACAGGAGAATGAAACAGTTGCGCACATTCTGAATGGTTGTCATCACTACAAAGGACTGTATGTGGCCAGGCATGACAGATTGGTTGACCTGGTGGCAAAAGATCTAGGGAAAATAAATCAAGGACATGACTGTAAGACCTTTAAGCATAGTGCTGTTAAAATGAACTGGTTCCATCACCATGTACTTGGCAATGATTATTTTACAAACATAGCAAACACTCCCGACATTGTAATTGTAAATGAAACTCTGAAAAATGTGCTCATCATTGAGGTTGGCTGCTGCTTTGACCTATATATGGACACCTGTTACTACTCCAAGTTACTTAAATATCAACCACTGGTGAGTCGTATATGCCAACTCTTTATCAATGCAGACTGATATCTTTAGTCTTTGGAAGCTTAGGTCACATCCACAAAAATGTGATTAGAGGACTGGGGTTGGGGGGGTTACAGAAGAAGGAAGCCAAAAGACTGGCTAAATTTTGCTCTGTTTCAGCCACAACAGGTAGCATGCAAATCTGGAGACAAAGATGTTTTGCTTATCCATAAGTGTTTGTTGCAATATTTTATCACGCGGGTCTTGTAAAGGCATGTAGGCTTGATGACATTGACATTTTCAATTCTTCTTCCAAAAATGTTTGGATCTTGTTCTTCTTCTTTGTAAATGTGGATCCAAATAAAAGCATTTAAATGTGTGTGTGTGTGTGTGTGTGTGTGTGTGTGTGTGTGTGTGTGTGTGTGTGTGTGTGTGTGTGTGTGTGTGTGTGTGTGTGTGTGTGTGTGTGTGTGTGTGTGTGTGTGAGAGTCATTTGGGTGATAAATATAATCTCGCCCCAGCAACCTGTCTGTCTCTACAATGGACCTGTCTCACTCTCCCTGCCTCCATGAAAACTGTCTCTCACCATCATAACTCGCTCTCTCACTCAATCTCTTTATCACACTCACTCTCCTGCATCACACACACACACACACACACACACACACACACACACACACACACACACACACACACACACACAGACAGTAGCTGTTTTGTAATGGTTGAATTAGTGGAGGGATGATCAGTATTTGAGGGTTAATGAGCTGGTCCACACATGACACCCAACACAGGGCTGGACTGGAGGCAGCCAGTTGGCTTGGTGCTCTGGTTCTCTGGTTTCCTGGTTCTCTGGACACATGGTCTGGAAGACCACAGCAGCAGCAGCATGGGAGATGACTAGCAACCACTACATTACTGAGCTAGGAATGTAATTCTAGTAACAACACCCAGGGGTGACGGTGGCTCAGTGGTTAGAGCAGGGGGACAGAGCAGGTCATCCACCAACCGCAGGGTCGGCGGTTTGATTCCCTCCACAGACGGATGGACGGACAGACAGACCTGTTAGTCATATTTGTTTAAAAAAAAAAAAGAAGTATATATATTTATATATAAAAGGGGTGATGCAAAGACACAGCAAGAAAGTTAGACTGCAAAACACACTGGACTGCCCTTATGTCTTGGATGTCTTGTCTTGTGTATGTATGTATCTCTGTATGTATGTATGTATGTATGCGGTACTGTCGTCTTTCTTCGTTCTTTGTTCCATTGTGTAAGCGACTTTGGGTCTTTGAAAAGCGCTGTACAAATAAAATGAATTATTGTTATTATTAAAACAGAGAAGTCCAAAATAATGTCAGTTAATTTAAATGTACACACCCACACACACACAGAGACATTCATACACCATACACATCACACAATGACATACAGTTATAACACTGCACGTTATACACACAAAACTACTGCAACTACAGAATGAAATACACACAGAAACACATACAGAGGCACACAAACGCACACGTCTGCACACCCATTATTGCAGCAGAACTCTTTACAAATGTGAGTGGAAAGTTGCGTTGCTCATATCAATCTGTGTGTGCGTAATCAGGTTTGTAAATGTGTGACAGAATCTCTCAATGCGTACTGAGAGTTGTGAATGTGTACAGGAATCAGTAAACGTGTATTCAGAATGTGTGTGACATCAGATTCATAAAGATGTAACACATAGATCTGTAGATGTACAGACAAATCTGAAAATGTGTGGATACTAGAGATAGATACTATAGACTGTCACGAGTCAGGCCCTCACAGGGATTTGAACATGGGTCTCTGGAGTGAAAGGTGGCGATCAATCCCCTGTACCACCCTCAGAAGTAAAGTAGGACCAAATGCAGAGGAACCAGGATCAGGTTCTCTTTAATGAGTCTAAAAAAAAAACAGTCCGGTAAACCTTGTGTAAAAAAAGAGAAACTTCTCACAGGGCTGGGCGAAGGCAAGCAAACAGAAAAAAGGCAAAGCCCAACAATTCACCGAAAGGCAAAAAGGTAACAAAAGTCTTCAACGGCCAACAAAAACAGAGGTACACTTACAGTGCAGGTGGTACACCGGAGAACTCAGCAAAGTTAAGAGCACAAACATGCTCTTTAAATACCCTGACTAATCACAGTCAAACAGGTGGAATCACTCAATCACATGAGCAGAGCAAATCAGGTGATTAACGAAAGACATACACATACATATCTGTGTCTCCAGGATCACTCTGGGATGTTCTGGTGAGTGGAGCTCATCTCCGCCGTCCCTTGGTCAAGTGGCGGTGTCTGAGGGGAGAGCGATTCCCCCGGAACAAAGCAGACAGAGTGTGTGTTCTTTCCCCCCGCGCTCTGACCCGCCTGAGGCGGTCGACCCCGATGCCTCAGAGTGTGATGTGAGTGATGGCGCCACGCTGCGCGCTCTGTGTCTTTACGCACATCATGTGGCCCTGAGAGACGTCCACATGCACACAGCTGTGCAGACTGACGCCCGCTTGAAGAGGCTGAGTGTGTGTGTGTGTGCGTGCGTGCGTGTATATGTATATGAGTGTGTGTGTGTGGATGTGTATATGTGTGTTTATGTGCTTGTGTGCATTTGTTTAAGTGTGTGTGTGTGTATATGTATGTGTGTATGTGTGTGTGCGTGTGTATGTATATGTGTGTATGTTTGTGAGTGTGTTTGTGTATGTGTGTGTGTGTGTGTTTGTGTGTGTGTATGAGTGTGTGTGTGTATGTGTGTTTGTGTGTATGTGTATGTGTGTGGTGTGTGTGTATATGTGTGTGTGGAGGCGGCGCTGAACAGGGCGGAGGTCTCCACCTCCACCAGCTGTGACCTCCAGGAAGAGGAAGCAGCAGCCGGGGCGCACAAATGTACACAAGATGGCCGACGGTACGGACCGGTGTGTGATATCAACAGAGGAACATGATGATGTCATGTATTGATCTGGTGATTATTCAATGTGATGATGAATTCTGATGATGTGTGATATTCAGAGAGGGGCTCTCCTGGAGGAGGACAATTCTAATATGTTATAGTCATGTTATTATGAAACATAAATATTAATACAAATGATCTGTAGTATTCAGAGAGGGGCTCTCCTGGAGGAGGAATATTGATACATATCTGTGTATATAGATATATGTAATATTCAAATGATGATATAAATCAATATATTATCATAACTATCATGGTTCCTGTTGTGTTGGTGAATGAGTGAATGAGTGACTGACTCAAGTACTGAGTTACTTCATACCAACTGATTTATTGTTTTCATAAGCAGGAGAAGATGAATGGAAATAGCAAATATTACATTGTATAGGCTTGTCCAATAGACCTTTAACAAAACATGAAACAGCCATGTATACCTTCAAATAAAACAACACACAATGACACATCTTTACAAAAGAACACAAATGATGGCAAATACAGCCACAAGAAATCTCTCTCTCTCTCTCTCTCTCTCTACAACATGTGCTGTCATCACACGGCGGGCGGGGGGTCGCCCCGACATTACATCACACTAGTGTGTGTGTGTGTGTGTGTGTGTGTGTGTGTGTGTGTGTGTGTGTGTGTGTGTGTGTGTGACTACAACCGACAGAGAGACACTGAGTCACCAACATCCCCCCATAACCCAAATCCAGGGAGGAGGTCCTCCTGGGTGAATGTGGACCTGAAGGTGTGGATGTGTCTCAGTGTGTCTGAGGACCCTCCTACATCTGGGGACACTCTGTAGAAGGACAGAGTGCCAGCAGGCCGGTCCAGATACACTCCTACTCTGTTAGAGCCAGCGGGGGGGAGACGTATGTCTGTTCTACTATTGTTGTACCAGGCAGTGTAACCATCATCATAACAATAAAGACTCCAGGACTTGTTGTTCCCTCCAAGCCTGCTGTCATCACCCCGTCCTCTCCTTGTGATTCCTCTGTATGTCACTCCTATATCAACAGGTCCTTTCCTCTCTACCTTCCAGTAACAGCGGCCAGTCAGACCCTCTCTACACAACACCTGGAGCATGGAGTCAAATCTCTCTGGGTGATCAGGATGCGACTGCTGCTCGTCAACCCACGTCACCTTTCTGTTGTCCTCAGACAGAGAGAGTTTTCTGTAGGCTGTGTTTGGGTCCAGTGTGAGTTCACAGGCATCTGAGGGAGAACAAGACATGATTAGGCTGCTGGACACACAGAAACACACTGACCAGGTGTTGCCACCTCCCCCACAAAGCAGCAGTTTTGTGTGATGTTAACCTCATGAGAATAAACAGCATCAGCCCACCAGCAATAAGAGCAGGGTTTTGTTCTTCCCCTTTCATTTCTGACGTGGTTCAGTCACTCAGAATGCACGTTTTATCAGAAACAACGCTTCAAAAAGCTGACGGCCACAACATCCCGAGTCGGCGCTCGTGTCGTCGCCGTCTTTCGGTTTCCTCACTCGGTCGCGAGTCCGACTCTGGTGACGGCAGAGCTTCAGAATGAAGCGGCGGGCGGGGCCAGATAGGGCCTCGGGGGGCGGGGCCAGATGGGGCTGTGGAGGGTTAGGCCAAACGGAGCCATGAGGGGCGGGGCCAGACAGGGCAGTGGCCAGACGGGGCTGAGGAGGGTTGGGCCAAACAGAGCCATGGGGGGCAGCTTAGCGGGTCACCAAGAATGTGACTTACTTCAACGCATGATGATTCTGCACTGTGCCACATTATTCACATTCATGTTTCATTGTTTGTTTTTCAGCCCCGTGTACATTTGAATTAGATGAGCCGATCTCCACCTGCACACGTAGGGATCGTCATGCTAAAGCCTCAGCACCCCAGGGCCAGAAGGGGTCGTGGGGGGCGGGGCCAGAGAGGGCCAGGGGGGGCGGAGCCAGACAGAGCCGTGCAGCTAGAAGCGCGTCGGATGATTCCGGGTCAGGTTCTGGTTCCGTGGGTTAGCGTGGTGGCTGGTGATGGAGGAAGGTTCAGAGCAGTGCTGGAGGTTCTAGCACGGCTTTACAGCGGCGCCGGTGTGAGCGCTCTCGTTGGAAACACGAGCGACTTCAGTTCCAGTTAAGAGACGCGGTTTGAACAGCTTCAAATGATCCTGAAGCTACAAAGAGCTCCTTGGTTTTTATTTTTTTTTACTGTTTTTCTTTTCCCTTTTACCATTTTACCATTCCACTGCAGTATTGGTGACAAAAGCAATTTCCCTCTGGGATTATTTCTGTCTGTCTGTCTGTTGATATCTGTCGTCTATCTCAGTATAAAATGCTATGAATATATTAACACTGTTATGAATTCATCAAAACTGTTATGAATACATTAACATTGTTAAGAATACATCAACACTGTTTTTTCTAATTGGAATATTTACTTTTACTCAAGGAAGCAACTGTTCTTTTACTTGAATATAGATTTTCAGTCCTCTACACACCACTGGTAATAATAGT
Source organism: Urophycis tenuis (assembly GCA_036785325.1). Classification (NCBI taxonomy): domain Eukaryota; kingdom Metazoa; phylum Chordata; class Actinopteri; order Gadiformes; family Phycidae; genus Urophycis; species Urophycis tenuis. Next base: position 1,003,393 of record JAXIVH010000064.1, read on the forward strand.
AATGTAGTTGAACTCTCACATGAAGTACATGCATCATTACAGTCATGTTCTTATGGTTATTGAGTTCTCATGTTTAATATATATTTAATAATTAATATATATTAATATATATATATAATATAATATATACATTATTGACTATAGTCAGGTTCTTTGCACTCGTCTATCCCCTGTACTGCTGGTCATTGTGAATTTCTCCGAAGGGGGATCAATAAAGGATTATCTTATTTTATCTTATAATGACCTGGATTATTAATAATAACAACAATTGTGATTAATGATGAAAATAATAACGACAAAAGCGACCGCTCTTTTCACGTGGTTCACAGAGACACATCTTTTATAATGACCCACAACGCACACACATACACACACATACACAAACAAAGCCACACACACACACACACACACACACACACATACACACAAACAACACACACACACACACACACACACACACACACACACACACACACACACACACACACACACACACACGGTGGCGTGGCCACCGCACATTTCCACGGTCATTTCACGTTTTATACATCTGAACGTGAGCGTGGAAAAGGACGTATGCCACGTTTTTGTGCATACGCAACCTTTGTACATGAGGCCCCTGCTCTTCTTAGATATCTATATGGTTGCGAAATATCAAATTGTTAGACCAGTGCACTGCAGAGTTATGGGCACTATATATATATGTATATATGTTAAAATAACAATTAAATCTAAACCTTAAAGAGACAATAGGTATATGATAATAATGGTGACAAAATAATGTAATGTATTAGTAGCATGATTATTATGATCTTTTGTCTCATATAGTGATACAAATAGAATAGAACTCAAAGATACTCTGAATACCTAATTATGATGATAGGCCTAATGCTAACGATGATAATAATATAATGGAATTCATAGTAATATAATCACACGTTTTTCAATAATAATAACAATACTCATAATAATCATAATTAACCAATAATGATATAACAATAATAATACCTATTGGATGTTACGTAAGCAGTATTAATTGGCATTGTTAATAATATGAATATACATAAGAGACGTGATGTCAACCATCATCTTCATTCCCAGTAGGATCTGGATGAACAGACGTCCCAGACTGCTGTGTGGATGGACTTTCTATGTCAATAGCGAGTGTGTGTTGTGATGAATCCAACAAAACAGACACTTACATCTCTTTGGAACTGGTTTCAGCCTCCCCACTCCACCATGCTCCACACTGGGGGATAAACACAGTGAGAGCAGCATGTTGTCTTTAAACATGAAAACATTCACCTTCATCATCTGCTGTACACAACATGAGTTCCAGCTGTGTTTTGACTTCACTTCTGCTAGCAGCAGGTTGAATCCTTGTAGGAGATATTGTCACTGAGCGCCAGTGTTGGGTAGTAACGCCTTATTAGTACCGCCGTTATTTTCTTCAGTAACGCGTTGTTTTTTAAAATTCAGTAACTCCGTTCCCGTTACCAAACGCTACGTTACTCCGTTCCTCTTGGTGAGGTTTTACAACGGCACGCAGTGCCCGATCAATAAAGTTTAATTGAATTGAAAAACAAAGCTGTCGCCTCTAGCGTCACACGC
>JAXIVH010000064.1:1007500-1070000 GCA_036785325.1 Urophycis tenuis
ACTTTCATATTTTACTTTTATGAACAATTTGTTGTGTTTATTTTAATACCTGTTATTACTGAACCTACATAGATGTTTTTTAATGTAATTATAACTTTTATAATGTACTATTTTGTTTATTGTGTTGTGTGTATTGTCATACATGTTATGAGTGAACCTACACAGATGTTTTGGAGGCTTTGACCACTGGCAGCAGCCTCAGAAGACCCTCCTCTGAAGCAGAGTATTTCTTCAGGTCAAACACATCCAGCTCCTCTTCTGATGACAGTAAGATGAAGACCAGAGCTGACCACTGAGCAGGGGAAAGAGATTTACTGGACCATCTTCCTGATGTCAGGAACAGTTGTATCTCCTCCACTAGAGAACGGTCGTTCAACTCATTCAGACAGTGGAAGAGATTGATGCTTCTCTCTGGAGGAAGACCTCCCTCTAGCTTTTTCTTGATGTAAGACACTGTTTTGTCATTCATCCCTGAGCTTTTTCCTGTCTGTCCCAGCAGACCTCGTAGGATAATCTGATTGCTCTGCAGAGAGAGGCCAAGGAGGAAGCGGAGGAACAAGTCCAGGTGTCCGTTCTCACTCTGTAAGGCCTTGTCCACAGCATTCTTGTAGAGTTCGACGTGGCTTTTTTTTGTTAGTTTGTTTCTAACAAGAACAGACCACAGGGGTCGTGGTTGTCCTGAGAGCAGATTGACACCAGTGTCGTTAAATGACAGGAAGACATAAAGGGCAGCCAGAAACTCCTGGATGCTCAGATGGACAAAGCTGAACACCTTGTCCAGGTACAGCCCACACTCCTCTTTAAAGATCTGGGTGAACACTCCTGAGTACACTGAGGCTGCTTTGATATTGATGCCACACTCTGCCAGGTCTGCCTCATAGAAGATCAGGTTGCCTTTCTCCAGCTGGTTAAAAGCCAGTTTTCCCAGAGAAACAATGATCTCCCTGCTATCTGTACTCCAGTGTGGATCTGTTCCAGGTTTCCCGTGATACTTCCTGTCCCCCTGTAAGGACTGAACCCTCAGGAAGTACATGTACATCTGAGTCATGGTGTTGGGCATCTCTTTTTCCCTCTGAGATGTTTCAAAGAAGTCATCTAGAACTGTAGCACAGATCCAACAGAAGACTGGAATGTGACACATGATGTGGAGACTTTGTGTTTTCTTGATGTGGGAGATGATTGTGCTGGCCATCTTGTCTCTGAATCTCTTCCTGAAGTACTCCTCCTTCTGTGGGTCGGTGAACCCTCTCACCTCTGTCACCATGTCAACACACTCAGCAGGGATCTGATTGGCTGCCGCAGGGCGTGTGGTTATCCAGATGCGAGCGGAGGGAAGAAGGTCACCCCTGATGAGGTTTGTCAGCAGCACGTCCACCGAGGTTGGCTCTGTGACATCAGTCCAGATCTGGTTGTTCTGGAAGTCCAGAGGAAGTCGACACTCATCCAGACCATCCAAGATGAGGACACATTGGAGCCGGTCATATCTACAGATTCCTGCTTCTTTGGTTTCAATAAAGAAGTGATGAAGAAGTTGCACCAAGCTAAACTGTTTCCCTTTCAGTAAATTCAGCTCTCTGAATGTGATGAGAAATGTGAACTGTATGTCGTGGTTGGCTTTGCCTTCAGCCCAGTCCAGAGTGAACTTGTGTGTTAAGACAGTTTTACCAATGCCGGCCACTCCAGTTGTCATTATGGTTCTGATTGGCTTATCTTGTCCTGGTAAGGGTTTAAAGATGTCTTCACATTTAATTGGTGTGTCTTCCTTGGCTGGTTTCCTGGAAGCTGTTTCAATCAGTCTGACCTCATGTTCCTTGTTGACCTCTCCACTGCCTCCCTCTGTGATGAAGAGCTCTGTGTAGAAGTCATTCAGTCCTGTTGCCTGTCCTGCTTTAGGGATTCCCTCAAACACACGGCTGAACTTCTTCTTCAGGCGAGTCTTGATTTTCTGTTGGCACTGGACAACAGCAGATCCTATATGAGAAAACAGCAGAAGACATGAGTTAGTTGATGGTGACATCAGTATACACAGGTTGATATTTCCTGTTAATTTTACATTCATATTTCATATTAATGAATATCATTTCAAGAGTATCTCACTATTTCCATAGCAATGTTATGTAACCAAAGACAACAATATTGATCGTGAATCTGTGGAAAATGACTTGCTATGGTGATGTAACAAGATAATGTTGCATCTCATCCACTGAGGTATTCTGCTGGTGATCTGCAGTATATTGTTTAAAATTATTATTAATATTGTTATTATTGTTATTGTGTTTGTTGTTGTTATTATTATCATTATTAGTAGTAGTAGTAGTAGTAGTAGTAGTAGTAGTAGTAGCAGTAGTAGTAGTAGTAGTAGTATCTGATTGCCCCACAATAACCCTACATATCTGGATCAAACCATTTAACCTGATGATTTGAACAACAATATTGTGGTGGTGAGTATTTCTCCTCTGTTTAAAAGATAAGTAATTTCTGCCCTTCAAAATAAGAGTCTCTTACCACCCCACAGTGTGTCAGCCAGTTCCTCCTGGTTCATCTCCATCAGGCAGAGCTTTGTGATGTCCACCACTCCCTCTATGGCGCGCCTCCTCTGCTCCTCTTTCTTACCATCCAGCTCCTCCTCCTCCCTCTGACTCTCTGAGCATTGTGGGTCATGTGGGAAGAGATTCCTCCAGAGCTTCTTCAGCTCCTTGTCTAGAAAAGCGTGTGCATTCTCCTCAGCCCTCTGGAACAGAACAAACATCAAGGAGAACTTTACTCTGAACTAACTGAGGACATCAGAAGCATCTGTCCTACATTCACGTCCTGCTGGTCTGAAGAGGGAAGCCTGGAGACTATTAGCACCACCAGAGATGCTTTTTAATGTTCATGTAGAGCTAAAGTCAAATGTCTTGTTGGACATTTACCCACCTTGATCAGCTCTGTTTGATGCTGCTGTACAGACTGAGCACTGGTAACCTTTGACCTCTCCTGTTGTTGTCTGTGGAACAGGCACGCACACACACACACAAACACACACACACAAGCAAACATACAATCCTATTACATTTTGAACCAATCTACAAATCTATGACCAACTTACATTCGACCCTCAGAACCCAAATGCCAGAACTAGAACACACAAGCCACACATCCACCTCATTCACAGAAATCCCCACTGCTGACCTGTCCTCCATTAAAACAAGCATGAAGTCCTCCACCCGTGTCCTGGACCGCAGTCTGGACTCCCAACACCCTGACAACTACTGACCCATCTCAAATCCCTCCTTCCTGGTCAACAATCCTGGAAGGAGCAGCAGCCACTCAAATCAGAACCACCTGGAGCCTCATGTACAAAGGTTGTGGATGCACAAAAACGTGCCGTACGTTCTTTTCCACGGTCATTTTCAGATGTATGAAATGTGAAATGACCATGTAAATGTGTGGTGCCCACGCCAACTTCTTGGAAACTTTTAATAATTTCAAATGCAATTAGTCATTAGATTGATGTGCACTTCAGAGACACACTTATTAACAATTAACACACCCACGGGTATGCAATTATATCGGTGGATATAAAATAATGTGCAATGTGATGAAGAGAATGGTATTAACAAGCCTTGTTAGAGGACCTCGCAAACTTAACACTGAGATATTTGTGATCAAATAAAAAAACTATAAAAACTAAAAAGACTAAAACCTATAACAGACTACAAAAGATCAATAGGTGGTGCTGAGGGGGTGTGTGCATCTCTCCCAGGTGAACTGAACACGTTTTATGCACGCTTTGAGAGACCCCCGGCTGTGGAGGTACAGAAGGCTCAGGATCCCTGCCCCTGCCCCCTGGTTTTAACCAGTGCAGATGTGTGCAGATCCCTAAAAAGGATCAACACACATAGGGCTCCTGGGCCTGACGGCATCCCTGGTCGTGCTCTCAAGGTGTGTGCAGTTCAGCTGGCAGAGGTGTTCACAGACATCTTCAATAAATCACTGCTCCAGTCTGTAGTCCCCACATGTTTCAAGGAGTCAACCATCATTCCTGTCCCTAAAAAGACTAAAACCATCTGCCTTAATGACTACCGCCCAGTTGCACTCACCTCCATCATCATGAAGTGCTTTGAGCGGTTAGTCAAACAGTTCATCACCTCCTCCCTCCCCGACTCTCTGGACCCCCTGCAGTTTGCTTACAGGAAGAACAGGTCCACAGCCGATGCCATCACCCTCACCCTCCACACTGCCCTCTCCCACCTGGACCAGAGGAACACGTATGTGAGAATGCTGTTCATTGACTACAGTTCAGCATTCAACACCATTGTGCCTTCCAAGCTCGTCATCAAGCTCAGGGACCTCGGGCTCAACAGCGCCCTCTGTGACTGGATCCTGAACTTCCTGACGGGCAGACGCCAGGCAGTGCGGATGGGTAACATCACATCCTCCAGCCAGACCCTCAACACCGGAGCCCCTCAGGGTTGTGTGCTCAGCCCTCTCCTCTACTCCCTGTTCACGCACGACTGTGTGGCCACACACAGCTCCAACTCCATCATTAAGTTTGCTGACGACACGACCGTCATTTCTCTTCTCTCTTCTCTTATTCTGACACTTATTGAGTTGTTTTGGGGTGCCTGGGACTTAAGATTTTCATTGCCAACATGTATGCTGTATCTGTTGAGCAATGACAATAAAAACCTTTGAACCTTTGATTAAAATGCAAAAAAAAAACAATAGAGATAACTTTGAGCCTAGCTTTCCATTGTTACGTTTGACTCCACTAATTCCTTTCCAGCTGTCATCTGGGTGGTATAGCTCAGTGAGTAGAGCGTGAGTTCAACAACCAGAGGGTTGGCGGTTCGATCCCCACCTCACCTAGATTTATCTAATTAATTACAGGCTTTCATATGCACAAGTAAATCCTCACATGGAATTATATTTGCTAGTTATAACTTTAATTACTACTTATAACTATTAATTATCATTGCTGGCAACACTTGCATTAGGTTGAATGAAATAATTTGAGGTGTATTTTAAATGATTTTGTGTTTATTCGAGTATGTAAAGACAAGACAATTAAGTATATTCAAAAAAACAATCGATGTACCAATCATGACAAGGTATGCAATAAGTTGTGCTAGGATAAGAATGTACTGATTAATGTGCCATGACAGTACAAGATTAAACATGTGATCCCGTGGAATAACACGGCTGTTCTGCAGACATATACTGTAGCCGACTGAGTAAGACTCATACACAAACAATTAAAACAGATGGACACCCAAGGCCATGTGCAATGGGGAGTACCGCTTCCATATCTGTAAAGCACATTCCTCTGTATGAATAAAGACCCAGAACAGACACAATACTAACACTAACACTAACACTCACATAATAGAACACTCTAGGCAGAGCATCGAGGATACGAAGCTGAGTGTATCTCTATGCATATTTTAGTACTCATTCCCTCCTTTGCTCTGCAGCTTATTGAACAGATAAATCATAAAATAAAGTGAGTTAAAAGTAGTCAGATTCGAGAGTCAGTCTTAAAGAACACAGCAACAATGTGATAGTAGTCAATCGTTTGATTTACGGTGTATGACATTTAAATTGATTTGCAAATGTAAATAAGGGCGTGGACAGGGAGGAGTTTGCCACCTCTGCATGTGCTCTCATTTCCACATTGATTGGGATGTACAAAAGAAATGTGCTTGGATCCATGTGTACACACACTTTGATCCATCTGAATGTATTTGTGCGTACGACAGCTTATGGGTTTTGGTGTACGCCAAGTTTCAGTCGGAAATCCACGCAAGGCCCCTGGACTCCAATAACATCCATGAACCATTTCCATCAGGCATCACAGAGACTGCCCTCCTCAAAGGAACCAACAACATACTGCTGTAGGGCGGCAGTGTGTTGGCCACATTCTCCACTGCCACGGCCTCCGGTTCCACCGTGACACCGACCACACCCAACTCTACCTCTCCCCCGAGACCATCACTGCCCCCTCTCAGTCCACCCTCAGCACCGGCCTTACTCACATTCATCCTGGATGATAAATGACTTTCTCTAACTCAACCACAGTGAATCTGAGATGATCATCGTTGACCCCATTTCCCTCACCTGCACCATCCCTGTCATTCACACACTGCTGAACCACATCACTACAACAGTTTTCTCCACTAAAAGAACATATCCCACATGGACGTTTGATCAATGTTATATTTTATAATCTCTGATGAATCCTTACCTCTTCTCAATAGCCTGATTTCCATCTTTAAATTTAAAAGGTAGATCCATAGAGTTGTCACTCTTCATGGAGACACAGCTGGGTCCAGGGGAGTCTGCTCTCTCTTGCTGGACTCTTCTAGAAAAACAAGAACCAGGATTTATGGATGTTTGATAGATGTGATATTTTAATAATGTCTGACAAATCCTTACCTCTTCTCAATAGCCTGATGTCCTTCTTTAAATTTAAAAGGTGGATCCATAGAGAGGTCACTCTTCATGGAGACACAGCTGGGTCCAGGGGAGTCTGCTCTCTCCTGCTGCTCTGGTCTTCAACACAACACACACACAGCTTATACTCAGAGTAATGATGGTGTCATGATGTATCACTGCTGAGCTCTGAGATGGACAACAGTCACAGACAGTGAGAGATCCTCCTCTTACCTCTACCATCACTGCCCCCTCTCAGTCCGCCCTCAGTACCGGCCTTACTCACATTCAACCCTGGATGATAAATGACGTTCTCTAACTCAACCACAGTGAATCTGAGATGATCATCATTGACCCCATTTCCCTCACCTGCATCATCCCTGTCATTCTCACACTGGTGAACCACATCACTACAACAGTTTTCTCCACGAAAAGAACATCTCCCACATGGACGTTTGATCAATGTTATATTTTATAATCTCTGATGAATCCTTACCTCTTCTCAATAGACTGATTTTCTTTAAATTTAAAAGGTAGATTCATAGAGTCGTCACTCTTCATGGAGACACAGCTGGGTCCAGGGGAGTCTGCTCTCCCCTGCTGCTCTGGCCTTCAACACAACACACACACAGCTTTTACTCAGAGTAATGATGGTGTCATGATGTATCACTGCTGAGCTCTGAGATGGACAACAGTCACAGACAGTGAGAGATCCTCCTCTTACCTCTACCATCACTGCCCCCTCTCAGTCCACCCTCAGCACCGGCCTTACTCACATTCAACCCTGGATGATAAATGACTTTCTCTAACTCAACCGCAGTGAATCTGTAATGATCATCATCGACCCCAACAACCTCACCTGCACCACCCAGGACCTCCCTCACCTGCACCACCCAGGACCTCCCTCACCTGCACCACCCAGGACCTCCCTCACCTGCACCACCCAGGACCTCCCTCACCTGCACCACCCAGGACCTCCCTCTCCTGCACCACCCAGGACCTCCCTCACCTGCACCACCCAGGACCTCCCTCACCTGCACCACCCAGGACCTCCCTCACCTGCACCACCCAGGACCTCCCTCACCTGCACCACCCAGGACCTCCCTCACCTGCACCACCCAGGACCTCCCTCACCTGCACCACCCAGGACCTCCCTCTCCTGCACCACCCAGGACCTCCCTCACCTGCACCACCCAGGACCTCCCTCACCTGCACCACCCAGGACCTCCCTCACCTGCACCACCCAGGATCTCCGTCCCACGGCTTCACTTAGCATCCCTCCTATTCATGTCTGCCACATCACTACCCCCCCCCCCCCCCCACCCTGATCCATCCCCGCTGAAGAAACAAGTATGTGTCTGACCAGTCACTCTTTAAATCCTTACCTCTTCTCAATAGACTGATTTCCATCTTTAAAGTCAACAAGTAGACCCATAGAGCGGTCACTCTTCATGGAGACACAGCTGGGTCCAGGGGAGTTTGCTCTCTCCTGCTGGACTCTTCTAGAAAAACAAAAAGCATGATGTATGGATGTTTATTTTTTCATAATCTCTGATAAATATTCCTGTCACAGCCAGTGAGAGATCCTCCTCTTACCTCTTAGCTTTGCTCTGGCGGCCATGTTCCCCAGACAGAGTGGTTTTAGAGGTAGGACCCCCCTCCTCTGTCTCCTCATCCATAGTGGACTGGAGACCTGGACACAAACACAACTACATGTTGTTTCTCCAGCCATTCCACGACCATATATGGGCTTCCTCATGTCCTACAACATCACAACCAGAGCTGTGATGCAGGCCCACAGAGAAGAAGATTCAACACAAGATGACGTTTAAAGACCTTCAACTATCCAAGATGGCTGGTTTACTGACTAATAATAATAATAATAATAATAATAATAACAATCACAATTATACAAATAAAACAACTACACATTACATCACAAGTACCTTTAAAGTTACACAATGATCATTGTGATTTTGGACAAATCCTGAAAGAGAAGATTCCCAGCTGATCTGGGTTTGATCACCAATGTCCACAGTCTAACCTGTAGCTAGCAAGATGCCCCATAAACCCTACCTGCCCCTTAATGACCTGTCTCTGTACTGTCTAACCCCTACCTGCCCCTTAATGACCTGTCTCTGTACTGTCTAACCCCTACCTGCCCCTTAATGACCTGTCTCTGTACTGTCTAACCCCTACCTGCTCCTTAATGAGCTGTCTCTGTACTGTCTAACCCCTACCTGCTCCTTAATGACCTGTCTCTGTACTGTCTAACCCCTACCTGCTCCTTAATGACCTGTCTCTGTAATGTCTAACCCCTACCTGCCCCTCAATGACCTGTCTCTGTACTGTCTAACCCCTACCTGCTCCTTAATGACCTGTCTCTGTACTGTCTAACCCCTACCTGCTCCTTAATGACCTGTCTCTGTACTGTCTAACCCCTACCTGCTCCTTAATGACCTGTCTCTGTATTGTGTAACCATACGCACAGCTGTCAATCTGAAACATCACTGTCCAGAATTGTGTTTCTTCTGCTCATATCAGACACCATCATTTTGCACACACACTCTCATACACACACACACACACACACACACACATTCAAATATAGACACATTATTTTTCATGTCAAAACGATTTTTATTCATATTCATACAACTTAAATCACAATTATACACTGTTTATACACTGTTCATAGACTGTTTATACACGGTCCATACTGTTTATTTATTTATTACTGTTTAATACTGTCAATAGTGCTCACACTGCTCATACTGTATATCGTACACCTTATACCCCCATCTGTTTATATGCTGTTTATATTGTCTGTATATATTTGCGACCATTTTATTTTATTTAGTTTTTTGTATTCTTATTTTTATGTATTGGTATTTATATTTATCGTGCGTGTCTCGCACCAGGGATCGAGGAAATGCCATTTCAGTTTTTGTGTCTGTCCTTTATGTTCATGAAAACTGACAATAAAGTTGTCTTTATCTTGATCTTAACTACATAATGATCACATATGTGTTATTCTTTGGACTCACCTCCTAATGTGTCTCAGACTATTGAGTTGATAAAGTCTTGTTCTTTGTCTCCAGAAAGAGAGAAGTGTGACTTCTGCTTGGGTTTCAAACGTAGCGTGTGTTTCCTGAACAAGACTTCCTGTCCCCCCCTCACTGTGGGTGTTTCACCCTGTGGCTCCAACTTTCCAAACACGGATTATCATCTTGTCTGCATGAACACTCGTAATTCAGAACATTCATGTGTGCACTTTGTGTGCGTCGACGTGTCTTCATACATCACTAGAATCAATACGATGGGTCAGAGTTACCGTCAGGGTGAAATAGGTTCTCTGGTGATGGAACATTCCCACCACCCCTGCTATCTAGTACAGTGGCTCTGCCTTCTTAGAACTCATCATGCTTCCTGTCACTCACACACACACACACACACACACACACACACACACACACACACACACACACACACACACACACACACACACACACACACACACACACACACACACACACACACACACACACGTCTGTGGTCGTCGCTTGTCAAGAGGAAACCACTAAAGGCTGGGTTATGCTTCGTTTATACTTCCGGGGGGACGGCGGACCCACGGCGGACCCTTTACGTCCTCGACGTGCACCTCCCCAAATCCTAGACGCGCGTCGAGGCGACGCCGTCTCTACGCCGTCTCTACGCCGTCCCAACGCAGCGGCTTTGGCTACATATACATATATATATGTATATGTTGTCGCCAATCAGTCATTACATACGCCAATCAGTTATTACATACGGATTACTAGCGAGTTAAAAAAAAGTTTACAGAAATGAATCATCATTTCTGTAAACTTTTTTTAACTCGCTAGTAATCCTTATGTAATGACCAGAATGGTCATTCTGGTCCCTCTATCGGTGTGGCAATGAATTGCATTTAGAGACGTAAACCCCACGCAATCCCTCCGTTGAAGTATCACAGGCTCATGACGGAGTCCGCGCAACTGCGTGGCCATTGCGTGATCACGACGCAATCCCTACGCAGAAGGATAAACCAGCCTTTAGCCTGTCTCCACGGCGTCTAACATTGTATTGTTTGACTCAACATGGCCACTCTGACTGCTGCGGTGGTTCAAATGCTTCTCTCTGTTTCTACTGGTTGATGCCAACGCCTCGGAAGAGAGGTTACTTATCCAACTAATTAGTTTAGACTGTTTGTTTCTTTGTTTTCTTTAAGGACACACAGACAGACATTCAGTCAGAGACACCACCCAGACGTACTTCAGACCAGGAAGAGTTAGTAGAGGCCATTCCCAGAAAACATTAGTTTTATCAAGTTACATAATGATCACATTATGTGTTCTATTCTTTGGACTCACCTTCTAATGTGTCTCAGACCATTTAGTTGATAAAGTCTTGTTCTTTGTCTCCAGAAAGAGAGACGTGACTCCACCTCGTGTGACTTCTGCTTGGGTTTCAAACGTAGCGTGTGTTTCCTGAACAAGACTGTTCCTCTCACAGCACAGGAAACCTAAACGCTCCACCCTGAGAGCTGAGACAACAGACTGGAGTCACGTGGTTTAGGGGAAAGGAGAAGCTTTCCCCTAAACCACGTGACTCTCTCTGTCTCTCTCTCGCTCTCCGTGAATATATATACTGTATATATATATATTACCACGGAGTATTAGGGCCACATTAAGATTTTTTTTCATGTGATTATGAGAATAAAGTCATACATCTACAAGAAAGTTGTACATATTGAATTAATTACGAGAATAAATTTCATACATATGGAATTAACTACAAGAATAAAATTGTACATACTGAATTAATTACGAGAATAAAGTGGTACATATTGAATTAATTACGAGAATAAAGTCGTACATATTGAATTAACTACGAGAAGAAAAGTGATACACTCTGGAGCCCCTACCCAGGACCACAGAGCGGGCCTGCTGGGGGGTCCCCTCTGTCTTGGGGGGGTCACAGACACTCAGACAGAATACAGACTGTGGCGTATGGGGTCAGCCCTTCTTAACCCACCAGCCACTTTGACCCCCGGACTTCATTACTGCACACAGCCTCACTGAGGTCATTTACTTTATACGGTTTATTTTTTATATGATTCAAAAATACCTTCTTTTTTTTAACAATATTTTTCATTGAAATTTCAAATGCATATCAAACTTTATGTAAAGTGTACAAATATTTTCTTTTATATCCCTCCGAACAGACATTCATTCACGCAGACAAAAATACCTTTTTTAATCATAATAAAATACAATGTTTATTCCTTATTTCTATTGCTTTTATTCGACTGTCTCTGGCTTTTTAACTGTACTTGGTCGCCAGGATGTACAACCATGGTTCCAGATTTGCAGCCCTCTCACACCCAAACAGACCCAAACACACACACACAAACCCACATAATATAAACCACACACACCATCTCAACATCATCACACACCATTTCCACCAACACACCACCCACAGGGATGAGGAGACAGGTGAGCAAGCTGGCCGATGTTCATCAGGCCTGCGTGCCCTGACCTTCCCCACCTCCAACAGGGTCAGGCAGAACACGGACCACTGGGCCAAACAGAACCCCAGCATCTTAAAAGAACACCACACCCTGGTTCTGACAGCCCTCACACCCACAGGGTTCTGATTGGAGGAGGGTGCTCTTGAGGGGGCTGCCAGGTGGGCCCCGCGGCCCGGTACAGGAGACCGGCTCAAGCCCCCCGCCACCCTCTGTCAGGCACACAGCCCACTGACAACTGGTACCCTAGATCCCTCCTCACCACCTCCTAGACCCCCCACCCATTTCACCTGGAGACCCCCGCACCCAAAGGTATGACAGCTTCACCGGGTGCCCACTACCATCACATCACTCACATACTCCAAAGAATCCCCCCGTCAAGCCAAACACAAAGATGGCGCTGCTTCCTCTGGGCCTTGACAACAGGGAACAGGAGCGCAGCACGGCGGTGGCCCAACTACGCTGCACTTCACCACAAGGCGTCAGGGAGAGAGAGAGGTACCTGCAGGCCTCCCTCTGTGTCCCCGTCATGAATGACTCACATGGTTTAGCTGCACCGCAGCAGGCCACACTACAACACCTCAACGCACACATCGCCACGCATTTCAACACACTGTTGGAAAACACACCACCACCAGTTCCACACCATCCAAGATAACACACACTGGAAACAGCAACACACAGCTTAGATAATTGGGTCAAACAGTTCAAATAGATGAGGGGATTAAGTCCCAACAGGGGTCCCCAAAGAATCAAAACACAGTCAATGTATCCCCCCTGTTCCACCTCACACCCCCTGCAGCTCAGCTGCTGGAGAGGGGTCTCAGCTTTATCCCCCCCAGGGCTCTGAGAAACAACAGCTTCTCAGGGACATTCTATGAACACATAGCCACACATAACCACTCAACCAGCACCCTAGAAACACCCACCATTACTAAAGAACACACTAAATGCACGCCTTCCAACCATTCAGGTTAAATACACAACTGACTTTTTACTTTGCTTTTTTCTTTGTGCACGCAGGCATGCAGGCACACACACACACACACACACACACACACACACACACACACACACACACACACAGACACATGCACACACACATACACACACACACACACACACACACACACACTTATCCCAACCCCCCCACCACCAGACATGAGCCACTAGATGTCAACAGTGGACCTCCTGATCCTGAAACAGGGGCAGGCCTCCACTGAGGAAACCAGCCAATCAATCAGTCAGTATATCAACTTTATTGTCCCATACTGGATAACAATGTACATTATTACCAGCAGTGACAGTATTGTTGCTTGGGTCGCTCAACTTTGAGATATAAAATAATGTAAATACAAACAAATGATAAAACATTAGCATTAGCATTTAGCACCAGGTGGCGGTTACCAGGTGGGCCAGTATAAAAGCCACCGCCCTTCACTGGCTCTTCCTTTTTGCTCCTCTGTGGTCACTGGGGCGTCACTTCCGGGTCACAGGTTGTTGGCCCCACAGGGCAGCGGCTCGCGTGCTGCTCCGTGTGTCCCGTATGTGCAGGCGTAGCTTGTGCGTGGTCAGTGTCCTCCCTTTCTCGCCATTGTAGTTGATGCTGTCTGAGGGCTAACGCTAGTGTGCTCACAGGTAAATGCCAGCAGTGGCCGGTCTTCTCTCTCTCCCTCCCTCCTCCGGTGCAAATGGGCGTGTCTCTAAAACAGGTCTGTGTGTTTAGTTTAGCGACCAACCGCAGCATTTACTGTTAAACGTGGTGATGCTAACGGTGTGTCTCTAAAACAGGTCTAACGTGCGGTCAGCTCATTGAGTCGCTGCTGCTGCGGTGCTCTGCTGCTGCGTTGCTCTGCCGCTGCGTTGCTCTGCCGCTGCGTTGCTCTGCTGCTGCTGCTGTGCGCTGCTTGGTCTGCTCTGTCTGCTGCGTCCACGCTACGTGGCTGCGTGGCTGCTTTTGCTCCGGACTGTTTGGCGGGCGTTGCGGCCTGGCGTCTGTGGCCCACGCCGTGCCCCAGAGCAACGCCTGCGTGGTTTAACTGGAGCTTGGCCTCCTTGTGTGCGTGTGTGAATGAATGTTAGGTCATTTGAGTCATGGTGTTATTTGTGCTCTATTTCTTATTTAAATGTGTTTTGTTCTTGAGTTAACTTTCATGCTAGGTGGGCCGTTACTGATATTGGTGATGACTATTTGCCCCTTTGTGTTTTGTGATAGTCTTGTTGATGTGTTTATTTCTCTTTTAGTTGCTGCAGACTGGTGGTGGTGGTGCTGGTGCCCGGGTGGTGGTCTCCCCCTCTGTCTGCTGTGTCTGGGGAAGCGGGGTTCACTTCACTGAGGGTGTGTCACGTGTCGGCTGTTTTTGAGTTGACTCATTTTGGGGAATCCCCCCCCCCCTGCACTCAGCCCCTGTCCACACACTCAGCTCCAGCCCCCTTTGTGTTTGATCTTTGTTTGATTTTTGTGTGAATGGAAACACAGTATTTTAAACAACTCTTTCATAATAAAAGTGTATATTTTTCTAGAATGACCTGAACCACGTCTCGTGCCTCACTGAGTAGACTTACCTGTGTGCTTCCACATTTATTCCCTGGGTGAAACTCCCAGGGTGGCGTTGTGGGTTCCTTTCCCTCATTTGGTTGTTGGTCAGAATATGAGATTTATTTTCTCTTTGTTTTCACCTTATCCTCGCCACACAAACACAATAAATAGACCAATAAATGCTTTCTAAAAGAACAAAAGTGAAGTGAAGTAATGAAGTGGGGTGCAGGGACATAGCAGTGTGTGTGTGTGTGTGTGTGTGTGTGTTTGTCTGTGTGTGTGTGTGTGTATGTATGTATGTATGTATCATTACATGTATCAGTGTATGTATGTGTTGTATGTATCATTACATGTATCAGTGTATGTATGTATGTGTTGTATGTATCATTACATGTATCAGTGTATGTATGTATGTGTTGTATGTATCATTACATGTATCAGTGTATGTATGTATGTGTTGTATGTATCATTACATGTATCAGTGTATGTATGTATGTGTTGTATGCATCATTACATGTATCAGTGTATGTATGTGTGTGTTGTATGTATCATTACATGTATCAGTGTATGTATGTGTTGTATGTATCATTACATGTATCAGTGTATGTATGTGTTGTATGTATCATTACATGTATCAGTGTATGTATATATGTGTTGTATGTATCATTACATGTATCAGTGTATGTATGTATGTGTTGTATGTATCATTACATGTATCAGTGTATGTATGTATGTGTTGTATGTATCATTACATGTATCAGTGTATGTATGTATGTGTTGTATGTATCATTACATGTATCAGTGTATGTATGTATGTGTTGTATGTATCATTACATGTATCAGTGTATGTATGTATGTGTTGTATGTATCATTACATGTATCAGTGTATGTCTGTATGTGTTGTATGTATCATTACATGTATCAGTGTATGTATGTATTGAGTATCAAACATCTCTTTTATTTATCACCAGGTCTCGTGCGTCATGATTTGAAGCCGTCCATCACGTCGGCGATCGCCCGCCAGTGACGTCACGACTGGAAACGCGAGGCGTTCAAATGAGGGTTCAGAGAGCTGCTGAGAGGCAGCAGGATGCAGAACTCACTGCAGTCTGCGGGCCGAGCCCTCGACGCCACTAAGATCTCCACGGCTCCAGAACACAAGCGGCTGCAACACAAGATGGAGACGAGGAGTCCCTCTGACCGCTGCAGCCCTGTGTCAACGGCAGCACGGACCGCTCAGCGTTGGTCGGGCTTCACTGAAGGGGGTTTTACACACACACACACACACACACACACACAGACACACACACACACACACACACATATACACACACACACACACACACACACACACACACACACACACACACACATATACACACACACACACACACACACACACACACACACACACACACACACACACACACACACACACACAAACATACACACAGAAGATTAAAGATTAATTCAAGATTCAAGTAAACTTTATTGTCAGTTTCCGTGAATGTACAGGCCATACACAAGAACCGAAATGCCGTTTCCCTCAATCCCTGGTGCAAGACAGCATGCAATATTAATATAAATATATAAAAAATATAGGTATCGAAAATCTAAAGAATAAGAATAAAAATAAAAATAAAAATAGAAATGCTACAGTGGTCGCGAGTATGTGCAATGAAACAGTAAATGGTAAACAGTAAACAGTAAAATGTGCAAATTGTAAACATTAAACAGTAAACAGTAAACAGTAAGAGGTGCAGTATGGGGGTAATGACAGTAGTAGTAATAAATAAACAGTATGGACGTAATGAACATTGTGAACAGTATGGACAGTATAAACAGTTGTGACAATGTATAAACAGTACTATGAACAGTTATTTAACATATTTATATACGGAACAGATTTACATATGGACAGATTTATGGACAGTACTAAAGTGCAAAGTGTAAAGTGGCTGTGCATGGTGGTGGGGGGTGGTGGGGCTGTGCGTGGTGGAGGGGGGTGGTGGGGCTGTGCATGGTGGTGGCGGGTTGTGGGGCTGTGCATGGTGGTAGGTGGTGGGGCTGTGCATGATGGTAGGTGGTAGGGGTGGTGGGGCTGTGCATGGTGGTGAGCAGGTGTGTGGTGGTGGATGGGTGGGGGGTTAAAGTCCAGGGGGAGACTTAAAAGTCCAGGGGGTTAAAGTCCAGGGGTGTGTGTGTGTGTGTGTGTGGGGGGGGGGGGGGGGGGGGGGGGCTGGTGTCAGTGTCCAATGTTTGTGGGGGCAGAGGGCAGAGAAAGAAGAGGGGTCAGATACACATACACTCACACACACACACAGACACACATACAGACACACACACACACACACACACACACACACACAACACACACACACACACACACACACACTCACGTGTAAACAAGTGGATGATGCGTTATTGTGACGGCATTGAGCCGGTTGACAAACTCTCAACTCGGCAGGCCGACCACCAATCACGTGTTGGGGGGGGGGGGGCTGAATCATCCGATAGTGGTGGGTTTATATCTGTGTCTCCAGGATCACTCTGGGATGTTCTGGTGAGTGGAGCTCATCTCCGCCATCCCTTGGTCAAGTGGCGGTGTCTGAGGGGAGAGCGATTCCCCCGGAACAAAGCAGACAGAGTGTGTGTTCTGTCCCCCCGCGCTCTGACCCGCCTGAGGCGGTCGACCCCGATGCCTCAGAGTGTGATGTGAGCGATGGCGCCACGCTGCGCGCTCTGTGTCTTTACGCACATCATGTGGCCCTGAGAGACGTCCACATGCACACAGCTGTGCAGACTGACGCCCGCTTGAAGAGGCTGAGTGTGTGTGTGTGTGTGTGTGTGTGTGTGTGTGTGTGTGTGTGTGTGTGCGTATATGTGTGTG
This sequence comes from Urophycis tenuis, assembly GCA_036785325.1. Taxonomy (NCBI): domain Eukaryota; kingdom Metazoa; phylum Chordata; class Actinopteri; order Gadiformes; family Phycidae; genus Urophycis; species Urophycis tenuis. The sequence continues at coordinate 1,024,895 of JAXIVH010000064.1, forward strand.
TGTGTATATATATGTGTGTGTGTGTATGTGTGTGTATGTGTTGGTGTGTGTGTGGGTTTGTGAGTGGGTTTGTGAGTGTGTATATGTGTGTGGGTGCATTTGTTTGTGTGTGTGTATGTGTGCTTTCGTTTGTGTGTATATGTGTATGTGTGTGATTGTGTTTTTGTGTGTATGTGTGTGTGTGTGCCGGTGTGTGTTTCTATGTGTGTATATGTTTGTGTGTGTATGTGTGCTTTTGTTGGTTTGTGTGTGTGTGTGTGTATATGTGTGTTTGTGTGTGTGTGTGTGTGTGTGTGTGTGTGTGTGTGTGTGTGTGTGTGTGTGTGTGTGGAGGCGGAGCTGACGGAGCAGCAGCTCCACCCTGTGTGAGGACTCAGAGCGCCACGTGAACAGGGCGGAGGTCTCCACCTCCACCAGCTGTGACCTCCAGGAAGAGGAAGCAGCAGCCGGGGCGCACAAATGTACACAAGATGGCCGACGGTACGGACCGGTGTGTGATATCAACAGAGGAACATGATGATGTCATGTATAGAGGGATTATCGGTCTACGTCACTCTACGTCACTCCCAGCTCTACCGCGCATGTCGTTTGCAGAAAGAGACGAGCGGACATCATGTCTTGTTGTGCTGTTGGTTGCACAAACCGTTTTAATAAGTTGAACAAAACTCGGAAGTTCTGGCGATACCATCAACTCGCACCCCAATGAAGGAAAACAGGAGACGTCTTTGGTTACAAGCTCTCAGAAGAAGCGATTGGAACGAGCAGATGATTAAAAATGCAACAATCTGCAGCGATCAAGGTGAGAGAACAAAGAACATTTGTGTTCATCTCGAGCAATATAATGTGTTAGACACATTGATTTGAATGGTGCTAAAGCTAGACATGCCCAAAGGCACAGCTGTATAGTTGAATAAATGAGTTGTGAAATGTTTACAATAACGACAATAACGCTGGAATGTGATAAACCGGCGGACCAATTGCATTACATTTGTAGGATTCGTCAATTTCCCAACCAAGGACGGAAAAGGAGTTGACGGAAGGTTTGGTGTGAGGATTCTAGCAGCGACTGAAATTACAATAAAACAATTAAACATACCTTGATCTGACTCCATATATTGCCACAAAACCACGGTTGTGCCGTTAATTACTGAACATTATCAATACCGGGGCAGGCTAATCCCTGGATTCTAACCTTATTGTAAAGAAGAATGTCCTTCCTTCACACTGGACTTGCGCCCCTCATAGATGAATACTATTATCACTTCGCCCCCTATCCGGTTATAGGCGGACTACTACACAATTAATCACTGGTTATGTATGAGGTTGAATAAACCTGAGTGGACATGATTATCAAGCCTGCATGTCCACCTGACTTACCAGGACCCTCACCATCCGAGCTATACCTGTGGCCATCAGAAATATAACTCACCGCATAATTAGCAAATAGCGTTACATCTCACGGTTCACTGCAATCAAAGCCGGTTGGACTAGAATATTCACCTTAGAATAGTACTTTATTGGACAGAAACAAGTTACTAACCCATCAAAAAATAAACACAGTGAGGAATGATTAATTAACACACTATAAGAAGACTATTGGAAAACAAACAAAGAATACAAGACAGTAATCAGAGAATGAAGTTACCTGGGTTGTAGGAATATGGCTACACGCATGACGCATGGGAAGTTCTGGCTACAGAAGGCTTCCTAGAACGGGCTACACGCATGATGCGTGGGAAGTTCTGACTACAGAAATCCTCCTAGAGCGGGCTACACGCATGATGCGTGGGAAGTTCTGACTACAGAAATCCTCCTAGAGCAGTGTCTCCCTTTTCCTTATATAGTGTTTTCTAAGTTATACAATGGCTTTGTTTATGGGACCATATGTAATTACTTATTACCTAAAACCATTTGCTGTTGTTTCCCAGGGTCTCAACTGTTGCTTGATCCCCTGTGGAGATCTGGGCGTTACCTAATTTATTATGCATTGGGAACCTTAAACTCTAAGTTCTGTATGATACCCATCTAATTGCCTAATGAGACCAAGACCATTTTACTACACGTACAGTGACAATGAAAATGATACCAAACATGATATGAAAGTTACATTGTAAAGTAATACAATTGTTTCCATATATTTTCTCCTCATTTACCTCGGTGTGATATCCTGACCCTTAGGGGGTCGGGAGGAGGTCAGTGAATTACTAAGTAAACCAACAGTCATGCATCCATACTTCCCCCTTCACCCCTTTTCCCCAAAAGGTTGAGAGTGGGTCAGGATGTGACATCGTAAAAACCAGTCATTCATTCCTCTGCAATGCCTGCAGGAAACAAACCCCCACATCCCTTACTACATCACAGATCAAGACAACAAAAAGGTCCCGGATAGATATTTTCTATTCCTACACATTAATTGGGGACATTACACCCCTACATTGACACCCCTGTAATAGTCTATTATAATATACTGTATCAATATAAATTGATAGATATATTCTTATCAATGACATCCCCAGCCATGCAGGTGCAGTTGGCTGTCAGGATGCAGTTGTTCTTCTTATTCAGAATGACCCAGACGTTCTACATCTCCGTCCTCTTCCCTTGTCTTTGACTAGGCAGCACCTTGGTCTTCAGAGTCACCAACTTTTCAGTGTTGTAGTCATGTAAAAGTATGTCCTGAACATGACTGTCTGTGACACAGCTGTAGGCATCCAGTGTGGTGTAGGACTTCAGGCTCTCTCGGGAACAGAGACTTGGTGTCTCCATCAGGTATGAATGGATGTCCGGCCACTGAAGTCGGGGACACTTTTCCTCATCATTTATCCACTCACCTGTTATGGGTCATAAACCCTACGCTCACACTGACGGGCGACCAAGCGCTTTTGTGCTCGGCGATTTTCGCCTGGTGGGCGTTCCGGGGGAGTGTCTGTAGCGATAGTATTCCTGTGTCAGATCGAAAACAATTGATAATATCCAGCCATTGATAATATCCAGCCATACCCATGACGTTTTCTGGTTTAACAACATTTATTTCTCGATAGATTTCGAAGCACACACCAGGGTAAAGTCACATTCGTTAGATATATCCATAATCCTATCTCTCGCCGACGTGGTCCACCATGTTGGATTATGTTCTAGTTGCGCGGCCGCCACGCCTCCTTCGCTCGGATTGGCTTTTGCAAAAAAAAAAAAACGCCATGTTTTTTCGCTCAACATTTGCATAGAATAGGACTCGTTTCTATTTCTTGCCCCGCCCTCCTCACGTTTTGCAGCCCACACGCTTCGCTTTGTCGCCGGTCGCACACTGCCATTGGAAATGAATGGAAACGCGTCGCCAAGACTCTGTAAAACAAAACGCCAGTGTGAGCGTAGGGTAATGCGTATGGGTCATTGAGACGTATCCCGTTCATTAATGTTCATTTATCCGCATCACCAATTCTATCACTCGCTGATAAACTGTTGTAGTGAGCTGACAACATCGCTAATTACCGGTAACACCGCAACTGCAAGCTCACCACACGGAGGTAACCATGGCAACCGGTGAAACGTTTTTCTTTCTGCAGTCATGCTGCACGCGCTTCCGCCGTGTTGATCAACAAATAATCCCCCTATTGATCTGCTGATTATTCAATGTGATGATGAATTCTGATGATGTGTGATATTCAGAGAGGGGCTCTCCTGGAGGAGGACAATTCTAATATGTTATAGTAATGTTATTATGAAACATAAATATTAATACACATGATCTATAGTATTCAGAGAGGGGCTTTCCTGGAGGAGGAATATTGATACATATCTGTGTATATAGATATATGTAATATACAAATGATGATATAAATCAATTTATTATCATAACTATCATGGTTCCTGTTGTGTTGGTGGATGAGTGAATGAGTGACTGACTCAAGCACTGAGTTACTTCATACCACATGATTTATTGTTTTCATAAGCAAGATGAATGGAAATAGCAAATATTACATTGTATAGGCTTGTCCAATAGACCTTGAACAAAATATGAAACAGCCATGTATAACTTCAAATAAAACAATACACAATGACACATCTTCACAAAAGAACATGAATGAAATCTCTCTCTCTCTCTCTCTCTCTCTCTCTCTCTCTCTCTCTCTCTCTCTCTCTCTCTCTCTCTCTCATGACAACATGTGCCGTCATCACACGACGGGCGGGGGGGGGGGTCGCCCCGACATTACATCACACTAGTGTGTGTGTGTGTGTGTGTGTGTGTGTGTGTGACTACAACCGACACAGAGACACTGAGTCACCAACATCCCCCCATAACCCAAACCCAGGGAGGAGGTCCTCCTGGGTGAATGTGGACCTGAAGGTGTGGATGTGTGTCAGTGTGTCTGAGGACCCTCCTACATCTGGGGACACTCTGTAGAAGGACAGAGTTCCAGCGGGCCGGTCCAGATACACTCCTACTCTGTTAGAGCCAGGGGGGGGGGAGACGTATGACTGTTGTACTATTGTTGTAGACGGCAAAGTAACGACCATCTCTACAATAAAGACTCCAGGACTTGTTGTTCCCTCCAAGCCTGCTGTCCTTACCCTGTCCTCTCCTTGTGATTCCTCTGTATGTCACTCCTATATGAACACTTCCTTTCCCCTCTACCTCCCAGTAACAGCGGCCAGTCAGACCCTCTCTACACAACACCTGGAGCATGGAGTCAAATCTCTCTGGGTGATCAGGATACGACTGCTGCTCTTTAACCCACGTCACCTTTCTGTTGTCCTCAGACAGAGAGAGTTTTCTGTGGGCTGTGTTTGGGTCCAGTGTGAGTTCACAGGCATCTGAGGGAGAACAAGACATGATTAGGCTGCTGGACACACAGAAACACACTGACCAGGTGTTTCCACCTCCCCCACAAAGCAGCAGTTTGGTGTGATGTTAACCTCATGAGAATAAACAGCATCAGCCCACCAGCAATAAGAGCAGGGTTTTGTTCTTCCCCTTTCATTTCTGACGTGGTTCAGTCACTCAGAATGCACGTTTTATCAGAAACAACGCTTCAAAAAGCTGACGGCCACACGGGGCTTTGGAGGGTTGGGCCAAATGGGGCCGTTGGGGGCGGGGCCAGACAGGACTGAGGAGGGTGGGGCCAGACAGGGCCGTGGGGGTGGGGCCAGATGGGGCTGTTGAGGGTTAGGCCAAATGGAGCCATGAGGGGCGGGGCCAGACAGGGCAGTGGCCAGACGGGGTCATGGGGGGCGGGGCCAGATGGGACTGAGGAGGGTGGGGCCAGACAGGGCCGTGGGGGTGGGGCCAGATGGGGCTTTGGAGGGTTAGGCCAAACGGAGCCATGAGGGGCGGGGCCAGACAGGGCAGTGGGAAGACGGGGTCGTGGGGGGCGGGGCCAGACGGGGCTGTGGAGGGCAGCTTAGCGGGTCACCAAGAATGTGACTCACTTCAACGCATGATGATTCTGCACTGTGCCACATTATTCACATTCATGTTTCATTGTTTGTTTTTCAGCCCCGTGTACATTTGAATTAGATGAGCCGATCTCCACCTGCACACGTAGGGATCGTCATGCTAAAGCCTCAGCACCCCAGGGCCAGAAGGGGCGGTGGGGGCGGGGCCAGAGAGGGCCAGACGGGGCGTGGCCAGACAGGGCCGTGGGGGGCGGGGCCAGACGGGGCCAAAGAGGGCGGGGCCAGATTGGGCCGTGGGGAATATATCTTAAAAAAAAAAAAAAAAAAAGGAGATCTATTTATTGTTTATTGTTTATTGTCTATACTCAGGTCTTCTGTGGCACTCTTGTATCCCCTGTACTGCTGGTCGTTGTTAATTTCTCCTAAGGGGGATCATTAAAGGATTATCTTATCTTATCTTATCTTATGGGTCCAAACAGGGCAGTGGTAAGACTGGGCCATGAGGGATGGGAGTAGACGTGGCCATGGGGGGCGGGGCCAAGGGGGGCGGGGACAGATATGGCAGTGTTAAGACTGGGCCATGGGGGGCGGGGCCAGACAGAGCCGTGCAGCTAGAAGGACGACACGCGCCGGATGATTCCGGGTCAGGTTCTGGTTCCGTGGGTTAGCGTGGTGGCTGGTGATGGAGGAAGGTTCAGAGCAGTGCTGGAGGTTCTAGCACGGCTTTACAGCGGCGCCGGTGTGAGCGCTCTCGTTGGAAACACGAGCGACTTCAGTTCCAGTTAAGAGACGCGGTTTGAACAGCTTCAAATGATCCTGAGGCTACAAATAGCTCTCTGGTTTTTCTTTTTTTTTTACTGTTTTTCTTTTCCCTTTTACCATTTTACCATTCCACTGCAGTATTGGTGACAAAAGCAATTTCCCTCTGGGATTATTTATGTCTGTCTGTCTGTTGATATCTGTCATCTATCTCAGTATACAATGTTATGAATACATCAACACTGTTATGAATATATCAACACTGTTATTACATCAACACTGTTATGAATTCATCAACACTGTTATGAATCCATCAACACTGTTTGTAGTGACTTGTTCTTCACTAATTGATACCTAAGCCACTAAGGAGCTGCTGGCTGCTTGCTTAACTGTTTTGACGCGTCCGTCTTCCGGGTCCAATCATCACTCGCTCATCCAATGCACTTTTTAAGCAGTTTATTGTAATCATACTTTTTTTATAACAAAGGCAACCCCATAGCACTGCCCACACACTTACAGCCTATTGTTCGTATGCGCAATCACTACAATTAATTCTCCTCTGCTACAACAAATAAAACAAACAGACGACTGTTTCCCTTCTCCAGCCGGCAACACACCTGTCAGTGATTGCATGGCTGTATTTAAAGGTTTTGGACCGCCCACAGTGCCAGAGTCCCACCCAGTGTTGCCTTTAGGCAATAAACAAAAATAAATATAACAAAACACATTTAACCTCAAAAATGGCTCTAACACTGTTATAAATTCACAAATTCATCAACACTTATGAATTCATCAACCCTGTTATGAATCCATCAACGCTGTTATAAATACATACACAACAATGTTATAAATACACCAATAACATTGTTATGGATACATCATACACTAGAGGTGCACAGCAACCTCACTATCTGTATCTGTTTCTGTATCTGTTCAACCAAAAAAATATCTGTATCTGTATCTGTATTCGGATAGAAAACCGGAAATAGGCGTGGTTTATACCGGAAGTCTCCTTTATTGTGCCGAATTTGTATTTTCTAACCTAATATTCATTTGCAATGCAATAGTAGTCCCTTCCAAGCATCACATTGATTTAATATTGTTATATAATTAATTATGAAATATACTTTACGACAATAATTACATAGTTATGAAAGAAATAGCCTGCATGGCCTCCAGAGTCGGCTATACATATTTAACATGTTTTATACAATTGCCTTAACTCCAGACGCAGTACCAGGTTACTGTTTTGAACGTTTCTTATAGATAATGCCATAATGATCATTGATTTGTCTTACCGAATTGTATGCCAGTCCACACTACTAGGACACGCACAAGCCACCTGCTGCCTAACGTACGTAATGCAAAGGGCTGCGCTCGTGCCCTCTCTCACACAGCGGATACTGAATGATAAATCTAAACTTGAATGTGTTGCTGTTTGTTTAAATAACCATGAAATACTTGGTAAAAATTCCATTAAACCTGACTGATACATGCAGCATATGTCACTTAAAGGAATTAATATTGACTGAAATACACGGTAAAACGTTCGACTGTCATCGTACACTATTTATATTTTCACAACGGAATACAAAACAGGAGAACATACTGTGTCAGTAGATTATTTGACTTTTAATAAGATAGAGAGATCAGCTATGTGGTGAATGTCAGGCGAATGTCTAACTTCAAGCTCTAAGTTTCATGTCCACCGCGGTCAGCTCAGCTCAGCTCGCTGTTGTGCGCTGACTCAGTGGGACGACGACACAAGTGATCTCTTTTCAATCATTTGTAATAAATGAAACGACTATTTAGTGAAATCAAAGTCCGATGATGCAAACAGAATAGACATTTTTATCTTGTTGCCAACCTGCCATCCACAATGATATGAACGGATTTTAAGATCTTTTTTGGCCGAATAATAACGCGAATATTCGGGTAGAATACAGATATGTTTACATCGCATTATCTGTGCTTTCCGAATAACGTATTCGTATTCGGGTGCATCCCTATCATACACCCTGAGTTTTCCTTATGCATCAAGCATCAAAACAGTTGTAGTGTCACGTGTTTGAGTTCATTGGCCTGACATCCGTCCTGTCATGTGACCACTGGCCGTGTGCACATTGCTATGATGACGCTGAAATGATAAATCGTGCAGCTCCACCCAGTGGTGGGTAGTAACGCGTTACGAGGAACACAAATGTAACTGGTAACTAGTACCTTTCACTTCCCTTTTTTAAGTCTGTCATTTTACTCTCACTCAAGTAAATATTTGAACTAGAATTCTACTCTTTACTCACTTACAGTTTCCATTGTGCCGTCATTGAAATTAGTATTTTGACAAAACTTGAGTACACATAATCTTGGACTACAAGCGTAGAACTACACGTTAGCGACACGCCCTCCCTAGGTTACAACATTGTCAATGCCATAGATATGGAACACGGTCAATGCTGTCAGTTGTGATTCCACAGCCGAGGAGAGTGAGAGTGAGACGAGTCGACCGCTCAGTTAGAGATGGATGCTATGAGCCAGTGTTGTGCCTGAACGTGTTCATTGAACAACAATTCATGTAGACGTTCATATTTTGGGCGAACGTGAGGTGAACGTACTGTATTACTGCCTGATAAAGGTTACTGTGAACGCGTTCATTCTGGTGTCTGTGAATGGCCCGCTCTCTTAGTTTAACTTTGTTCAATAGGGTACCAGATATAGAGCCTTCCAGGCGAAAACCTGTCAAAACACACCGTAAACAGGGCTTAATATGTAGTGCAGGGGTGGCCAACCATTCAATCGCTGTCTCTACCAGTCGATCACAGGCTGAGTTGCAGTCGAAGTGTGAAACAGCACGGAAATGCGTAGTGGCAGAGAGGGGTATGTAATGGAGGTGGCAATGTGAGAGAGAGAGAGAGAGAGAGAGAGAGAGAGAGAGAGAGAGAGAGAGAGAGAGAGAGAGAGAGAGAGAGAGAGAGAGAGAGAGAGAGAGAGAGAGAGAGAGAGAGAGAGAGAGATACATCGCCTCCCCTCTGGTCTGGCCATGGCCACAGGTTCACGCTATTCCTCTAACATCATCTTTCACTGATACAAGAACCTCAATACAAAAATGTAAAGTAACTTGTAATTTGAGTAACTATTTAAGGAAGTGCTTTTTACTCTTACTGAAGTAGTTTTTTTCTAATTGGAATATTTACTTTTACTCAAGGAAGTAACTGTTCTTTTACTTGAGTATAGATTTTCAGTACTCTACACACCACTGGTAATAATAGTGATGTAGTTGAACTCTAACATGAAGTACATGCATCATTACAGTCATGTTATTATGGTTATTAAGTTCTCATGTTTAATATAATGACCTGGATTATTAATAATAACAACAATTGTGATTAATGATAATAATAACGACCACAGCGACCGCTCTTTTCACGTTGTTCACGGAGACACATCTTTTATAATGACCCACCACACACACACACACACACACACAGACAGACAGACAGACACACACACACACACTATGGCTCCATGAGGATAACATTTTCAGCATGTAATATGAGGCCTGTACGCCAAGTTTCAAAGTGTTTCTCATTCTGGACAGCTGGGCTGATCGTTTGACTTTGACCATGAATTATAGCGCCCCCTGTGGACAAAATCACCCCAGATATTCTGGGCACCTGGGGCCTCATGTATTCATGTAAGACTTGTGTGGATTTCCTTCTAAATCTTGGCGTGCGCCAAAACCAATAAACTGTTGTACGCACAAATAAATTCAGATGGATCAAAGTGTGCGTACGCATGGATCCAAGCACCTTTTGTGGAATTGAGCGCACATGCAGAGGTGGTAAACTCCTCCCCGTCCACGCCTCCATTTACATATGCAAATCAATTTAAATTTTAGTGTGGCAGCATAGATTATTCTATGCATTGCACAGCATCCTGAACACACCCCGATGGCCGGTTAGCCTATCCCAGAGCAGAGGAGCGTATTTAGGACGGCCTCCTCTCTCGTTCACGAGCTTCCGCATCACTCCCGGGTACGAGGTCGGTTGTCTTCTCCGCTACAGCGGGTGTGCTGCTGCACGTTATGCTCTGTGTTGCTCATGGGCTCTCCTTTGGCGGGGAAGTGCTGATGTCCAGATTTGTCACGCTCCTCCTCCTGCCTGTATAAGTGTGTGTGCGCTGCTACTTCTGCTGGAGGTGGACTCGCTGCCGGACCGCTGCTGCTTTGTCTGAACTCTTCTGCTAGCTTGCCTTCCACTCTGCCTGCTTGCTGTACCGTCTGCTTGGCTGCTGCTTTGCCTGCTTGCTGTACCGTCTGCTTGGCTGCTGCTTTGCCTGCTTGCTGTACCGTCTGCTTGGCTGCTGCTTTGCCTGCTTGCTGTACCGTCTGCTTGGCTGCTGCTTTGCCTGCTTGCTGTACCGTCTGCTTGGCTGCTGCTTTGCCTGCTTGCTGTACCGTCTGCTTGGCTGCTGCTTTGCCTGCTTGCTGTACCGTCTGCTTGGCTGCTGCTTTGCCTGCTTGCTGTATCATCTGCTTGGCTGCTGCTTTGCCTGCTTGCTGTACCGTCTGCTTGGCTGCTGCTTTGCTGCTGCTTGGCTGCGGCTGCACCGCTGTGTTGTCTGTTAGGGTGGCGTTGTGACGGCGGCCTTCTCCAAATGGACAATCAAGCTGCTGGCTGTCGACAACAAGACTCTTACTGCAGCCTAGTTGTCCCCGCGGCTTTGCAGTCACACAGCCACTCATGCTTGGCTCAGTGACTTTTAATGGTTTAGTTGTATGAGTGTGAGGAGTGGGTTGGAGGAATTAATTTGGGTTATCAGTATAGGTTTATTTTCTTTATTTTCTTTTGAGGTTGGTTTGATTCATTTTCTTTTTGTGTTAAATTAGAGTGTTAATTGTGTGTTGTTTTTTTGCTTTTGCTTTAGTTTCTGATTATTTGAAGGGGTTTAGTTATATTTTTGTACATTTCTGTCAAGTTTAATGTGTTTATTAATTGTTTTATGCCTTTTGTTGGAGTTGCAACCCTCATGAATAATATTTCCCTGTTTCAGTGTGGGAGGCCGGTGGTGGTGGTGGTGACTGGTGGTGGTGTCCCCCCCCTCGTTTGGTGTGCTGTGCCCCCTGGTGAAGGTTACTTATGTGTGTGTGTGTGTGTGTGTGTGTGTGTGTGTGTGTGTGTGTGGGTGTGTGTGTGTGTGTGTGTGTGTGTGTGTGTGTGTGTGTGTGTGGGTGTGTGTGTGTGGGAGTGTGTGTGTGTGTGTGTGTGTGTGTGTGTGTGTGTATGTGTGTGTGTGTGTGTGTGTGTGTGTGTGGGTGACCCTTCCACTAATACTTGTCCCCCCGGTAGGCCTCTGACCTGGACTAGTTTCCCCTCCCCGGTGTGAATGATTTTGATGATTACTGCTTTTCCATATTTTGTAATAAAAGAGATATGTTTATACCTTGAACCACGTCTCAAGCCTGTGAATAGAAGGAACCGGTGTGTCTACTCTCTGGGTGGGATTCCCAGGGTGGCGTTGTCGTGTGAACTTGACCTTTCTATAAAAACATATTTGATATCTGGTAGAAAGTTACCGTCCCCCTCGCCACATTAGGCACCGTAAAACCATCGACTCCACATTGTCCATCGACCATCACATTGTCTTGTCTTTACGTACTCAAATGAACAAAAACATTATTTAAAATACACCTCAAATTATATAATTCAACGTAATGCAACTGTTGCCAACAACTATAAATAATAGTTATAATTAGTAATAATAGTTATACTGTAACTATGTAGCAGGAGGAGTGTTTTGTATTGTTTCCCCTCCTCTCTTGTTTACATACGGTTGCTATGGTTTCGTTCATTTCCGCTATACACATGTGAACCGGTATAAAAGCTGTAGTCCGCCCACCTGTTCTTTCTCTGCGCTCCCATTGTCAGCTGTCACTTCCGGGTCAGAGGTTGTGTGTCCGACAGGTATGGTTGCATGTTGCTTCCCCTCGCTGGTCGTATTATTGCGATCATTATGCTTAAGGCGTTTGTGTGTTGTAGGACGATTGTGCGCCGTTCCGTGCTGTGTGCTGGCAATGATTCGTTCGCGGCGGTAAATGCGAGCGGCTGCCTGGAGTCCTTCCCCCCCCCTCCTCTCGTGAGGGTCGGTTACTACAAAACGGTATGTGTATTGTAACATACAACCTCCCCAATCTGAATGCACTTCGCCCATGCTGATGGTGTTTTTCTTTGTTAGGTGCGACTGTTACCACCTGATTGGGCCGCTGCTGTTTTGTTCTGCGTTGTTTTTGTTTGGCTCTGTTTTGTTTTGTTGTGTTTTTGTTTGCTTTCTTTCGTGCTGCTTTTGTTTTGTTTAACGGTGCTTGCCGTTCGTCGGCTGCTGCTGCGGGCCGTTACAGCGTGGTCCTACGGTTGTCAGAGGCTACGCTGCGGTTCCTTCTGTGACGGACGATTGTTCGGCCGCGGACCGGGCACGATTTCTTCTGTTCACCCGGGACTGTTCCCTTTTATATCTAGTGAATTAGTGTATGAATGTGTGGGCTTCGTTTTGTTATTTTTGAGTATGGGTTTTGTGTTTATCCTAGATCTTGTTTTGTGAATTAAGTAACTGAGTTTTCTCTTACTTTGGATAGTTTAAATTTATAATTTGTCCATTACTCATGGTCTTTAAGTTTTCTTTTTTTTGTGTGTGCAACCCCACTAAGTTGTGGCATTTCCCTCCCCTTTTAGTTGCTGTAGGCCGGTGGTGGTGGCGGCGTAGGTGGTGATCTGGTGGTGGCATCCTCCTGTCCTGTCTTGCTGTGTCCCTGGGTTTTCGTCACTGAGAGTGTGTCTGCCACGTGTGCCCGGTGATTTAAGTTTGTTTATTTTTTTTGGTGGATCCCTCCCCTGCACTAGCCTTCGTCCATCCACTTCGGCCTCAGCCCTGTTTAGGTTTGTCCCTTTTTCTTTTGTGTGAATGAATTTTATTTGTGCTGTTGTTTTAAGAAAAAGAAATGAACATTAAAAGTGTATGTTAAATTCTGAACCACGTCTCCTGCCTCCATGTAACTACGGACCTGTGTACCTTGTCAGAATAATTCCCTGGGTGAAATTCCCCGGGTGGCGTTGTCGAGCTCTTTAGTAATATTGTCCCTTTAATACCTCCCCTCCCGCGCCACAACTAGAAACAAATATAATCTAAGCAAGGATTTACTTATGCATAGGGGTGCCCGCAATCAATGAGATAATTCTACATGAGGAAGGGATTGAACGCCAACCCTCCAGTTGTTTACCCACACTCTACCCACTGAGCAATGCAGCCCAGTTGACAGCCGGAAAGGAATTAGTGGTCTCAAACGTAACAATGGAAAGCCAGGCTCAATGTTATCTCTATGTTTTTTTTGCATTCTAATCGGAAATCTTTTTTTGTTTCTTTAGGCCTTTGTATTCCTTTCGGAACATAGGCCATTGATGAATCGTTTCCACCCCCGTCTGTCTTGTGCCATCCTCTCCAGCTGTTTGCACGTCAGTCCCTTCTTTTCCACATCTAGCTCTGTGCTCCTTCTCCAGGTGTTTTTGGGCCTCTCTCTGCTCCGTTTGCCTTGTGGGTTCCATGTTAGTGCCTGTTTGGTTATTGCCGTTTTGCTTTTTCTTACTGTGTGACCTGTCTAGCTCCACTTTCTCCTTATAAGCTGTATCTCTATTGGCTCTTGATTGGTGCGTTCCCACAGGTTTGTGTTACTGATAAGGTTTGGCCAGAAGATCCTGAGGATGTGTCTAAGGCAGTGGTTGATGAAAGTCTGCAGTGTATTGGTGATGGCATTGGTGGTCCGCCAGGTTTCTGATCCATAGAGCAGTACAGATTTGACGTTGGAGTTGAAGATTTTGAGCTTTGCATTGACAAAGATGTTTTTAGTTTTCCAGATCTTATTTAATATGTTGCATGTTGTTCTTGCCTTCCCTATTCTTGACTTCACATCTTCCTCTGTCCCACCGTCCACAGCTATCACACTTCGCTGGTATGTACATTTGATGACGTGTTCCAGTGTCTGGTCCCTGATGTTTATAGGACTCATGCTTTCATAGTTTATCAGCATTATTTTGGTTTAGGAATCTTGCAGTGATGATTCTTGAATTGATGGGCTCCCAGCTGATGAGGGCCCTCTGTGCTTCTTTAGAGAACATAAATGCCACTCCTTCCGTGTGTGGTGCTTTTTCATCTGCGTGTTCTGAGTAGAGTATGGACTCACCACTGACCAATTTGACTTCTCCTGTCTGGAGCCTTCTGGATTCTCACAGGCCGAGGATAGAAACCCTGTATCTCCTCATCTCATCTGCGACGCCAGTTGTCTTCCCTGCTGTGAACATGGTCCTGATGTTCCAGGTTGTGATGTTGGTTGGTTGCCTAGGGGATAGAAGATTCCGATCCCCTCTCCATGTGGTTTTCAGGATGCGTCTTCATTGTCTCTTTAGCTTGCATGCCCGAATAATCTTCGTCTCTTAGGTTGTGGGGTTTCTTTTTCTTCATCATTTTAATTCCAAATATCTCAGTATAAAGGTTGTGAGGTCCTCTAACAACACCATTGTTAATACCATTGTCTTCATCACATTGCGCATGCTTTCATATCCACCGATATAATTGCAAACACGGGGGTGTTAACTGTTCAAAGGTGTGTCTATGATGCACATCAATCTGATGACTAATTGTTGTAGACCTTATTAACAGTTTCCCAGCATCACCTCTAAGTGTCACCAAAGGAACAATAGCTGTAGAAACGTGTGTATGACAGCCCTGAGGGTGGCGTGGCCACCACACATTTCCACGGTCATTTCACGTTTTATACATCTGAACGTGAGCGTGGAAAAGGACGTATGCCACGTTTTTGTGCATACGCAACCTTTGTACATGAGGCCCCTGCTCTTCTTAGATATCTATATTGTTGCGAAATATCAAATTGTTAGACCAGTGCACTGCAGAGTTATGGGCACTATATATATATATGTATAAGTGTTAAAATAACAATTAAACCTAAATCTTAAAGAAACAATAGGTATATGATAATACTGGTGACAAAATAATGTAATGTATTAGTAGCATGATTATTATGATCTTTTGTCTCATAAAGTGATACAAATAGAATAGAACTCAAAGATACTCTGAATACCTTATTATGATGATAGGCCTAATGCTAAAGATGATAATAATATGATGGAATTCATAGTAATATAATCACAAGTTTTTCTAAGAGAACAATATGTTCAATAATAATAACAATACTCCTAATAATCATAATTAACCAATAATGATATAACAATTATAATACCTATTGGATGTTACACAAGCAGTATTAATTGGCATTGTTAACAATATGAATATACATAAGAGACGTGATGTCAACCATCATCTTCATTCCCAGTAGGATCTGGATGAACAGACGTCCCAGACTGCTGTGTGGATGGACTTTCTATGTCAATAGCGAGTGTGTGTTGTGATGAATCCAAATAAACAGACACTTACACTTCTTTAGAGCTGGTTTCAGCCTCCCCACTCCAACGTGCTCCACACTGGGGGGTAAACACAGTGAGAGCAGCAAGTTGTCTTTAAACATGGAAACATTAACCTTCATCATCTGCTGTACACAACATGAGTTCCAGCTGTGTTTTGACTTCACTTCTGCTAGCAGCTGGTTGAATCCTTGTAGGAGATATTGTCACTGAGCGCCAGTGTTGGGTAGTAACGCCTTATTAGTAGCGCCGTTATTTTCTTCAGTAACGCGTTGTTTTTTAAAATTCAGTAACTCCGTTCCCGTTACCAAAGGCTACGTTACTCCGTTCCTTTTGGTGAGGTTTTACAACGGCACGCAGTTCCCGATCAATAAAGTTTAATTGAATTGAAAAACAAAGCTGTCGCCTCTAGCGTCACACACGCAATCAAACACGCGCCCCGAAGATGACTGGACAGGTCAGTGCACGGCATGATGGCGAGCGAGAAGGGGAAGATCAGTTTCTACCCTTGGAAATACTCCATTTTTTTTCAACTCGAGAGCAAAGGGGAAAACAACATTTCGGTAAGATGTAAACTGTGCCCCGGGTCAAAAATCCTCTGTACGGCGAAAAACAGCAACAGCAATCTGCTGAAGCACATCGAGAAGCGGCATGCACACACCCACTCACACACACACACACACACACACACACAAACACAGTGGCGGTTTTAGGAACGGGCAGACCGGGCAGCCGCCCGGGGTGACACATCTGCGCCGCGAAGTGCTTCTCTATAATCTACCGTGTCACTATGTGGGGAATTGGCAAATTGTCGCCCCCTGCAGCTGTGGGGAGGGGGGGGGGCGCTTGGAGGGAATATCTGCCAGGGCGTATTTCAATGTAGAACGGCTACTGCACACACACACACACACACACACACACACACACAGGCGGCGCTCCGAGGAGGCGGAGCGAGGACGCGGCGGAGGCGTCTCTGCCTCTCGCACGGCGGCGGCTCAGCGGCGCTCAGCCGGCCGACGTCGACGTCAGAATATTGTTGTCAGTTATTTATATCAGAATGTCTGTATTTGCTTTTAAGCCACTTTAATTTTTGGCAGTTTGTTTTTGAATACCAAATAAGAAAAATAGCCTTGTTTAGCCAGTTTACAGCCTATGGCCTGACTGAAATAAATAGACATTGAAAAAATACTTTGGTGTTTGTGTTGGTGCACAACAGATCATATTGCTTGGATGATTACATTCAGTGATGTGGATGCAAATGAATTGAAACGGTTGTATTATTTTGTATTATTCAGCATCAGTACAGAACTGAAATGACGGCTAGAGGGGAACTCAATCAATCAACCTTTAGAGCATTGGAAGAACATTTTACAGTAACTAAAAAGTTACTTTCTCAGTAACGCATTACTTTTTGGTTTAAGTAACTGAGTTACTAACTGAGTTACTTTTTTACAAAGTAACTAGTAACTGTAACTAGTTACTATTTTTCAGTAACTAGCACAACACTGCTGAGCGCTGAGCTGTCCTCTCCATACCTGAGAGTGTCCAGTCTCCAGCGTGGATCCTCCAGTCCAGCAGAGAGCAGTGTAACTCCTGAGTCTCCTGGGTGATTGTAGCTCAGGTCAAGCTCTCTCAGATGGGAGGGGTTGCTGCTCAGAGCTGAGGCCAGAGAAGCACAGCCTTCCTGTGTGACCAGGCAGCCAGACAGCCTGCATGCACATACACACACACACACACACACACACACATTTGTATCAATGTAAATCTGTGAAATGTCTTCTGTTGGGAACCCTGTGGTGTCACTGTTTGCACATTGAGTCAAACTGACCTGAGAGTTTCCAGTGTACAGTGTGGACTACCAAGTCCAGCAGAGAGCAGCTTCACTCCTGAATCCTGCAGATCATTGTTACTCAGGTCGAGCACTCTGAGACGAGAGGCTTCTGAGCTTAGAACTGAGGCCAGAGCTTCACAGCATCTCTCTGACAGATCACAGCCATTCAGCCTTCACACAAATAAACAGGAACATGTTAGGAACTGTACTTAAAAGAATACAAGTCTTTAGCATTTTCTTAAATTAATCAAAGATACATTTAAGAATAAGTTACATCCTAAATTATTAACAGATTGAAGTAAAAAGATCTACAAATATTAGACATGCATCATAAAAAAAACCCTAAAGAGACAGTTTAATGAAGAGGCTGTTATTTTACTTAACTGGACAACTCTAAACTCCACCTTACTGTCTGTCTACATGATGATGACTTTAGTAAGAATGTGATGCAACACACACTTTATACAATCACTAAAAACTGAGAGAATATAACATACATATATGGTTATACCCTACCATGGCAACAGGCATAGAAATATATTGAGTTATTCCTGAGTAATTAATGATGTATTTGAATATGTTAACTTTATGGACGTACATCTGTTGAAAGTCTTCTGATAGGGAACATTGTGGTGTCACTGTTTGCACATTGAGTCAAACTGACCTGAGAGTTTCCAGTGTACAGTGTGGACTACCAAGTCCAGCAGAGAGCAGCTTCACTCCTGAATCCTGCAGATCATTGTTACTCAGGTCGAGCACTCTGAGACGAGAGGCTTCTGAGCTGAGAACTGAGGCCAGAGCTTCACAGCATCTCTCTGACAGGTTACAGCCATTCAGCCTTCACACAAATAAACAGGAACATGTTAGGAACTGTACTTTATAGTGATTTTAGATCAGTCATACCGTCCACTCATAAAGATAGCTAACTTACAGGAGTATGCCAAAGTTCCTCATATATTATTTTATAATACATTCAGAGAAAATGTATTATGAAATGTGTGTGTTTTTCCCCTCACCAGGTTTACACAATATTGCTACATTTTTCTGCAGCCCATCCTTATTTGTGAATATATGTTCAGCACAAAATAACCAGGAACATGTTAGCAACTGTGTTTAAAACAGCATACATATATTTACTTTTCCTATAGTTAATACATTGTGTTGAAATGTTTTATGATTAGTATGTAGTATTGTATGTGGCTGCTAGAGTTCATTCATTTTTTGTTAATCAATATGACTGGATGGAGGCTGTGAGCCCAGGAACCTGATTAGCTGATCGACAGCTACACTTGCCAGGGCTTTCTCAGCAAGTTTTACTTGTCTTGGAGGCTGTATGACATATGTAAGTTAACACATGTTGTGGAACCTTGGTGTTGCTTACTCTGTAACATTTAGCAGTTATGTATTATCATGTATACGTTTGTGTCTGTTTGTGAACTTCTTTATCTTGTGTGCGCCGCCTTTGTGTGCTGTTTAATTAGATCAATTAAAGCTAGTGGCTAACATGTGAAAGCATCCAACCTGAAGTGTTGCACCCTTGGCGAGGTGTGTATTGTTTGGTTCACTATGACATGTTTGTAAATATATTCAGTTCATTCATGTGTTTGTTATTCTGAGTAAACTGCAAGTAATTTTATGTGGAAATGCAGATGTTGCACTGTGTAAATTGAGGTTTTGTTTGTCATGTGAAAGGTTTTTAATCAGCTATTTTGTGTTTTATTTTTAGATTTTGTGGCGCTGAAGGTGATTCCTGATCAATAAATACGACTGCACCCATAAGAGACTCTCTGCCATTATTAAAGAAGCCAAGGGCTGCTACAATTATTATGTATGATTATTATTGGGTGTAAATTGAGTATTGCTGTTTGTTGTTGTGTGATGGATTCATATTACTATTATATTGTACTGCTATGTACAAAGTGTTGTGTTTATTTTAATAGCTGTTATTACTGATCCTACATATATGTTTTTTATGTAATTTTAACTTTCATAATCTACTATTTTGTTTATTGTGTTGTGTGTATTGTCATACATGTTATGAGTGAACCTACAGAGATGTTTTGGAGGCTTTGACCACTGGCAGCAGCCTCAGAAGACCCTCCTCTGAAGCAGAGTATTTCTTCAGGTCAAACACATCCAGCTCCTCTTCTGATGACAGTAAGATGAAGACCAGAGCTGACCACTGAGCAGAGGAGAGAGATTCACCGGAGAGTCTTCCTGATGTCAGGTACAGTTGTATCTCCTCCACTAGAGAGCGGTCGTTCAGCTCATTCAGACAGTGGAACAGATTGATGCTTCTCTCTGGAGGGAGATCTCCATCTAGCTTTATCTTGATGTAAGACACCGTTTCCTCATTCACCCCTGAGCTACTTCCTGTTTGTCCAAGCAGACCTTGTAGGAGAATCTGATTGGTCTCCAGAGAGAGGCCCAGGAGGAAGCGGAGGAACAAGTCCAGGTGTCCGTTCTCACTCTGTAAGGCCTTGTTCACAGCACCCTTGTAGAGTTTAACCTCTCTTTTTATTCTTTGTTTGTTTCTAATGAGAACCGACCACAGGGGTCGTGGTTTTTCCGAGAGCAGATTGACACCAGTGTCGTTGAAGGACAGGAAGACATAAAGGGCAGCCAGAAACTCCTGGATGCTCAGATGGACAAAGCTGAACACCTTGTCCAGGTACAGCCCACACTCCTCTTGAAAGATCTGGGTGAACACTCCTGAGTACACTGAGGCTGCTCTGATATTGATGCCACACTCTGCCAGGTCTGCCTCATAGAAGATCAGGTTGCCTTTCTCCAGCTGGTTAAAAGCCAGTTTTCCCAGAGAAACAATGATCTTCCTGCTATCTTTACTCCAGTGTGGATCTGTTCCAGGTTTCCCACGATACTTCCTGTCCCCCTGCATGGACTGAACCCTCAGGAAGTACAAGTACATCTGAGTCATGCTGTTAGGCATCTCTTTTTCCCTATGAGATGTTTCAAAGAAGTCATCTAGAACTGTAGCACAGATCCAACAGAAGACTGGAATGTGACACATGATGTGGAGACTTCGTGTTTTCTTGATGTGGGAGATGATTGTGCTGGCCTGTGTCGTGTCTCTGAATCTCCTCCTGAAATACTCCTCCTTCTGTGGGTCGGTGAACCCTCTCACCTCTGTCACAATGTCCACACACTCAGCAGGGATCTGATTGGCTGCCGCAGGGCGTGTGGTTATCCAGATGCGAGCGGAGGGAAGCAGGTCGCCCCTGATGAGATTTGTCAGCAGCACGTCCACCGAGGTCGGCTCTGTGATATCAGTCCAGGTCTGGTTGTTCTGGAAGGCCAGAGGAAGTCGACACTCATCCAGACCATCCAAGATGAGGACACATTGGAGCCGGTCATATCTACAGATTCCTGCTTCTTTGGTTTCAATAAAGAAGTGATGAAGAAGTTGCACCAAGCTAAACTCTTTCTCTTTCAGTAAATTCAGCTCTCTGAAAGTAAAGAGAAATGTGAAGTGTATGTCGTGGTTGGCTTTGCCTTCAGCCCAGTCCAGAGTGAACTTGTGTGTTAAGACAGTTTTACCAATGCCAGCCACTCCAGTTGTCATTATGGTTCTGATTGTTTGTTCTTGTCCGGGCAAGAGTTTAAAGATGTCTTCACATTTAATTGGTGTGTCTTCCTTGGCTGGTTTCCTGGAAGCTGTTTCAATCAGTCTGACCTCATGTTCCTTGTTGACCTCTCCACTGCCTCCCTCTGTGATGAAGAGCTCTGTGTAGAAGTCATTCAGTCCTGCTGCCTGTCCTGCTTTAGGGATTCCCTCAAACACACAGCTGAACTTCTTCTTCAGGCGAGTCTTGATTTTCTGTTGGCACTGGACAACAGCAGATCCTATATGAGAAAACAGCAGAAGACATGAGTTAGTTGATGGTGACATCAGTATACCCAGGTTGATATTTCCTGTTAATTTTACATTCATATTTCATATTAATGAATATCATTTCAAGAGTATCTCACTATTTCCATAGCAATGTTATGTAACCAAAGACAACAATATTGATCGTGAATCTGTGGAAAATGACTTGCTATGGTGATGTAACAAGATAATGTTGCATCTCATCCACTGAGGTATTCTGCTGGTGATCTGCAGTATATTGTTTAAAATTATTATTAATATTGTTATTATTGTTATTGTGTTTGTTGTTGTTATTATTATAGTTATTAGTAGTAGTAGTAGTAGTAGTAGTAGTAGTAGTAGTAGCAGTAGTAGTAGTAGTAGTAGTATCTGATTGCCCCACAATAACACTACATATCTGGATCAAACCATTTAACCTGATGATTTGAACAACAATATTGTGGTGGCGAGTATTTCTCCTCTGTTTAAAAGATAAGTAATTTCTGCCCTTCAAAATAAGAGTCTCTTACTGCCCCACAGTGTGTCAGCCAGTTCCTCCTGGTTCATCTCCATCAGGCAGAGCTTTGTGATGTCCACCACTCCCTCTATGGCGCGCCTCCTCTGCTCCTCTTTCTTACCATCCAGCTCCTCCTCCTCCCTCTGACTCTCTGAGCATTGTGGGTCATGTGGGAAGAGATTCCTCCAGAGCTTCTTCAGCTCCTTGTCTAGAAAAGCGTGTGCATTCTCCTCAGCCCTCTGGAACAGAACAAACATCAAGGAGAACTTTACTCTGAACTAACTGAGGACATCAGAAGCATCTGTCCTACATTCACGTCCTGCTGGTCTGAAGAGGGAAGCCTGGAGACTATTAGCACCACCAGAGATGCTTTTTAATGTTCATGTAGAGCTAAAGTCAAATGTACTGTTGGACATTTACCCACCTTGATCAGCTCTGTTTGATGCTGCTGTACAGACTGAGCACTGGTAACGTTTGACCTCTCCTGTTGTTGTCTGTGGAACAGGCACGCACACACACACACAAACACACACACACAAGCAAACATACAATCCTATTACATTTTGAACCAATCTACAAATCTATGACCAACTTACATTCGACACTCAGAATCCAAATGCCAGAACTAGAACACACAAGCCACACATCCACCTCATTCACAGAAATCCCCACTGCTGACCTGTCCTCCATTAAAACAAGCATGAAGTCCTCCACCCGTGTCCTGGACCGCAGTCTGGACTCCCAACACCCTGACAACTACTGACCCATCTCAAATCCCCCCTTCCTGGTCAACAATCCTGGAAGGAGCAGCAGCCACTCAAATCAGAACCACCTGGAGCCTCATGTACAAAGGTTGTGTATGCACAAAAACGTGCCGTACGTTCTTTTCCACGGTCATTTTCAGATGTATGAAATGTGAAATGACCATGTAAATGTGTGGTGCCCACGCCAACTTCTTGGAAACTTTTAATAATTTCAAATGCAATTAGTCATTAGATTGATGTGCACTTCAGAGACACACTTATTAACAATTAACACACCCACGGGTATGCAATTATATCGGTGGATATAAAATAATGTGCAATGTGATGAAGAGAATGGTATTAACAAGCCTTGTTAGAGGACCTCGCAAACTTAACACTGAGATATTTGTGATCAAATAAAAAAACTATAAAAACTAAAAAGACTAAAACCTATAACAGACTACAAAAGATCAATAGGTGGTGCTGAGGGGGTGTGTGCATCTCTCCCAGGTGAACTGAACACGTTTTATGCACGCTTTGAGAGACCCCCGGCTGTGGAGGTACAGAAGGCTCAGGATCCCTGCCCCTGCCCCCTGGTTTTAACCAGTGCAGATGTGTGCAGATCCCTAAAAAGGATCAACACACATAGGGCTCCTGGGCCTGACGGCATCCCTGGTCGTGCTCTCAAGGTGTGTGCAGTTCAGCTGGCAGAGGTGTTCACAGTCATCTTCAATAAATCACTGCTCCAGTCTATAGTGCCCACACATTTCAAGGAGTCAATCATCATTCCAGTCCCTAAAAAGACTAAAACCATCTGCCTTAATGACTACCGCCCAGTTGCACTCACCTCCATCATCATGAAGTGCTTTGAGCGGTTAGTCAAACAGTTCATCACCTCCTCCCTCCCCGACTCTCTGGACCCCCTGCAGTTTGCTTACAGGAAGAACAGGTCCACAGCCGATGCCATCACCCTCACCCTCCACACTGCCCTCTCCCACCTGGACCAGAGGAACACGTATTTGAGAATGCTGTTCATTGACTACAGTTCAGCATTCAACACCATTGTGCCTTCCAAGCTCGTCATCAAGCTCAGGGACCTCGGGCTCAACAGCGCCCTCTGTGACTGGATCCTGAACTTCCTGACGGGCAGACGCCAGGCAGTGCGGATGGGTAACATCACATCCTCCAGCCAGACCCTCAACACCGGAGCCCCTCAGGGTTGTGTGCTCAGCCCTCTCCTCTACTCCCTGTTCACGCACGACTGTGTGGCCACACACAGCTCCAACTCCATCATTAAGTTTGCTGACGACACGACCGTCATTTCTCTTCTCTCTTCTCTTATTCTGACACTTATTGAGTTGTTTTGGGGTGCCTGGGACTTAAGATTTTCATTGCCAACATGTATGCTGTATCTGTTGAGCAATGACAATAAAAACCTTTGAACCTTTGATTAAAATGCAAAAAAAAAACAATAGAGATAACTTTGAGCCTAGCTTTCCATTGTTACGTTTGACTCCACTAATTCCTTTCCAGCTGTCATCTGGGTGGTATAGCTCAGTGGGTAGAGCGTGAGTTCAACAACCAGAGGGTTGGCGGTTCGATCCCCACCTCACCTAGATTTATCTAATTAATTACAGGCTTTCATATGCACAAGTAAATCCTCACATGGAATTATATTTGCTAGTTATAACTTTAATTACTACTTATAACTATTAATTATCATTGCTGGCAACACTTGCATTAGGTTGAATGAAATAATTTGAGGTGTATTTTAAATGATTTTGTGTTTATTCGAGTATGTAAAGACAAGACAATGAAGTATATTCAAAAAAACAATCGATGTACCAATCATGACAAGGTATGCAATAAGTTGTGCTAGGATAAGAATGTACTGATTAATGTGCCATGACAGTACAAGATTAAACATGTGATCCCGTGGAATAACACGGCTGTTCTGCAGACATATACTGTAGCCGACTGAGTAAGACTCATACACAAACAATTAAAACAGATGGACACCCAAGGCCATGTGCAATGGGGAGTACCGCTTCCATATCTGTAAAGCACATTCCTCTGTATGAATAAAGACCCAGAACAGACACAATACTAACACTAACACTAACACTCACATAATAGAACACTCTAGGCAGAGCATCGAGGATACGAAGCTGAGTGTATCTCTATGCATATTTTAGTACTCATTCCCTCCTTTGCTCTGCAGCTTATTGAACAGATAAATCATAAAATAAAGTGAGTTAAAAGTAGTCAGATTCGAGAGTCAGTCTTAAAGAACACAGCAACAATGTGATAGTAGTCAATCGTTTGATTTACGGTGTATGACATTTAAATTGATTTGCAAATGTAAATAAGGGCGTGGACAGGGAGGAGTTTGCCACCTCTGCATGTGCTCTCATTTCCACATTGATTGGGATGTACAAAAGAAATGTGCTTGGATCCATGTGTACACACACTTTGATCCATCTGAATGTATTTGTGCGTACGACAGCTTATGGGTTTTGGTGTACGCCAAGTTTCAGTCGGAAATCCACGCAAGGCCCCTGGACTCCAATAACATCCATGAACCATTTCCATCAGGCATCACAGAGACTGCCCTCCTCAAAGGAACCAACAACATACTGCTGTAGGGCGGCAGTGTGTTGGCCACATTCTCCACTGCCACGGCCTCCGGTTCCACCGTGACACCGACCACACCCAACTCTACCTCTCCCCCGAGACCATCACTGCCCCCTCTCAGTCCACCCTCAGCACCGGCCTTACTCACATTCATCCTGGATGATAAATTACTTTCTCTAACTCAACCACAGTGAATCTGAGATGATCATCGTTGACCCCATTTCCCTCACCTGCACCATCCCTGTCATTCACACACTGCTGAACCACATCACTACAACAGTTTTCTCCACTAAAAGAACATATCCCACATGGACGTTTGATCAATGTTATATTTTATAATCTCTGATGAATCCTTACCTCTTCTCAATAGCCTGATTTCCATCTTTAAATTTAAAAGGTAGATCCATAGAGTCGTCACTCTTCATGGAGACACAGCTGGGTCCAGGGGAGTCTGCTCTCTCTTGCTGGACTCTTCTAGAAAAACAAGAACCAGGATTTATGGATGTTTGATAGATGTGATATTTTAATAATGTCTGACAAATCCTTACCTCTTCTCAATAGCCTGATGTCCTTCTTTAAATTTAAAAGGTGGATCCATAGAGAGGTCACTCTTCATGGAGACACAGCTGGGTCCAGGGGAGTCTGCTCTCTCCTGCTGCTCTGGTCTTCAACACAACACACACACAGCTTATACTCAGAGTAATGATGGTGTCATGATGTATCACTGCTGAGCTCTGAGATGGACAACAGTCACAGACAGTGAGAGATCCTCCTCTTACCTCTACCATCACTGCCCCCTCTCAGTCCGCCCTCAGTACCGGCCTTACTCACATTCAATCCTGGATGATAAATGACGTTCTCTAACTCAACCACAGTGAATTTGAGATGATCATCATTGACCCCATTTCCCTCACCTGCATCATCCCTGTCATTCTCACACTGGTGAACCACATCACTACAACAGTTTTCTCCACGAAAAGAACATCTCCCACATGGACGTTTGATCAATGTTATATTTTATAATCTCTGATGAATCCTTACCTCTTCTCAATAGACTGATTTTCTTTAAATTTAAAAGGTAGATTCATAGAGTCGTCACTCTTCATGGAGACACAGCTGGGTCCAGGGGAGTCTGCTCTCCCCTGCTGCTCTGGCCTTCAACACAACACACACACAGCTTTTACTCAGAGTAATGATGGTGTCATGATGTATCACTGCTGAGCTCTGAGATGGACAACAGTCACAGACAGTGAGAGATCCTCCTCTTACCTCTACCATCACTGCCCCCTCTCAGTCCACCCTCAGCACCGGCCTTACTCACATTCATCCTGGATGATAAATGACTTTCTCTAACTCAACCACAGTGAATCTGTAATGATCATCATCGACCCCAACAACCTCACCTGCACCACCCAGGACCTCCCTCACCTGCACCACCCAGGACCTCCCTCACCTGCACCACCCAGGACCTCCCTCAACTGCACCACCCAGGACCTCCCTCACCTGCACCACCCAGGACCTCCCTCACCTGCACCACCCAGGACCTCCCTCACCTGCACCACCCAGGACCTCCCTCACCTGCACCACCCAGGACCTCCCTCACCTGCACCACCCAGGACCTCCCTCACCTGCACCACCCAGAACTTCCCTCACCTGCACCACCCAGGACCTCCCTCACCTGCACCACCCAGGACCTCCCTCACCCGCACCACCCAGGACCTCCCTCACCTGCACCACCCAGGACCTCCCTCACCTGCACCACCCAGGACCTCCCTCACCTGCACCACCCAGGACCTCCCTCACCTGCACCACCCCACTGATTCACACACATGTCAACCACATCATTAAAACCGT
Source organism: Urophycis tenuis (assembly GCA_036785325.1). Lineage (NCBI taxonomy): Eukaryota > Metazoa > Chordata > Actinopteri > Gadiformes > Phycidae > Urophycis > Urophycis tenuis. The sequence goes on from JAXIVH010000064.1 coordinate 1,051,977, forward strand.
TTTTTCCCCACCTATAAAACCTCTCCTTCCTTGGATACTCCTGAACATTCACCGCTGAAGAAAGCCTCTTCCAAGCCTCAATCCGGTCCTTCCTGGAGACACAGCTGGGTCCGGGGGAGTCCGTTCTCTCCTGCTGGACTCTTCTAGAAAAACAAGAACCAGGATTTATGGATGTTTGACAGATGTTATATTATATAATGTCTGATGAATCCTTACCTCTCCTCAATAGAATGATTTGCATCTTTAAATTTAACAGGTCGATGCATAGAGTGGTCACTCTTCATGGAGACACAGCTGGGTCCAGGGGAGTCTGCTCTCTCTTGCTGGACTCTTCTAGAAAAACAAGAACCAGGATTTATGGATGTTTGATAGATGTGATATTTTAATAATGTCTGACAAATCCTTACCTCTTCTCAATAGCCTGATGTCCTTCTTTAAATTTAAAAGGTGGATCCATAGAGAGGTCACTCTTCATGGAGACACAGCTGGGTCCAGGGGAGTCTGCTCTCTCCTGCTGCTCTGGTCTTCAACACAACACACACACAGCTTATACTCAGAGTAATGATGGTGTCATGATGTATCACTGCTGAGCTCTGAGATGGACAACAGTCACAGACAGTGAGAGATCCTCCTCTTACCTCTACCATCACTGCCCCCTCTCAGTCCGCCCTCAGTACCGGCCTTACTCACATTCAATCCTGGATGATAAATGACGTTCTCTAACTCAACCACAGTGAATTTGAGATGATCATCATTGACCCCATTTCCCTCACCTGCATCATCCCTGTCATTCTCACACTGGTGAACCACATCACTACAACAGTTTTCTCCACGAAAAGAACATCTCCCACATGGACGTTTGATCAATGTTATATTTTATAATCTCTGATGAATCCTTACCTCTTCTCAATAGACTGATTTTCTTTAAATTTAAAAGGTAGATTCATAGAGTCGTCACTCTTCATGGAGACACAGCTGGGTCCAGGGGAGTCTGCTCTCCCCTGCTGCTCTGGCCTTCAACACAACACACACACAGCTTTTACTCAGAGTAATGATGGTGTCATGATGTATCACTGCTGAGCTCTGAGATGGACAACAGTCACAGACAGTGAGAGATCCTCCTCTTACCTCTACCATCACTGCCCCCTCTCAGTCCACCCTCAGCACCGGCCTTACTCACATTCATCCTGGATGATAAATGACTTTCTCTAACTCAACCACAGTGAATCTGTAATGATCATCATCGACCCCAACAACCTCACCTGCACCACCCAGGACCTCCCTCACCTGCACCACCCAGGACCTCCCTCACCTGCACCACCCAGGACCTCCCTCAACTGCACCACCCAGGACCTCCCTCACCTGCACCACCCAGGACCTCCCTCACCTGCACCACCCAGGACCTCCCTCACCTGCACCACCCAGGACCTCCCTCACCTGCACCACCCAGGACCTCCCTCACCTGCACCACCCAGGACCTCCCTCACCTGCACCACCCAGGACCTCCCTCACCTGCACCACCCAGGACCTCCCTCACCTGCACCACCCAAGACCTCCCTCACCTGCACCACCCAGGATCTCCGTCCCATGGCTTCACTTAGCATCCCTCCTATTCATGTCTGCCACATCACTACCCCCCCCCCCCCCCCACCCTGATCCATCCCCGCTGAAGAAACAAGTATGTGTCTGACCAGTCACTCTTTAAATCCTTACCTCTCCTCAATAGACTGATTTCCAACTTTAAATGTAGCAGGTGGATCCATAGAGCGGTCACTCTTCATGGAGACACAGCTGGGTCCAGGGGAGTCTGCTCTCTCCTGCTGCTCTGGCCTTCAACACAACACACACACAGCTTTTACTCAGAGTAATGATGGTGTCATGATGTATCACTGCTGAGCTCTGAGATGGACAACAGTCACAAACAGTGAGAGATCCTCCTCTTACCTCTTAGCTTTGCTCTGGCGGCCATGTTCCCCAGACAGAGTGGTTTTAGAGGTAGGACCCCCCTCCTCTGTCTCCTCATCCATAGTGGACTGGAGACCTGGACACAAACACAACTACATGTTGTTTCTCCAGCCATTCCACGACCATATATGGGCTTCCTCATGTCCTACAACATCACAACCAGAGCTGTGATGCAGGCCCACAGAGAAGAAGATTCAACACAAGATGACGTTTAAAGACCTTCAACTATCCAAGATGGCTGGTTTACTGACTAATAATAATAATAATAATAATAATAATAATAACAATCACAATTATACAAATAAAACAACTACACATTACATCACAAGTACCTTTAAAGTTACACAATGATCATTGTGATTTTGGACAAATCCTGAAAGAGAAGATGCCCAGCTGATCTGGGTTTGATCACCAATGTCCACAGTCTAACCTGTAGCTAGCAAGATGCCCCATAAACCCTACCTGCCCCTTAATGACCTGTCTCTGTACTGTCTAACCCCTACCTGCCCCTTAATGACCTGTCTCTGTACTGTCTAACCCCTACCTGCTCCTTAATGACCTGTCTCTGTACTGTCTAACCCCTACCTGCTCCTTAATGACCTGTCTCTTTACTGTCCAACCCCTACCTGCCCCTTAATGACCTGTCTCTGTACTGTCTAACCCCTACCTGCCCCTTAATGACCTGTCTCTGTACTGTCTAACCCCTACCTGCCCCTTAATGACCTGTCTCTGTACTGTCTAACCCCTACCTGCTCCTTAATGACCTGTCTCTGTAATGTCTAACCGCTACCTGCCCCTCAATGACCTGTCTCTGTACTGTCTAACCCCTACCTGCTCCTTAATGACCTGTCTCTGTACTGTCTAACCCCTACCTGCTCCTTAATGACCTGTCTCTGTACTGTCTAACCCCTACCTGCTCCTTAATGACCTGTCTCTGTACTGTGTAACCATACGCACAGCTGTCAATCTGAAACATCACTGTCCAGAATTGTGTTTCTTCTGCTCATATCAGACACCATCATTTTGCACACACACTCTCATACACACACACACACACACACACACACAAACATTCAAATATAGACACATTATTTTTCATGTCAAAACGATTTTTATTCATATTCATACAACTTAAATCACAATTATACACTGTTTATACACTGTTCATAGACTGTTTATACACGGTCCATACTGTTTATTTATTTATTACTGTTTAATACTGTCAATAGTGCTCACACTGCTCATACTGTATATCGTACACCTTATACCCCCATCTGTTTATATGCTGTTTATATTGTCTGTATATATTTGCGACCATTTTATTTTATTTAGTTTTTTGTATTCTTATTTTTATGTATTGGTATTTATATTTATCGTGCGTGTCTCGCACCAGGGATCGAGGAAATGCCATTTCAGTTTTTGTGTCTGTCCTTTATGTTCATGAAAAATTACAATAAAGTTGTCTTTATCTTGATCTTAACTACATAATGATCACATATGTGTTATTCTTTGGACTCACCTCCTAATGTTTCTCAGACCATTTAGTTGATAAAGTCTTGTTCTTTGTCTCCAGAAAGAGAGAAGTGTGACTTCTGCTTGGGTTTCAAACGTAGTGTGTGTTTCCTGAACAAGATTTCCTGTCCCCCCCTCACTGTGGGTGTTTCACCCTGTGGCTCCAACTTTCCAAACACGGATTATCATCTTGTCTGCATGAACACTCGTAATTCAGAACATTCATGTGTGCACTTTGTGTGCGTCGACGTGTCTTCATACATCACTAGAATCAATACGATGGGTCAGAGTTACCGTCAGGGTGAAATAGGTTCTCTGGTGATGGAACATTCCCACCACCCCTGCTATCTAGTACAGTGGCTCTGCCTTCTTAGAACTCATCATGCTTCCTGTCACTCACACACACACACACACACACACACACACACACACACACACACACGTCTGTGGTCGTCGCTTGTCAAGAGGAAACCACTAAAGGCTGGGTTATGCTTCGTTTATACTTCCGGGGGGACGGCGGACCCACGGCGGACCCTTTACGTCCTCGACGTGCACCTCCCCAAATCCTAGACGCGCGTCGAGGCGACGCCGTCTCTACGCCGTCTCTACGCCGTCCCAACGCAGCGGCTTTGGCTACATATACATATATATATGTATATGTTGTCGCCAATCAGTCATTACATACGCCAATCAGTTATTACATACGGATTACTAGCGAGTTAAAAAAAAGTTTACAGAAATGAATCATCATTTCTGTAAACTTTTTTTAACTCGCTAGTAATCCTTATGTAATGACCAGAATGGTCATTCTGGTCCCTCTATCGGTGTGGCAATGAATTGCATTTAGAGACGTAAACCCCACGCAATCCCTCCGTTGAAGTATCACAGGCTCATGACGGAGTCCGCGCAACTGCGTGGCCATTGCGTGATCACGACGCAATCCCTACGCAGAAGGATAAACCAGCCTTTAGCCTGTCTCCACGGCGTCTAACATTGTATTGTTTGACTCAACATGGCCACTCTGACTGCTGCGGTGGTTCAAATGCTTCTCTCTGTTTCTACTGGTTGATGCCAACGCCTCGGAAGAGAGGTTACTTATCAAACTAATTAGTTTAGACTGTTTGTTTCTTTGTTTTCTTTAAGGACACACAGACAGACATTCAGTCGGAGACACCACCCAGACGTACTTCAGACCAGGAAGAGTTAGTAGAGGCCATTCCCAGAAAACATTAGTTTTATCAAGTTACATAATGATCACATAATGTGTTCTATTCTTTGGACTCACCTCCTAATGTTTCTCAGACCATTTAGTTGATAAAGTCTTGTTCTTTGTCTCCAGAAAGAGAGACGTGACTCCACCTCGTGTGACTTCTGCTTGGGTGTCAAACGTAGCGTGTGTTTCCTGAACAAGACTGTTCCTCTCACAGCACAGGATACCTAAACGCTCCACCCTGAGAGCTGAGACAACAGGCTGGAGTCACGTGGTTTAGGGGAAAGGAGAAGCTTTCCCCTAAACCACGTGACTCTCTGTGTCTCTCTCTCGCTCTCCGTAAGAAGTGGAGCCACACACACACACACATACCCTCCCTCCCTCCCTCCATCTTCTGCCTCTCTCTTCCTCTACCTCTCTATTGCTAGTCGTAATATCATTATTGCTATTATGATGATGATGATACATATATATACATATATATATATATATATATATATATATATATATATATAGTTCTGAGGCTGTACAACTGTACTCTCTCTCTCTCTCTGTCTGACTCAGAACATTGAATCAAATGTATGATGTTGTAATTGTTCCCATGCTTGCTGCTCAGAGTGAGTGCAGTCAGCAGCCTACAGACAATATAAACTGTAGTGACCTGTAGGCCTACCTTATCTTTTCCCTGGTGAAAACGCCTTCTATCCCATACGGTATAAAGTCACACAGGTCCAAACGCTGGGAAGGAGAACCAGGCGACAGGTTTCCCATCAAAACAAGTCAATCCTGGGAGAAGTGATTCCAAGAGGATCCAGTGAGGATCTCTCTCTCTCTCTCTCTGTCTCTCTCTCCCTAGTGAGCTGAAACATCCACAATCTAGAGTCACATGGTTTAGGGGAAAACAGAAGTGGAGCCACACACACACACACACACACACACACACACACACACACACACACACACACACACACACACACACACACACACACACACACACACACACACACACACACACACACACACACACACACACACACACACACACCCCTCCCTCAGCCTCTCTCTTCCTCTACCTCTCTATTGCTAGTCGTAATATCATTATTGCTGTTATGATGATGATATATAAATATATATATATATATATATATATATATATATACATGTTTATATATATATATGGGTGAGCGGTCATAATAAGCTATAAATGCAGTGCATGCCCAAGCCCTTCAATAAAAATATAACCTATTAACCTGGCAGTGGGTTCAATTATACAATACCTTAGTTCTACTGTTTTGGTCTTAAATCCGTGCCTAATCTGTCCCGTTTTGCTTGCAAAAAGCTGGAAAGCTCACAGCTTGTTTCGTGCATGTGCACTGTGACACCGAGTAGTACAGTTACTGCTAGAGGCTGTGTTTACTGTAGATGAGCATTTTGAATGGCAAAAAAGCTGTCAATGAAGCAGTTTATCTGTCAACGCGCATGTGCAACACTGACTAGTTTGAACTTGTTTGAGACATTGTGTGGGCGCATCAAGCGTCATGTCAGTGCTGAATATTTCTGCTTTCATTTAGCCTACATACACTGTAAATTCCAACACATTGTTGTTGGTAACATGGGGCAAGTGTGAGTGTGAGAGTGTCAAATCGAGTTGATTTAGTAGTTAAAAATCATGTTATATTTTTTATTAATAAATAAATAACCCCCTTACAGACGCGCTATTGACACTTCAGCATGACCACAGTAAAATGTCACCGCTCACCACTGATAGAAATATAGAAAGAGAAAGAAATAGAAATACTTTATTAATCCCAAGCTGGGAAATTCCAATGTAGCAGCAGCATTAAAATACACAGAATAGATGCAATTAGAAATAAAAATAAAAGTGTATGTAAAAATAAAATATATATACAATAAAGATATAAATATAAACTAAAACTAAATAAACTAAATATAATCTAAACTAATCTAAACTAATTTTAGTGCAAGTATTTTTAAACAAACAGTGTACAGAATATAATGAAATATATATATATAGTTCTGAGGCTGTACAACTGTACTCTCTCTCTGTCTCTGTCTGACTCAGAACATTGAATCAAATGTATGATGTTGTAATTGTTCCCATGCTTGCTGCTCAGAGTGAGCGCAGTCAGCAGCCTACAGACAATATAAACTGTAGTGACCTGTAGGCCTACCTTATCTTTTCCCTGGTGAAAACGCCTTCTGTCCCATACGGTAGAAAGTCCCACAGGTCCAAACGCTGGGAAGGAGAACCAGGCGACAGGTTTCCCATCAAAACAAGTCAATCCTGGGAGAAGTGATTCCAAGAGGATCCAGTGAGGATCTCTCTCTCTGTCTCTCTGTCTCTCTCTCCCTAGTGAGCTGAAACATCCACAATCTAGTCACATGGTTTAGGGGAAAACAGAAGTGGAGCCACACACACACACCCTCCCTCAGCCTCTCTCTTCCTCTACCTCTCTATTGCTAGTCGTTATATCATTATTGCTATTATGATAATAATATATATATATATATACAGTATGTGTGTGTGTAGTACCCCTTTGCTGTTTTAGACAAGTGGTTAACCTGAATTTGTTACCTAAAATGTTATCTCTAACTATAATTGTTTGTTTACTTTGTCTCTAGCTAACATCCTAAGCTGTTGCGTGAAAGCCCTGGGTGAGAGGCGCTACCGTTGGCACCACGACCAGGTGCTGAAGGTGATAGCAGATACCATCTGCTCAGGGATCTCACTCAGCAAGCAGCAGCAGCCAGCTAGGCATTCAATCACCTTTGTTAAATCTGGTGAGAAGCCTCAACACCGCCCAGGCCAAACAGAGGGGCTCCTGACAACAGCTAGGGACTGGCAGCTGAAGGGGGACTTGGGGAAACAGCTTAAATTCCCAGAGACCATCGCAGTGACCACACTTAGGCCGGACTTGGTTCTCATGTCAGAATCAACAAGGCAGGTGATACTGCTGGAGTTGACTGTGCCCTGGGAAGACCGGATGGAGGAGGCATTTGAGAGGAAGAGGGCCAAGTATGAGGAGCTGGCAGGCGAATGTCGGGGCAACGGATGGAAGACTCGGTGCAGCCCCATTGAGGTTGGATGCTGAGGTTTCACAGGCCAGTCACTCTGCAGGGCCCTCAAGTTGTTGGGAATAAGGAGTGTTTGTGAGGCAGGGATTAATGCTAGCTCGTTGAGGGTATACAGCAGACAAGAGGCGGTGTCGGTCAGGACACAGGAATGATGACAGGATATGATGTCTTTGCCAGCAGGTCTGATCACTGCCCTGATTTATTGTTCACTCAGTGTTGTGGAAATAATAATAAAAAAAGTATTAAAAAAAAGTAAAAAAAAAAAGTATAGGCCTATATATAATAATAAAAGTAAATCACAATCCCCATAATAACTAATGTGCTCACATAATAATAAATGTGTTTACACAAGCAGAAAAATATACATGCCTCTCCTTTACATGTACAACAATAATAATGGCACAACTAAACCAACAGAGTAGACATTTGCCATGATATTATCTTAACTGGTCCAATACTCCATCTACTGGCTAAACTGGGTATTACATAAAGAATGGCACATGGCGGACACGACGGTCCCCAGCCGATCAATTAGCGACATGAACTGCTTCAAGTTACTGACTGCTAGCTCACTGGACATTCAAACTACACCTAAACAGTAGCATAAGCATAATATCCATAAATAATGTTAACTTACGGACATGTGTAACCGATCGGCGGTAAGGCACGCATCAAAGCTAACCAGGTGCACACTAACAAACACAATATAAGAGCGTTACTTACTCCGTCCGTGCATCCACTTAACACTCGGAGTAGCACAACAAAAACACTTCTTCAACAAAAAACTACCGTTACAGGCGAAATACACTCAAGGTCCCTACAGGTAGGCCTATGTCCAAGCAGGAGAAAAGGAGATAAAAAGTGTGTTGGCTCAGCTCTGCGGCTCTCTGCTCCCCTGTGGTGATTGTGTCACTCCCCCAAAACGCAGCTTCAAAATAAGAGCCTTTGATACAAGGGGACTGCACAGCAAGAAAGCCATCAAAAACACCACTGATGCTGCTGAGAAGGCATGAAGATGGCTGTGGATCATGAGGGTTGATCCGTGGGCCACACAAGCTACCTAGACACAAGCCGGGGTCTGATCACCCCCGGCTGGGTCGCCTGGGCGAGGGTGTCTGATGTTGAGACCTGAAACACCCTATGACCTCAGGTTACATCACTGATGATGTGTCTAGGTTGTACCAGAGGGTGTATATTAAACCAACTAGGTAGAACCACCTGAATGTTTGTTTGAAATACCTGAACATGCCTTATTCATTGAACATGATAATACTGTAATCTCCTTTCCTCTAGTGGTTCAAAGCCAGAGGGTTTCACAGAAGGGTAAGACAACATTGTTTTGTCATGATTAGAGCATTGACAGATCTTTTTCACCTCTATCAGCATGTAGGATTTGTACATTATTTTCATGGGTAATCATCACAGTTCTGTTGTTTCTAAATTAGTGCAGTTATTGATGTTTCATGTCATTATGCCAGTAGATAAGCATAGATGGTTTTGTTGTGAAAAACAGGTTCTTTTATATTGACAGATTGCACCTACCACACTGGCCGTGATTCCTTCAACACATGCAGCTATGTCAAAGAAAGAGTCAGACAGGTTTGACAGAGTGACACATGATGTGGGGTTAACTGTAGGAATTAAGTTCTTGCTGATTTCTAATGTAAAAGTCTGCACATTTAGCACATAATGTCAATTTAATTAAGTTAGTTTAATTCAATCATGTATACAAGTAATTTGCATAAACATTTATAATATCGTCAATTAATTTTGTGTATCAAACTGATAGTCCAACAGAACTAATGATCTCACTAAATGTTATTTTCCTTAACAGGGCAAAACAGAGGTGTTGGTGGACTGGAAGCCTTGCTCAGTTTGGTATGTTTTCACCTTTATTTATTCATACCTATACCTTTCTTCTCAGGAACACACTGATCACATTCACATGCCAACACAAAGTAACATCTGGAACGTCTGCCCAGTACAACCACAGTTGGATCGGCTGCCACTGAACAGCTTCACTTGAGGTTTTCCTCGTCCAGATTGACCCTGTCGATCCTGAGGGTTGAACTGATGTTCAGTCCGGTCACAAGCTTGCTTCTCTAACCTTTACCCCCCCCGCCGCCGCCTCCAATTTAAGTTCCTCTGTATTTGATTGTTTATGTAAAGTCTTCTCTCCTTTCATCTCACTTTATTGATGCAGACTGTCTGGTTTTTCCCCCCAATCACTTCTTTGCTTTTTTGCACAATTGTATATTATGTATATACCATATTATCACCATCTGTGAAATATTCAAGTTCCAGACCTCACAACACGTCAACTACTGTTGTTGTAACATTTACTGGTATTTATTCCACTTAACCAGATTTCTTATTAAGTCATTTCAAGGGCTTTCTTCCTCATACTTTTTCTTATTTGTATTTATTTTTCTTATTTCAATTAGATCATAGATGACTAGAACCTTAATTGCCTTCCGAGATGAGACTCAGTATAAAATAGGTAGAGTATATACAGTTTGTTATATAAGTGAAGGTTGGTCAACATACAGAAACCTTTGTTGATATTCCTTTTTTTCTCCTCTCTTTTCAGTGGAAAGAAATGGGCCAAGTCCTGGCAGCCAAAAGAATTGATAGACGTGTAAATATGTATATAATGTAGTTACATTTCCCCTCCACTCCTGATGTTGCACAGTCCACTGATGATGATTAACAGATATGTATAAAGTTGTATATATTGTTTAATTTTATTTTCCTGTTTTATTCTGCGTATCTCTATTATTTTATACTGTATATATGTTCAATGTGTGAGGAATATGGAAGGGGCTACATTTCTTTGTTTCATTTTTGCAGAGCTGTTGTAACATGACAATTAAAATACTTTTATTCCCTGACTCCTTGATTCCTCCTTGCTAATCAGAGAGTACAGATGACAGCAGAGGGCAAGAGGACTGCTGCCTCTTTTTAAAAACATGAACATATGACAGAACTACTGCAGCATCCTCTGCAAAACTGTGATGGAACTATGATGTGCTGCTTCAATAATATTAATAATCTTCTCTCAGGTAGGTAATTAATCCATTAAAAAAAACACATAGCCCTTTTTAGGTAAAACAGCTAAACAGCAAAGTGTCAAAATCTCAGCAGGGACCACAGATTCTTCAGATTGTCCTGCACTGATGTTTTACTGCACAACTGCACACTGCTCCCCACCTCTTTGTGCAGAAGACAAACAAGTTGCACACTCAAATATCCCCCACCAGTTTCACTGTTTTGTTCTCCCTAATATGCGCTGCGAATTGTGAAACATTAAGAACTCAATGTATGTCCATCCATATTATAATGAATAGGCTTATATTAGTTTGCATCCAGCGTGCTGCGTGGACTTCATTACATCTGCTGCACAGCTGCTACCACCATTATGAAATGCTACGTTTATACAGTCTGTGACTGTGAACCTCATAAAAGTAAAATTTTACAAATCTGCATTATATAAACTAACAAAATTAATTAAAGTAAGTAATTTGGCAACTTTTAAGTCATTCAGTTAAGTTCAGTTTGTGTGTTGTGTTGTTTTAGATTGTTTATACCTTTTATATTGTCCTATATCATAATGTATCATATATATTTTATATATATATTTATATGTGTATATTATTTATTATTATTATATATATATTAATTATATATTATTATTATTATTATTATATATATATATATATATATATATATATATATATATATATATATATATATATATATATATATATATATATTTGTATTATTTATTACATTTATTATATTATTTATATTATTTATTCATATATATAGTCTATATTGTCGTATATTATTTATTGGCATATACCTAAAATTTCGGACAATTATTTATATTAATATTTTTATTTATATTGAGCTTTACCGTCTTTTCGTCTGTTATACTATTATTATTCATTTTTTATTTTTTTTATTGATACACCAAGTGGAGCAGCGCTCCCAATTTCGTTGTATGCACCGTCATATAATGACAATAAAGGCTTTGACTTTGACTTTGACTTAAACTACGTCTATTCCTGTGAGCGTGAATGATCACTCGAAGTGATCGATCTTTCTAACTTTGACTGGAGTAAACAGTTGAATCAGTACGTCTGCTTTTACTAGTCTTTTTCACACAAATATCTGGAGTACTTTTGCCTTTTCTGCATACTACACACGCATGACTCAGAAGAACAAGCTTGCACTTTTTAATCATAGTGTGTTGTGTTAATTGATCGGCTGTTTTGTGTTTTACCAGCGCACAGCACGCCTGTACACAGTACAACTCTGTGGACATTGGACAATATTTCTTGCCGTCATGTCTTTCTTTAGAAGGCCATTCCAATTATGTATTTGGTTTTGTCCTGCAACACAATTGCAACAAATTATGCTAATGATGGTTTGGATGATTAGATTGTCGACATGTTTGTTTGTTTGTTTGTTATTTAAAGACAATTCTCCGACCACACCATATTCCACAATACATTTATGTTATCTTTGATGTTGATAGTGAAGTGCAGTACTCGATAAATAGTATGGGACATTAAAGAACACATGACTTCTTTTTTTCAGTGTTTTATTGAAGACAGTGACAAAACAAAACGGGCACAAGCCTAGCATAAACACACACACACACACACCACTACCTAGGTGGAGTCTTCTCTTCCTCATCCTCGCTGGTGTCTGGACTGCTCAGGCCCATGAGATCAAATTCCTCTTCTTCAGGCATATCTAAGAGGAGAGAGGCCTGTGGACCTAGAGCCGTCTTGTATTGCTGCAGAACCACCTGAATTCACTCTGTCACTTCAGCAAGTCTTCTTTTTAGAAGACAATGGAGTCCACTTCCATCTTCTACATGTCAAGAGAGAAAGAGGACAGAAAACACAACGTACTGCATGTATATTGAAACTGGCCTTCAGACAACAACTCAAACACATTGGGCTCTAATTGGGATCTAAATGACCCTCCCGCGCAGTGGTCATTTCGACCGGCGCAACACCGCGCGCAGCGTATTTGCCAATTTGGTAGACCGGTCTGAGCTGAGATGGCTGTGGCCGCGCAGCAGGGGGAGGTGTCGACAGATTCAGCTTGGCGGAGTGACAATTTCGTGCCAAAAACCTGCGCCAAAGGTGCGCTGAAAGCCCGCCAGCTCCAACCCGGTCTACTCTCGGCGCAAGGCGAAGCGCAGCCTGGTGGTAATTTGGTAGACCGGTGCACAGTGCGCACACGTCACCAAAACCTCACGGGCAGGTTTCCAGAATGTCAGGCACATTTCAATGCAATAAATAATGGCAACAACCACAATTTAATGCAACTATCTGAATCTGCACATAAATTGATATCTATATTGATTGTCCCACATGTCCTCGCATCTGACGGCAGATCAAAGACGTTTCTCAAGCATAATGGGAACTCAACCTGACTTAATCAACACAGCTGAAAGTAGGATGCAAACTAACGACTTCACATCTCTAAGCCAACCACAAACAGCCTCGAAAATCAGATAGTGAGTATATATTCGGCTTCTCTCGTCTCAAAAGAGAGAGACACAAAGAAAAGAAAAAAAAAGAGAAAAAAGAAAAAAGAGATTCGCCAAAGAGAAGAAAAAAAGAGAGACACACGCCGAAGAAATGTAAGTCATGTTGGGTGTCTTAAGGATTTAGCTGCGATGGCCCATATTTTCTTTGTTTTAATTGTCAACGTGATCTACAAAGATGGAGTACATTATTGCAAGGAGGATGAGGAGGAGATCCGGGGAGAGAGTGTACCGTCGACGGTCCTCCTATTTGGCGATGACAGAGCAGGAATGCAGGTGGACCACACGAATAACACCTGGAATAGCCTACCGCCGTGTCTAATGTCATCTTCATTTGATACTCCTATTCATAACACAGGAACAAATGACATCTGTCCCGCGAGGTGGTCCACAGAGTGACGCGCGTCGTGGCCTCTGATGCGCACCCCGGGGCTCCGGCGCTCTCCCAGTTGCTGTAAAGGTGACAGCGGCTCTGACCTTCTTTGCCACCGGGTCTTTCCAGCACAGCATGGCCTCGGTGGCGGGGACCAGCCCACTGTCAGTTGGGCTGTACATGCAGTGTCTTCCAGTCCAGTCCGACATGCAAATGAGCACATCATTTTTCCAACAACACCTGAGAGCCAGCTGGAAACTAAGCGAGGTTTCTCGTTGAAATGTGAATTCCCCGGGGCACTGGGAGCCATCGACTGCACACATGTGCAGTTGCGTGCACCAGATATCCAAGCCATCACTTCTGTGAACCGTAAGGGAGTACACTCCATTAATGTCCAGGTTATTTGTGACTCCAATTGCCTGGTGACACACGTGTATGCCAATTTCCCTGGGTCTGCTCATGACTCATTCACCCTGGTGAATTCTGTCATCCCTACAGTCTTTCAGGGTCCCCCCCCTCTGGATGGGTGGCTGCTAGGTGACAACGGATATCCACTTAAAACGTGGTTGATAACGCCATACATCACACCCACAACAAGAAGGCAGCGTGGTTTTAACCGTGTTTTCAGTAGTGCCAGGTCAGTCATCGAACATACTTTTGGAATACTCAAAATGCGTTTCAGATGTGTGGATGGTTCGGGTGGTACATTAACATACAGCCCTCAGAGTGTCAGTGCATTGTTTGTCGCATGTTGTGTGCTACATAACATAGCCGTACGCTGTGGATGCCACTTTGATCTCAGGGAGGAGACATTACAGGACTTAAGACGGAGAAAGGCAGAACTGCATGTGGCGAATCAACAGGGAGAGCAGCAGAGCGCGTGGGAGAGGAGAGATCACCTGGGTGCAGAGATCTGTCCATAAATGTGAGGATTACCGTTATACATTTCATTTTTTGGCCACAATTTACCCAGTCACCTTGAAGACACACAGAATCAGTCGTTAAACAAAATGTATTCATTGGGTCTCCTTCTTCCTCTCCGCGCGCGGGGACCCTCGGCCCTGCTTGGAGACGGGAGGGGGGCGCCTGCGGAGAGCAGTCCTCCTCTTGTCCTCGGCCTCAACGGCCACCTCGGAGGGGCGGGGGGGGCGCAGACGTCCCCTGCGTCGCTACGAGGCGCTAGGCCGCATCCGCCAGCCTCCTTAGGCTGGCGTCAATGGACGGCAGGCATGCCAGATGGACCTCCAAACCACGGAGCCGGTTGTCCATCCCCTCAAGCCGGGGATTTATGTTCCCCAGCTCCCTCTCCAGCATTTCAAAGCCCCCTCGCTGGATGTCCAGGAAGGGCTGGTCCTGGGCTTGGACCCGTCTCTGCCCGCGTCTCTGCCCCGCGTGGTGCTGGCTCCCTGCGGCCTCCACCTCCTCGGTCCCCGGATCGCCCAGCACCTCCTCCTCCTCCTCCTCCTCCTCGTCCACCACCTCCTCCTCCTCCTCCTCCTCCTCCTCCTCGTCCACCACCTCCTCCTCGTCCACCACCTCCTCCTCCTCCTCCTCCTCGTCGTCGTCCTCCTCCTCCTCCTCCTCCTCCTCCTCGTCCACCACCTCCTCCTGCTGCTGCGCGGTTTCCAGTGGACCTAATGAGATTGGATGCAGAAGCTGGTTATTGTTAAGCCTATAGTTCATGTAAATTTGTTGTAAACGGCTCGTGTAACATATTTTCTTTGAGTACATGAATAAAACATATTCATATATATCTAAATAAACAGTTAATCAAACGTATGAACATCTTTGGTTTCGTGTAATCCGGAGTTACATGCCAAAATAATCATGATTCAATTGGGTAAAACAAGTTAATTTCACATGCAAACACTAGTGAAAAGGGCCAGACGACGAGCTTGGCAATGCGTCCTGTAAGCACAGGTCCTTCTGATTCCATTGCCATTACGCATGGGATTTGTTTATGTTGTGATCTGTGCACACTACTCATCTTTATTACGCAGGGTTTAAATATAGGTTACTAAATGTGAGTGTCTTCATTAGTGGAAAAATATGTTTGCCTTACCCGTTATTCCAACTTCTATCCACCAAAGCCTTCGATGCTGATAACCGAGAGTGTGGAGGACGCGATGTCCTCTGCCGAGCTCATAGTAACAGCGGTGGAGGGGCCGCCCCCGGTGGCCACCGTTTGTCTCCTGTGCTCGGAGAGCTTTTGTTTGGCCCTTCGTCTTACATCATTGAGCCGTTTTTTACACTGGGCAACGGTTCTCAGGGTATCAGGGCAAACCTGATTAACAATGGTTTTAACCTCCTCCCAGGCTACCTTTGCATCATCAGCCCGTGGAGTTCTGTTCGCGTGACCATATATTCTGCACTGCGAGCTTGGACCTCCCGGACCAGAACATCAGTTTCCTCCTGGGAGAAGTTTGGCCTTCTTAGGCTGCTGCTGCTGCTGCTGCTGCGTTGGTCCATGTCGAAATCAAATTAGCACTGTGCCTCGCCCGCGGCACATTTGAAGGCGAGGAGAGGAGCTCCTTTGATTGGTGAAAATTTCACTCAGCTGTGTTAAACCCACTCACGCCCTCTCTCCTCCCTCTTTGCCACTTGCGCTGGTGGGAAGGACGGAGGCGGGCTTGCGCAAGGCTGCGCTTCGCCTGCGCCTGGTCTGCGAAATTAGAGCCCATTATGTTAAACAGGTTAACCTTTCTTAAAAGGATCTAATGTACAACATTCAGCCCCACTTTATGTCACACTCGAGCACCAGCATCTCAGACCAAAATAAATGGAAATGTCAGCCACATTTCCCCCTCCTTTCATATTCTCAGCAAAGTGTTGTCAAATACAGTAGTGATGAGCAAAACAATTCTTTTCAGTGTATTGAATCATTTCACAATCAATAATTCACATGAACTTATATTCATAGGACTCATACACAGAACTGAAAGTCCTGAGCCGCTGTGACTGAGTGCACTGCTACTATGGGTCAACCTGACCCCATGCCTACCACACATGTTTTTGATGGGCTGGATGTTGCATGTTGTACTTTTAACTCACTGCATCTTGCAAGCTCTGTCTTGAGGACCACTGCCAGGTTCTGCAACGACGTACAGTGCTGGGCCATCTCCAACAACAGGATAGGGAGTTCCTCTTGCAGCCGAGTTGTCAGCATGTACTGGTCATGTAGCTTGTTCTTGATGCCCATTGTTACTAATGATCCAATACAGTTACATAAATACATTACAGTTTAGTAGGGCTGGGAGAAACATTAGCATTACATTTTGTAATGCAACCATATCATTTATGAAGCATTGGAAACATACCACTGCCATTGTCCTCCCATGGCCATATTGTTTCAGTGCTCTGTCCAGCAAGAGACTGGTCCACCAGGGTCACAACAATCTTTTTGGAGTCATCTGCAACAAGACTATTGTACTTCTCAATCTCCTGGAGAAGACGCTTTCTGTCTTCTGTCAACTTTCTTCGGAGACGATGGCGAAGCTTGTTGCTGTCTGCAAAGACACAGGTTTTTAGGAGAAACTGCGATAATGCAATCCATTAAAATATGCAGACCCACATACAATGTTATATTAAAACCATATGCATACATTTTTCTTATGTCAGATAATGAAAGAAAAAGCCTTCATACCATTCTGACGGTAGAGGCTTTGTTTCTGTTGCTTCACACCCAGATGAAGACCCTCAATGGACTGCTGGAGATTGTGCAGATCTGTTATTTGGGTCTCTGTAGATATGGGTTAGAGTGAAATATATATTACACTATAGTCGCATCAGTCTATAAGTTGCATTTATTTTTTAAACATTCATTTAATAAGAATCCAAAAACAAACATTTAATCTGAACATAGGAGCTCAGCTTCGCGGCTGAGACACAAATAGACTGTATTTCCTCAAGCTGGTCTTCAATTAATAGCCGGGTCATATAATGGCCAGGGCTTTGTTTACACAAACAAATGATAATAAAAAAACACTCCTGGAACAAAGTGACAAAGATCTGGCCAGCCAAACTACTAAAAAAAAGTGTGACTTATAGTCCAGAAAATACGGTACTGTATGCTGTTTTGTCCTTACCACTCTCTGCCCATTCCTTGACCTCACCAATCCACTGTTCTACCATTGCATCTGTGCACTGCAGCTCCGTCTTAAGTTGTGACAGCCTCTCTGCCTCTTTTTGTGCCCTTTCAGATGTCTGAAATGTTTTACAGTTAGAAATCATGATGCTAAATCCCTGGCCAGGAGCAAAAACATAATGTCAAAACAAAGAAGAACATGGAACATACCTTCAAGT
>JAXIVH010000064.1:1075000-1082500 GCA_036785325.1 Urophycis tenuis
TGTGTGTTTATGTGTGTATGTGTGTATGTGTGTGTGTGTGTGTGTGTTTGTGTGTATGTGTGTGTGTGTGTGTGTGTGTGTGTGTGTGTGTGTGTGTGTGTGTGTGTATGTCTTTGTGTGTGTGTTTGTGTGTGAGTCATTTGGGTGATAAATATAATCTCGTCCCAACAACCTGTCTGTCTCTACAATGGACCTGTCTCACTCTCCCTGCCTCCATGAAAACTGTCTCTCACCATCATAACTCGCTCTCTCACTCAATCTCTTTATCACACTCCCTCTCCTGCATCACACACACACACACACACACACACACACACAGTAGCTGTTTTGTAATGGTTGAAATAGTGGAGGGATTATCAGTATTTGAGGGTTAATGAGCTGGTCCACACATGACACCCAACACAGGGCTGGACTGGAGGCAGCCAGTTGGCTTGGTGCTCTGGTTCTCTGGTTTCCTGGTTCTCTGGACACATGGTCTGGAAGACCACAGCAGCAGCAGCATGGGAGATGACTAGCAACCACTACATTACTGAGCTAGGAATGTAATTCTAGTAACAACACCCAGGGGTGACGGTGGCTCAGTGGTTAGAGCAGGGGGACAGAGCAGGTCATCCACCAACCGCCGGGTCGGCGGTTTGATTCCCTCCACAGACGGACGGACGGACAGACAGACCTGTTAGTCATATTTGTTAAAAAAAAAAAAAAAAGTATATATATTTATATATAAAAGGGGTGATGCAAAGACACAGCAAGAAAGTTAGACTGCAAAACACACTGGACTGCCCTTATGTCTTGGATGTCTTGTCTTCTGTGTGTATGTATCTCTGTATGTATGTATGTATGCGGTACTGTCATCTTTCTTCGTTCTTTGTTCCATTGTGTAAGGGACTTTGGGTCTTTGAAAAGCGCTGTACAAATAAAATGAATTATTGTTATTATTAAAACAGAGAAGTGCAAAATAATGTCAGTTAATTTAAATGTACACACCCACACACACACACAGACATTCATACACCATACACATCACACAATGAGATACAGTTATAACACTGCACGTTATACACACAAAACTACTGCAACTACAGAATGAAATACACACAGAAACACATACAGAGGCACACAAACGCACACGTCTGCACACCCATTATTGCAGCAGAACTCTTTACAAATGTGAGTGGAAAGTTGCGTTGCTCATATCAATATGTGTGTGCGTAGTCAGGTTTGTAAATGTGTGACAGAATCTCTCAATGCGTACTGAGAGTTGTGAATGTGTACAGGAATCAGCAAACGTGTATTCAGAATGTGTGTGACATCAGATTCATAAAGATGTAACACATAGATCTGTAGATGTACAGACAAATCTGAAAATGTGTGGATACTAGAGATAGATACTATAGACTGTCACGAGTCAGGCCCTCACAGGGATTTGAACCTGGGTCTCTGGAGTGAAAGGTGGCGATCAATCCCCTGTACCACCCTCAGAAGTAAAGTAGGACCAAATGCAGAGGAACCAGGATCAGGTTCTCTTTAATGAGTCTAAAAAAAAAAAACAGTCCGGTAAACCTTGTGTAAAAAAAGAGAAACTTCTCACAGGGCTGGGCGAAGGCAAGCAAACAGAAAAAAGGCAAAGCCCAACAATTCACCGAAAGGCAAAAAGGTAACAAAAGTCTTCAACGGCCAACAAAAACAGAGGTACACTTACAGTGCAGGTGGTACACCGGATAACTCAGCAAAGTTAAGAGCACAAACATGCTCTTTAAATACCCTGACTAATCACAGTCAAACAGGCGGAATCACTCAATCACATGAGCAGAGCAAATCAGGTGATTAACGAAAGACATACACATACATATCTGTGTCTCCAGGATCACTCTGGGATGTTCTGGTGAGTGGAGCTCATCTCCGCCGTCCCTTGGTCAAGTGGCGGTGTCTGAGGGGAGAGCGATTCCCCCGGAACAAAGCAGACAGAGTGTGTGTTCTTTCCCCCCGCGCTCTGACCCGCCTGAGGCGGTCGACCCCGATGCCTCAGAGTGTGATGTGAGCGATGGCGCCACGCTGCGCGCTCGGTGTCTTTACGCACATCATGTGGCCCTGAGAGACGTCCACATGCACACAGCTGTGCAGACTGACGCCCGCTTGAAGAGGCTGAGTGTGTGTGTGTGTGTGCGTGCGTGTATATGTATATGAGTGTGTGTGTGTGGATGTGTATATGTGTGTTTATGTGATTGTGTGCATTTGTTTAAGTGTGTGTGTGTGTATATGTATGCGTGTATGTGTGTGTGCGTGTGTATGTATATGTGTGTATGTTTGTGAGTGTGTTTGTGTATGTGTGTGTGTGTGTGTGTGTTTGTGTGTGTGTTTGTGTGTGTGTATGAGTGTGTGTGTGTATGTGTGTGCGTATGTATGTGTGTGTGTGTGTGTGTATGTGTGTGTGTGTATGCATGTGTGTGTGTGTATGTGTATGTGTGTGGTGTGTGTGTATATGTGTGTGTGGAGGCGGCGCTGAACAGGGCGGAGGTCTCCACCTCCACCAGCTGTGACCTCCAGGGAGAGGAAGCAGCAGCCGGGGCGCACAAATGTACACAAGATGGCCGACGGTACGGACCGGTGTGTGATATCAACAGAGGAACATGATGATGTCATGTATTGATCTGGTGATTATTCAATGTGATGATGAATTCTGATGATGTGTGATACTCAGAGAGGGGCTCTCCTGGAGGAGGACAATTCTAATATGTTATAGTAATGTTATTATGAAACATAAATATTAATACAAATGATCTGTAGTATTCAGAGAGGGGCTCTCCTGGAGGAGGAATATTGATACAGATCTGTGTATATAGATATATTTAATATTCAAATTATTATATAAATCAATATATTATCATACTTATCATTATGAATGGAGCATCAATCATAATGATGGTGAGTGAGTGAATGGTTCCTGTTGTGTTGGTGAATGAGTGAATGAGTGACTGACTCAAGTACTGGGTTACTTCATACCAACTGATTTATTGTTTTCATAAGCAGAAGATGAATGGAAATAGCAAATATTACATTGTATAGGCTTGTCCAATAGACCTTTAACAACATATGAAACAGCCATGTATACCTTCAAATAAAACAATACACAATGACACATCTTTACAAAAGAACATAAATGAAGGCAAATACAGCCACAAGAAATCTCTCTCTTCCACTCCTTTCTCTCTCTCTCTCTCTCTCTCTCTCTCTCTCTCTCTCTCCCTCTCTCCCAATGTCTTTCTCTCTCTCTGCAAATAGACTTGAGTACATAACATTATATCATATATTATCACATTACATTAAATGGCATGACAGTATATCATATTATATTTAATCACATGACATTATTTAATTATTCATTGTAATGATTAAATGTAATGTTTCCATATCATATTGTATTACATGACATCCTATCACATGTTATCATATTACAAAACCGTGTGCCGACGCTTGTCACAGTGGGAGGGGGGGGGGGACGCCCCAACATTACATCACAAGGGGTGTGTGTGTGTGTGTGTGTGTGTGTGACTACAACCGACACAGAGACACTGAGTCACCATCCCCCCCTAACCCAAACCCAGGGAGGAGGTGCTCCTGGGTGAATGTGGACCTGAAGGTGTGGATGTGTGTCAGTGTGTCTGAGGACCCTCCTACATCTGGGGACACTCTGTAGAAGGACAGAGTGTCAGCAGGCCGGTCCAGATACACTCCTACTCTGTTAGAGCCAGCGGGGGGGAGAGGTATGTCTGTTCTACTATTGTTGTACCAGGCAGAGTAAACATCATCATCACAATAAAGACTCCAGGACTTGTTGTTCCATCCAAGCCAGCCGTCAGCACCCGCTGCTCTCCTTCTGATTCCTCTGTATGTCACTCCTATATAAACACGTCCTTTCCTCTCTACCTCCCAGTAACAGCGGCCAGTCAGACCCTCTCTACACAACACCTGGGGCCAGGAGTCAAATCTCTCTGGGTGTTCAGGATACGACTGCTGCTCTCTAACCCGCGTCACCTTTCTGTTGTCCTCAGACAGAGAGAGTCGTCTGTGGGCTGTGTTTGGGTCCAGTGTGAGTTCACAGGCATCTGAGGGAGAACAAGACATGATTAGGCTGCTGGACACACAGAAACACACTGACCAGGTGTTTCCACCTCCCCCACAAAGCAGCAGTTTGGTGTGATGTTAACCTCATGAGAATAAACAGCATCAGCCCACCAGCAATAAGAGCAGGGTTTTGTTCTTCCCCTTTCATTTCTGACGTGGTTCAGTCACTCAGAATGCACGTTTTATCAGAAACAACGCTTCAAAAAGCTGACGGCCACAACATCCCGAGTCGGCGCTCGTGTCATCGCCGTCTTTCGGTTTCCTCTCTCGGTCGGGAGTCCGACTCTGGTGACGGCAGAGCTTCAGGGTGAAGCGGTGGGCGGGGCCAGACAGGGCCTCGGGGGGGGGGGGGGGGGGGGGCAAGGGGGGGCCGAGGAGGGCGGGGCCAGACAGGGCCTCTAAGGGCGGTGCCAGGGGGGGCGGTGGGGGGCGGGGCCAGACGGGGCCGTTGGGGGCGGGGCCAGGGGGGCCCGAGGAGGGCGGGGCCAGACAGGGTTGTGGAGGGTGCGGCCAGACGGGGCTTTGGAGGGTTGGGCCAATTGGGGCCGTGGGGGGCGGGGCCAGACAGGGCTGAGGAGGGCGGGGCCAGACAGGGCCGTGGAGTTGGGGCCAGATGTGGCTGTTGAGGGTTAGGCCAAACGGAGCCATGAGGGGCGGGGCCAGACAGGGCAGTGGCCAGACGGGGTCGTGGGGGGCGGGGCCAGACGGGGCTGTGGAGGGTTGGGCCAAACAGAGCCATGGGGGGCAGCTTAGCGGGTCACCAAGAATGTGACTTACTTCAACGCATGATGATTCTGCACTGTGCCACATTATTCACATTCATGTTTCATTGTTTGTTTTTCAGCCCCGTGTACATTTGAATTAGATGAGCCGATCTCCACCTGCACACGTAGGGATCGTCATGCTAAAGCCTCAGCACCCCAGGGCCAGAAGGGGCAGTGGGGGCGGGGCCAGAGAAGGCCGGGGGGGCGGGGCCAGATGGGGCCGAAGAGGGCGGGGCCAGATGGGGCCGTGGGGGATATATGTAAAAAAAAAAAAAAAAAAAAGTAGATCTATTTATTGTTTATTGTTTATTGTCTATACTCAGGTCTTCTGTGGCACTCCTCTATCACCTGTACTGCTGGTCGTTGTGAATTTCTCCTAAGGGGGATCAATAAAGGATTATCTTATCTTATCTTATCTTATGGGTCCAAACAGGGCAGTGGTCAGACTGGGCCATGAGGGATGGGAGCAGACGTGGCCAAGGAGGGCGGGGCCAAGGGGGGCGGGACCAGATGGGGCAGTGGTCAGACTGGGCCGTGGGGGGCGGGGCCAGACAGAGCCGTGCAGCTAGAAGGACGACACGCGCCGGATGATTCCGGGTCAGGTTCTGGTTCTGTGGGTTAGCGTGGCGGCTGGTGATGGAGGAAGGTTCAGAGCAGTGCTGGAGGTTCTAGCACGGCTTTACAGCGGCGCCGGTGTGAGCGCTCTCGTTGGAAACACGAGCGACTTCAGTTCCAGTTAAGAGACGCGGTTTGAACAGCTTCAAATGATCCTGAAGCTACAAAGAGCTCTTTGATTTTTCTTTTTTACTGTTTTTCTTTTCCCTTTTCCCATTTTACCATTCCACTGCAGTATTGGTGACAAAAGCAATTTCCCTCTGGGATTATTTATGTCTGTCTGTCTGTTGATATCTGTCATCTATCTCAGTATACAATGTTATGAATACATCAACACTGTTATGAATACATCAACACTGTTATTACATCAACACTGTTATTACATCAACACTGTTATGAATTCATCAACACTGTTATGAATCCATCAACACTGTTTGTAGTGACTTGTTCTTCACCAATTGATACCTAAGCCACTAAGGAGCTGCTGGCTGCTTGCTTTACTGTTTTGACGCGTCCGTCTTCCGGGTCCAATCATCACTCGCTCGTCCAATACACTTTTTAAGCAGTTTATTGTAATCATACTTTTTTTTTTATAACAAAGGCAACCCCATAGCACTGCCCACACACTTACAGCCTATCTGTTCGTATGCGCAATCACTACAATTAATTCTCCTCTGCTACAACAAATAAAACAAACAGACGACTGTTTCCCTTCTCCAGCCGGCAACACACCTGTCAGTGATTGCATGGCTGTATTTAAAGGTTTTGGACCGCCCACAGTGCCAGAGTCCCACCCAGTGTGGCCTTTAGGCAATAAACAAAAATAAATATAACAAAACACATTTAACCTCAAAAATGGCTCTAACACTGGTATAAATTCACAAATTCATCAACACTTATGAATTCATCAAACCTGTTATGAATCCATCAACGCTGTTATAAATACATACACAACAATGTTATAAATACACCAATAACATTGTTATGGATACATCATACACCCTGAGTTTTCCTTTTGCATCAAGCATCAAAACAGTTGTAGTGTCACGTGTTTGAGTTCATTGGCCTGACATCGGTCCTGTCATGTGACCACTGGCCGTGTGCACATCACTATGATGACAAACGATAAATCGTGCAGCTCCGCCACATATTATTACATATTCAAATGTACATTTTTGTCAGTTCTGCAGTTTGATTGTAAACATTTTTGTTAGAAAATTGAATGCAATTCAACAACACAAAATCAAATGAAACAGACACTTACACTTCTTTGGAGTAGATTTCAGGTCAAACACCTTCATCTCCCTGGTCAGTGTCTCCTTCAGCTGATCCAGGGATCTCAACAAGGTCCCTACGTATGACGGAGGAAGGACCTCCACTGTTGTCCAGTCCCTGGTGTGTGGAGGATGGTCCAAGGATCTGAAGGTCTGGAGAAAGTGGAGGTGGTCTTCAGTGTGTGACAGCTGCTTCACCTCTGAGCTTCTATTGGTCAGATCTTCTATTTCCTGCTCCAGCTCTTTGATGAGGCCTTCAGCTTCTTTCTGTGTGGATTCCAGTTTCTCTGTAACCGTGTGGTTAAGATCATCCTGCCACTTTTTAATGTGGTGGGTCAGAGCATTGAGGACCTGCACACCATCAGCTAGCTCTCTGTCCGCTTCTGCTTTGCTGTGGCCTACTTTGTCTTTGATCTCCTGAATCTTTCGTCGTCTCTCCTGGATCATCTGCTGAACATCAGAATCTAACTTTCCCAGCTGGGCCGTCTTCGCTTCATATTCCTCCTTTAGAGGAATGACAGGATGGGACTTGTGGTCCAACACTGTGCACAACAGACACACACACATATGTTCAGTCTGGCAGAAGAGCTCCAGAAGTCTGTCATGTTTCTTACACATTCTGTCTTCTAGACGGTCCATAGGATCGACCAGTGGATGTTTCTTCAGGTGTGCTACTCTGTGATGAGGCTCCAGGTGGGTGTGGCAGTAAGACATAAGACACA
>JAXIVH010000064.1:1085000-1090000 GCA_036785325.1 Urophycis tenuis
CATGTGATTTAAATCTGACCAACCATCAGCTGTCAATCTGAACCATCACTGTCAGGAAATGTGTTTCTTCTGCTCATTTCAGACGGCATCATTTTACACACACACACACTATCATTTTCATATCATACAAAGATTTCTATTCATATTCATACAATTTAACTCAGCACACGATGGGAACGTAGAATGTGTGTGTTTTGCTGACATGTCGATGTGCGTGTGAGGAACAGAAAGCTGGCCTCATGTATTTTCGGGGCAAGCAGAAGTTTCTGAGTGCACACACACACACACACACACACACACACACACGTCTGTGGTCGTCACTTGTCAAGAGGAGACCAAGACTACCAAGACGCCGTGGAGACTAAGCTTGTCTCCACGGCGTCTAACATTGTATTGTTTGACTCAACATGGCCACTCTGACTGCTGCGGTGGTTCAAATGCTTCTCTCTCTTTCTGCTGGTTGATGCCCACGCCTCGGAAGAGAGGTTACTTATCCAACTAATAAGTTTAGACTGTTTGTTTCTTTGTTTTCTTTAAAGACACACAGACAGACATTCAGTCAGAGACACCACCCAGACATACTTCAGACCAGGAAGAGTTAGCAGAGGCCATTCCCAGAAAACATTAGTTTTATCAAGTTACATAATGATCACATCATGTGTTCTATTCTTTGGACTCACCTCCTAATGTGTCTCAGACCATTTAGTTGATAAAGTCTTGTTCTTTGTCTCCAGAAAGAGAGACGTGACTCCACCTCGTGTGACTTCTGCTTGGGTTTCAAACGTAGCGTGTGTTTCCTGAACAAGACTGTTCCTCTCACAGCACAGGATACCTAAACGCAAGGCGTAAGTTTGGTCTCAACTTTGGTAGGGACACTTCACAGAGACGCCCCTCCCACCCCAAAAAAAATATATATTTTTTTTAAAGTCTGCAAAAGCCTGATATCTTAAGAAGCCTCTGATGTAAACTTCAGATGACGGCTTCAGCCAATCAAATGACATCTTCACTGAACATTGTTCTGAAGTGGCCACGTCGACCAAAAGATATGACGATTAGCCTTCTACGAATGAGTTTGCAAAAAAATATTATGTTAAATGTACAAACGTTTGTAATATGTAAAATACATTTCCGTTATTACACGTCCCTCAGTCCCTATGCAATATTACACCCTAGCCTAACAGGCTGGAGGCTGGAGTCAGGTGGTTTAGGGGTAAATGAGAAGCTTTCCTATAAACCACGTGACTCTCTCTGTCTCTCTCTCTCTCTCGCTCTCCGTGAATATATACTGTATATATATATATATATATATATATTACCACGGAGTATTAGGGCCACATTAAGATTTTTTTTCATTTGATTATGAGAATAAAGTCATACATATGTAATTAACTACAAGAATAAAGTTGTACATATTTAATTAATTACGAGAATAAAGTGGTACATATTGAATTCATTACAAGAATAAAGTTGTTCATATTGAATTAATTACGAGAATAAAGTTGTACATATTTAATTAACTACAAGGATAAAGTTGTTCATGTTTAATTAATTACGGGAATAAAGTGGTACATATTGAATTAATTACAAGAATAAAGTTAAACATATTTAATGAACTATGAGAATAAAGTCGTACATATTGAATTAACTACGAGAAGAAAAGTGATACACTGTGGACCCCCTACCCAGGACCACAGAGCGGGCCTGCTGGGGGGTCCCCTCTGTCTTGGGGGGGTCACAGACACTCAGACAGAATACAGACTGTGGCGTATGGGGTCAGCCCTTCTTAACCCACCAGCCACTTTGACCCCCGGACTTCATTACTGCACACAGCGTCACTGAGGTCATTTGCTTCATACGGTTTATTTTTTATGATTCAAAAGTACCTTTTTTTATGTGAATAAAATGATTGAATGAATACAATGTTTATTCCTTATTTCTATTGCTTTTATCCGACTGTCTCTGGCTTTTCAACTGTACTTGGTCGCCAGGATGTACAACCATGGTTCCAGATTTGCAGCCCTCTCACACCCAGACAGACCCAAACACACACACACACACACACACACACACACACACACACACACACACACACACACACACATAATACAAACCACACACACCATCTCAACATCATCACACACCATCTCCACCAACACACCACCCACAGGGATGAGGAGACAGGCAGTGGCGTGCACAGGTAGACACTAGGTGGTGCTAAAGCACCTGCCCTTTGCCCTCTCCACCAAGCAAGTGCCCTTTTGAAAGTACCTTTTTATTGTTGTGTTTTCTCGTGGCCCATGCTGACATGATCATCTATAAGTGCTCGGCGATTAAAAGCGTGTGATGTTAATACACCAATTAATATTCCCTTCACCCACCACCCCACCCACACACACCTCACGTGAACGCACAGAGCGGACACAAACGGAGGCCTATCTTGCATTTATTTGTCTCTGTTGTGAAGTATCGTGTCTCAACGCCACACAGCTGGGCATAAAATAGCCGACTGTTCACCTGCTTAACAAGCTACGCTCCCCAAAATCAATGATAGATAGATATGACGTGATGATGACCACCGGTAGAGTTTGTCATTGGTATCCTACAGCATGTGAATCAGTATACTTACTTAAGATGAATATCTTGTGTATATTGTGTAGGTTTACATTAGGGTACAATGTACCCTGGTATTAATGTATGTGCCCGGTACATAATTAACACTTGCAGTAATTTATTGCCTGCAGAAAAAGTAGCCTTGTGCCTTGTTCAATGTTCAAAGTTCAAAGTTCAAAGGTTTTATTGTCATATCCTCAACAGATACAGCGTACATGTTGGCAATGAAAATCTTAAATCCCAGGCACCCCAAAACAACTCAAAACTAGTGCAATAAAAAATACAACATGATAATAATATCAACATTAAAACATTAAAACATTGTAAGGTGCAAAAGTGTTATTTTACATGTGCAGTTTGATTAGCAGCAGTTATGGGGAGGTATGAATCAAATAATGTAATATAAAAATAAATATGAAAATAAATATGTTCCTATAAACAGATGTAGTGACCTTCACAGAGCTCAGGAGTTCAACAGTCTTACAGCCTGTGGGATGAAACTGTCCCTGAGTCTGGTGGTCCTGGTCCGGATGCTGCGGTACCGTCTGCCAGACGGCAGCAGACAGAACAGTTTGTTGCTGGGGTGATGGGGGTCTTTTAGAATCCTGTAGGCCTTCTTCCTACACCGCTGGGTGTAGAGGTCCTCCATGGATGGCAGCTCCGTCCTGGTGATGTGCTGAGCAGTTTTCACCACCCTCTATAACCATGCAGTCTTATTCATATTGTTGGTCTCTTTTTATTTACCAATTGCAGCATAATGCCTAGAAAGGAGAGGATAAGAAAGGAAAAGGAAAGGGAGCTACAGCAGGCAGCCCAGGGGAGCAGCTCTCTGCTCTCCTGGATAAAAGCATCCACCAGCAGCAAGGAGGAAGGGGAAGATGAAAGGTCAGAGTCAAGAGTCATGATCACTGTTTAGGGCATTTTAAAGCTCAGATTTTAAAGTTGAACTGTTCCTCTAATTTTACTGAAATATCTGAAAAGCTGTCGACGTTTTATTTTAACTACTCAAAGTGGTTTGGCTGTACTAAATTAGGCATTAAGCTATTTTAGCTAATTATAATATTTTGTACCAACAACTTATTTCTATGTTACAATACTTGCAGTAATCTTTACCTTAATAGGCTATCACTAAACCTATTATTATTCTCTCTGCCCTTCTCCTGCTTGCCATAGAGAAAGACATGATCCAGGTAAATCATAGTGAGGTCATCAGCCTCTTTAAAGACATGGCACCAAGGAGGATGTTGCTTTAGAGAGTGGTGACGCTCACTCTTCACTCCTCACTTCAAAATGACACCTTGTACACTTCTTTTGTTCTGACGGGAGGAAAAGAGTACACTGATCTGTCATTGTAGCTTGTCACTTGCCAAAAACCTCTCCATGTGCGTTCGTTCCAAAGAAATAGAACAACAGTGATTAACTGATCAGTGCTATATTGTGAAACTGTACCAGTTCAAAGGTCAAGTAATTTTATTAACATATTGACATAAATAAATATGCAATGACATTCAACATGTGCCTGTAATGTTTATTTATTTTAAAATCTCACACTGCCATAATGAGGCAGCCGTCAGTTCTACATGCCCCATAAAGTGCCCTTATTTTTCACTGAGCACCTGCCTCCCAAAATGTCTGTGCACGCCACTGACTGAGACAGTTCGCTCACAACTCCTGCTGTACACACACACACACACACACACACACGCACACACACACACAATGACTCTGACTGCTCCGAGCTCACGTCTTCCAGCCGGTCAGCTTCTATGGTTCAGCGTTTGAACAAACGCTTCTGCTTTGACCGCGTTGACATTTCCATCCACAAGGCCACAACCTTTTTGTGATACATAGTGTATTTCACCACTGTGGTTTGTGGTGTTACGGCATGAATGGTTGTCATAACACACACACATACACACACACATACACACACACACACACACACACATGTAGGAATATAAAATCTTAGCTGGGATCTTTTTGTTGTCTTGATCTGTGATGCAGTAAGGGATGTGGGGGTTTGTTTCCTGCAGACACTGCAGAGGAATGAATGACTGGTTTTTACGATGTCATATCCTGACCCACTCTCAACCTTTGAAGAAAAGGGGTGAAGGGGGAAGTGTGGATGCATGACTGTTGGTTTACTTAGTAATTCACTGACCTCCTCCCGACCCCCTAAGGGTCAGGGAATCACACCGAGGTAAATGAGGAGAAAATATATGGAAACAATTGTATTACTTTATAATGTAGTTGTCATAACATGTTTAGTATCGTTTTCATTGTCACTGTAAGTGTAGTAAAATGGTCTTGGTCTCATTAGGCAATTAGATGAGTATTATACAGAACTTAGAGTTTAAGGTTCCCAATGCATAATAAATTAGGTAACGCCC
>JAXIVH010000064.1:1092500-1100000 GCA_036785325.1 Urophycis tenuis
ACATACATAAAAGCATTAAAATACAATAAAAGCATAGCAAAAAAAAAAATAAATAAAAAAATAAAAAAAATAACACATACATACATACATACATATACAGCATTAAAAGCATTGAAATTAAAATACAAGCATAAAAAGGAAATTAAAACATGTTAAGATAAGCTTAGGGGAAGGCTGTAGCAAACATAAAGGTCTTTAATCTGGATTTAAAAGTGGTGAGTGTTTCAGCAGACCTACAACTTTCTGGCAGTTTGTTCCATATATGTGGCGCGTAAAAACTGAACGCTGCCTCTCCATGTTTAGTTCTGACTCTGGGGACAGTAAGCAGACCCGCCCCAGATGACCTGAGAGATCTGGATGGTTCATAGAAAATGAGAAGATCTGAAATGTACTTTGGTCCCAAACCATTCAGTGCTTTATAAACTAACAGCAGTACTTTAAAGTCAATTCTCTGACAGACAGGAAGCCAATGTAACGATCTGAGAACTGGAGTAATGTGATCCATTTTCTTAGTTTTTGTGAGGACTCGAGCAGCAGCATTCTGAATTAACTGGAGCTTTCTGATGGACTTTTTTGGGAGACCAGTGAAGATGCTGTTACAATAGTCGAGCCTACTGAAGATAAATGCGTGGACAAGTTTCTCTAAGTCCTGCTGAGACATCAGTCCTCTGACCCTTGATATATTCTTTAAGTGATAGTAGGCAGACTTCGTAATCATTTTAATGTGGCTGCTAAAATTCAGGTCTGAGTCCATGACAACACCTAGATTTCTTGCCTGGTCTGTGGTTTTTAACATTGCCAGTTGCAGCTGAGCACAAACTTTTAATCGTTCTTCCTTGGCTCCAAAGACAATTATTTCAGTCTTGTCCTTATTCAACTGAAGAAAATTCTGGCACATCCAATCATTGATTTGGTCAATGCAATTACTCAATGCTTGTATTGGACCATAGTCACCTGGGGTTATTGTTATGTAAATTTGTGTATCATCTGCATAATTGTGGTAGCAGATGTCATTTTGCAGGATCTGAGCCAGTGGGAGCATGTAGATGTTAAACAAAAGAGGCCCCAGAATAGAGCCTTGAGGAACACCACATGTCATTTGCGTTCGTTCAGATGTATAATTACCTAGGGAGACAAAGTAATCTCTGTCTTTCAGGTAGGATTCAAACCAGTTTAACGCTGTGCCAGAGAGGCCAACCCAATTTTGTAGTCGATCTAACAAAATATTGTGATCAACTGTGTCGAATGCAGCACTGAGATCCAGTAAAACCAAGACTGAAATTTTGCCACAGTCTGTATTTAAATGGATGTCACTGAGGACTTTAACAAGGGCAGTCTCGGTACTGTGGTGAGGTCGAAATCCTGATTGGAAGACATCGAAACAGTTGCTTCTTGCTAGGAAGGCATTTAACTGTTGGAAGATAGCCTTTTCAATTATTTTGCTTAGAAATGGGAGGTTTGATATGGGCCTATAATTGTTCATTTGTGATACATCTAGATTGTTCTTTTTAAGGAGTGGCTTGATAACAGCCGTCTTCAAGGCCTGTGGGAAGATACCTGACAGAAGAGATGTGTTGGTAATTAATAAAAGATCTGAGGCCAAGCAATCATAAACACGTTTGAAAAAATTTGTTGGAAGAATATCGAGGCAGCAGGAGGAGGATTTTAGGTGTTCTATAATGTCTTCTAAAATTTTGTGGTTGATCCGATTAAATTGTGTCATGGTGTATGGGGCTAATTTAGTTGGACAGCTGGCCTGTAGGTGCCCAGGACCGAGGGTAGAGGGGCTGAGCGACTGTCTAATTTTCAGGATTTTGTCAGTAAAGAAGGTGGAAAATTCATTACAGGCCCTGGTGGAGAGAAGTTCAGGTGCTACAGACACAGGGGGGTTTGTTAGCCTGTCGACAGTAGTGAACAGGGCTCGTGCATTGTTATTGTTTTTAGCAATGATTTCAGAAAAGAAGGCTTCCCTTGCGTTTTTCAGATTAAAGTTATAAATACGGAGTCTCTCTTTATAGATTTCGTAATGGACCTGGAGATTCGTTTTCCGCCATCTGCGTTCAGCTCTTCGACACTCTCTTTTTCCAGTTCTCACCAATAAAGCATTTCTCCACGGAGATCTTTTCTTACCTTCGACCACCTTCACCCTCATAGGAGCAATTGCATCAATAACATTTTTTGTTTTGATGTTGAAAAGATCAACAAGCTCATTCACCGAGACACCAGAGAGGACGGGTGTAGAGGAGAATGTCTGAATAAACAATTCACTGGTGTTTTCAGAGATACACCGCCTTGTTATGACTTCACTGAGAGTATTTCTTTTTTCCATCGAGATAACACACTCAAAGAAAACACATGAATGGTCAGAGAGAGCAACGTCAATGACGCTAACTTTCGAAATGTTCAGACCCTTGGAAATAACTAAGTCCAGGGTGTGCCCTTTGTTGTGTGTGGGCTCCTTCACATGCTGTATGAGTTCAAAGTTATCAAGGACACAACATAGTTCTTTGGTTCCTCTGCCCTGGGGTTTGTCAACATGAATGTTAAAGTCACCGACAATAACTATACAGTCAAAGTCGACACATATAATAGACATTAGCACTGAAAAGTCATCAAAGAAGGTTGAACAGTATTTGGGTGGCCTATAAATATTTAGGAACAAAACTGGAGAGGAGGACTTTAGCTGCAGAGCCACATACTCAAATGAATCGAAGGATCTGAAAGATGCCTGCTTGCATTGGAGTGAATCATTAAACAAAATGGCTACGCCTCCTCCCCTTTTATTCACTCTAGCCTCACTCATGACACTAAAGTTGGGAGGGGCAGCTTCAATAAGAACAGTTCCACTGTTCACTTGATCAAGCCAAGTTTCTGTTAAAAACAAGCACTCCAGATTGTGCTTGATTATAAAATCATTGATTAAAAAGCTTTTCCCTGCCAATGACCTGATGTTTAGTAAAGCTAGATTAAGTTTATCATCAACCCTGGGTTTCAGAACATGTTGTAATTGTTTTGGAATAGGCGCTAGATTTGATATGTTTGCTGAAAAAGTTGGGTACTTCTTGTTTGTTCTTCTTCGCTCAGTTATCACAACAGAAATCTCTGCTTCCATCGTGGGCCCCGGCCGGTCCTGGGATGAATCATTATAGTAATTGTTTTCACAGCCTGGACCCAACAGATATCAGACGGAACTTGGTGTGTTTTGCAAATGAGTGACTGATGTCACTGTGCCTTTTCTAAGTTGTGGAGAGGGGCGTTGGGGGCGGGGGGGCGGGAGGGGAGAGGCTGGAGGGGGGGCGCGGCTTTGCGTAACTGACGGATGTGGAGGTAGGGGAGGCAATGGGGAGCTCCGGGAAATGGAGGTAGGGAGGGGTGTAAGCAATGGAGAGCTCCGGGAAATGGAGGTAGGGAGGGGTGTAAGCTCAAGCCTGTAGAAGGGGGGGGTATCTGGGGAGGAGATCAAGCTGGATGGGGTTTGGGGTGCAGGGGAAGGCTGATTTGATGGTGAAGGGGGATCTAAGGAGGAGATCGAGTTGGATGGGGTTTGGGGTGCAGGGGAAGGCTGATTTGATGGTGAAGGGGGATCTGGTGACTTTTCCTCCGAATGATGACGTCTCTCAGGCTGAAGGTCTTCCTGGAGCTGGGGGGGAGGGGGATCTTGTCCACGTTGCTCGCTGTTATCAGCTCGTTCAGATTCCTGTGGTCTGTTGGCCTTGACAGAGGGAACAGATGGGTGACGCAGGAAATAAAACAAGTTGGAGAGGAACAGTTGTACTCCTGACCTGTTAAGGAGGACTCCATTTCTCGTAAAAAAGTGTCTGCGGTCCCAGAAAAAGTTAAAATTGTCAATGAAACAAACAGAGCGGGCAGAGCATGTTGAGTAGAGAAACGTATTCAGATTCATCAATCTGCTAAATTTCTCATCTCCTCTTCGGATCGGTGGCAAAGGCCCACTGATGGTCACCTCAGCCTTCAGGTAGCTGACTGTGTTCAACAGGTCAATGAAGTCTTTCTTCAGGACCTCAGACTCACGTTTCACAACATCATTTGTTCCAATGTGCAACACAATGTTTTGGACATTTGGGTGCTCCTCCACAATATTCACGATTCTTCTTGTCAAGTCTGACACTGTGTCGTTTGGATAGATCAGCACTTTAGTACTTGTACTGCTTCTCACATTCTTCAAAGTATAATCACACACACACACACACACACACACACACACACACACACAGACACACACACACACACACACACACACACACCACACACACATGGACACACTGGTGAGGGAGCACACACACACACACACACACACACACACACACACACACACACACACACACACAGACACACTGGTGAGGGAGCACACACACACACAAAAACAGACACACACACACACACACACACATACACACACACACACACACACACACACACACACACACTCTGAATTATTGATTTCTTCCTGAATGAGTCCCAGAGAAAACGTCACTACTGGGTGTTGGACTTGAAGAGCATCACTCTGTACCAGAACGAAGGCAGCAGCAAGTACTACAAGGTATTGTGTTGACCAGGGCTCTAGTTCCTGTGTCCACAACTCACTCACTCACTCACCCTCACTCACTCACGCACTGCTGGGCTCTCTTCCCTCAGATTTGTGACATCTAGAGGACAAATTGAGTTCCTCCACCCGTTCCTGTGTTTCTGTGCACAAACCCGTTATGGCAGAGAGGAAAGAAGCTCGATGTTTTGCGTGTCTGAAACATATGGAAATCCCCCATAATGCACGTATAACCACTGTGAAACTTGAGTTTGTGTCCAAATTCGCCCTGTAACATGAAACTATATTTTAATTGACACTGGGTGTAAATGCTTTCTGGGTCACTGGGTAAACCAAACAAGTGAGCATGAGTTGTTCATATTCAGTCCTTCCTCATCCTCTTCCTCCTCCTCCCCAGGAGATCCCTCTCTCGGAGGTGCTGCAGGTCAGGGGCCCCGCGGAGCTCACGGTGGACGCGTTGCCGGGGCAACCGGCCCCACTGGTTGGAGGTGGTGACGGGCCGGGCCGTGTACTGCCTGCCAGCCCACGCCCAGGTCTGGGGGAGGGACTTGCGGCGAGCCCTGATGCCCGTGTCGTGCGGCAGCGGCGACGGGAGGGGGGGGCGGAGCCGTGGCTGTCCGGCCCAATCACGGTGGAGGCGGGAGAACGCCAGCGGGGGGGGGGCAAGGTAGGAGCCGGGACGCACACCCGATAATGTCCACGGCGACGAGTCGAGTTGTGTTTCACGAGGCTTGACTGCTGTGATTCGGTTGTGAATCTACTCTTTTATGTGCTATTGTCATGCAGTTGACCAGATTTAATGGGTCAATCGATAGTTGCAGGGTGACGCCTATGTTTTGTATTCCATCGCTACAAGTTCCAGATCCGTGATCCTCTGTAGGAGTGTATCCATGATAGACGAAGATATAACTTTATTAGACAGACAGACAGACAGACGTACTTTAATAATCCCTGAGGGAAATTGCATTCGTTACAATACAATACTCCAGTGCAAAAGGAAGAAGAGACAGACACTCTACGTAAAGTAAAGTGTTAGAATATAAATATATATAATATATAAAATAAAATAAAAAATAAAAATAAAAACCTATGTAAAATAAACCTATGTAAAATATAAA
The DNA here is from genome assembly GCA_036785325.1 of Urophycis tenuis. Taxonomy (NCBI): domain Eukaryota; kingdom Metazoa; phylum Chordata; class Actinopteri; order Gadiformes; family Phycidae; genus Urophycis; species Urophycis tenuis. Next base: position 1,098,183 of record JAXIVH010000064.1, read on the forward strand.
CCTATGTAAGCAATATACAAAATATACAAACATAAGAAATATACATAAATGTACATACAACCAGGCATACACTGAGAGGTGATAGCATACGCAAGGATGTAGCATGACAGATTCTATGTTGGAAAAGACCTGTTGTGCAAAGAGATGACCAGTTATGCAGTGAAATTAAAAGAAATGACCAGTTATGCAATATGAATGAATAACCTGTTGTGCAGCAGAAACTATGATGAAAGTGACAGATTGTATAGTTTGATGACCACAGGCAGGAATGATTTCCTATGTCGCTCTGTGGTGCATCTCGGTGAGAGGAGTCTTCTGCTGAAGGAACTCCTCCGCTGAGCCAGGGTGGAAAAGAGAGGGTGAGAGGCATTGTCCATGATAGTCCGTAGCCTGGACAGCATCCTCCTATCTGCCACGGTAGTTAGAGTGTCCAATTCCTCACCCACTACATCACCAGCCCTCTTGATGAGTCTATTAAGTCTATTGGTGTCCGCAACCCTCATCCCACTGCCCCAGCATGTGACAGCAAAGAAGATTGCACTGGCAACAACCGACTCATAGAACATCCTCAGCATTGTCCTGCAGATGTTGAAGGACCTTAGCCTCCTCAGAAAAAAGAGTCGGCTTTGGCCCTTCTTGTAGACGGCCTCTGTGTTCCTGGTCCAGTCCAACTTGTTGTTGAAGTACACCCCCAGGTACTTGTACTCCTCAACAATGTCGACAGGAACCCCCTGGATGAACACAGGGCCCACCGGTGTTTTGACCCTCCTTAGGTCCACAATGAGCTCCTTTGTCTTTGTAGCATTGAGCTGTAGATGGTTCAGCTCACACCAAGAGACAAAGTTGCCCACAACAGTCCTATACTCACCCTCATCACCCCCCTCAATACAGCCAACTATTGCTGAGTCATCAGAAAACTTCTGAAGGTGGCAGGACTCAGTGCAGTAGCTGAAGTCTGAGGTGTAGAGGGTGAAGAGAAAGGGAGAAAGGACCGTCCCTTGTGGGGCCCCAGTGTTGCTGACCACCCTGTCAGACACACAATTCTGTAGACGTACAAACTGTGGTCTGCCCATCAGGTAGTCAACAATCCAGGACACCAAGGGGGCATCAACCTGCATCGCCGCCATCTTCTCACCTAGGAGACCAGGCCGTAAGGTGTTGAAAGCACTGGAGAAGTCAAAGAACATGACTCTCACAGTGCTCGCCGGCTTGTCCAGATGAGAGTAGACTTTGTTCAGCAGGTAGATGATGCAGTCCTCGACTCCCAGGCTGGGCTGGTAGGCGAACTGCAGCTGGTCCGAGAAGGGTCTGACCATTGGCCTGAGCTGGTCCAGAACAAGCCTCTCCAGGGTCTTCATGATATGTGAAGATATGTGATATGATGATATGTGTACACATGATATGTGTAGAGGTCCTCCATGGATGGCAGCTCCGTCCTGGTGATGTGCTGAGCAGTTTTCACCACCCTCTATAACCATGCAGTCTTATTCATATTTTTGGTCTCTTTTTATTTACCAATTGCAGCATAATGCCTAGAAAGGAGAGGATAAGAAAGGAAAAGGAAAGGGAGCTACAGCAGGCAGCCCAGGGGAGCAGCTCTCTGCTCTCCTGGATAAAAGCATCCACCAGCAGCAAGGAGGAAGGGGAAGATGAAAGGTCAGAGTCAAGAGTCATGATCACTGTTTAGGGCATTTTAAAGCTCAGATTTTAAAGTTGAACTGTTCCTCTAATTTTACTGAAATATCTGAAAAGCTGTCGACGTTTTATTTTAACTACTCAAAGTGGTTTGGCTGTACTAAATTAGGCATTAAGCTATTT
>JAXIVH010000064.1:1102500-1105000 GCA_036785325.1 Urophycis tenuis
ACACACACACACACACACACACACACACACACACACACACACACACACTGAATTATTGATTTCTTCCTGAATGAGTCCCAGAGAAAACGTCACTACTGGGTGTTGGACTTGAAGAGCATCACTCTGTACCAGAACGAGGGCAGCAGCAAGTACTACAAGGTATTGTCTTGACCAGGGCTCTAGTTCCTGTGTCCACAACTCACTCACTCACTCACCCTCACTCACTCACGCACTGCTGGGCTCTCTTCCCTCAGATTTTGTGACATCTAGTGGACACATTGAGTTCCTACATCCGTTCCCGTGTTTCCATGCACAAACCCGTTATGGCAGAGAGGAAAGAAGCTCGATGTTTTGCGTGTCTAAAACATATGGAAATCCCTCATAATGCACGTATAACCACCGTGAAACTTGAGTTTGTGTCCAAATTCGCCCCGTAACATGAAACTATATTTTAATTGACACTGGGTGTAAATGCTTTCTGGGTCACTGGGTAAACCAAACAAGTGAGCATGAGTTGTTCATATTCAGTCCTTCCTCATCCTCTTCCTCCTCCTCCCCAGGAGATCCCTCTCTCGGAGGTGCTGCAGGTCAGGGGCCCCGCGGAGCTCACGGTGGATGCGTTGCCGGGGCAACGGCCCCACTGGTTGGAGGTGGTGACGGGCCGGGCCGTGTACTGCCTGCCAGCCCACGCCCAGGTCTGGGGGAGGGACTTGCGGCGAGCCCTGATGCCCGTGTCGTGCGGCAGCGGCGACGGGAGGGGGGGGCGGAGCCGTGGCTGTCCGGGCCAATCACGGTGGAGGCGGGAGAACGCCAGCGGGGGGGGGGCAAGGTAGGAGCCGGGACGCACACCCGATAATGTCCATGGCGACGAGTCGAGTTGTGTTTCACGAGGCTTGACTGCTGTGATTCGGTTGTGAATCTACTCTTTTATGTGCTATTGTCATGCAGTTGACCAGATTTAATGGGTCAATCGATAGTTGCAGGGTGACGCCTATGTTTTGTATTCCATCGCTACAAGTTCCAGATCCGTGATCCTCTGTAGGAGTGTATCCATGATAGACGAAGATATAACTTTATTAACATGTTGTTTTTCCACAGGCCTGCACAGAGAAGCGAGTGCAGTGAGTAGTGCCTCATTACAACTGCATGTCAACATTACAATGATCCTTATCCTGGCCGTCAGCACTGCGTCTGACTGCTGGGTGCTCTGCAGGACATCAGCCTTGTGCATCAGATCCTCACTGACAAGATGCTGGGCTCAGGGCAGTTTGGTGTTGTGTTTGAAGGTACTGTGGGACTCTAGGGCGCTCTCCAAACCAAGCTGAAGAACGAGGCCACCATCTTACAGGTACTGCAACAGACTCTCACGCACGGCAAAGCAGCACCAGATGCACGTGGCTCTTTTGTGTAAACCTGTGTGTCTGTGTGTAAACATGTGTGTGTTGTGTGAGAGAGACATGGATTATTTCCCTGTGGTTTTACTTGTGTGTCTCTGTGTGCGTGTGCCGCGCTCCCTCCCAGAATCAGTCCCACCGCCCCGGGGAGGTGTTGATGGAGGACCATGTTGGAGACGGTGGAGCACATCTTGGTGGTGATGGAGAAGCTCCATGGAGACATGCTGGAGATGATCCTCTCCAGTGAGACGGGGCGGCTCCCGGAGCGCAGCACGCACTTCCTGGTCACAAAGGTCCGCCCCCCCCCCCCCCCTCCCCCTCAGCCCCCTCCACAGGCTAACTGTTAAATGTCAATGAACTCACCGAGAAGGCGTCGATGTTCGTCACCCTCTGAGAGTGAGCTGGAGAGCTCGCCATACGCTGCCTCACCCCGGACACTCGGGAATGAGGAAAACGTCAGTGCATCCACTAGATGGCTTTTCTTAACCCCTACCAACTGCACTGTTCATCTCAATGATGACTACCATGTATGTATTTAGGTTTTCATTTTTCATCTGACTTGATTCTAAGAGCTTGCATATCATCTTACCTTAATTTAGGTAAATCTATTTATTTTTTTTGTGTATATTGTCTATTTCAGGTCTTCTATTGCAATACTCTATCCCCTTGTACTGCACGTCACTGTGAATTTCTCCTAAGGGGGATTAATAAAGGAATATCTTATCTTATCTTATCACCAGTAAACCATGCGCACAAAGGAAGTCCACGCCGAGGAGGGGAAAGGAGATGTCTGCCAAGACAAAATCCCAATCAAACCGGCGGCCCCCGAAGCACAGGTCCAGCACAGGTCTGTGTGCCTTATGTGTGGATAGCGGTGTTGTTAGCGGACTTCAAATGTGGACCGTGTCCACCGGCCATGGTGTCGTCTACTGTAGCCGGCAGGACGCTCCTCTGAGCGCCGGTGTCGAGGAGAAACTCGTGCCCAGAGAGAGTGTCTCTGATGAACAGCAGCCGGGTCGATGTGCCTGCGCTCACGGCCACTATTGAGCACAAGCTTTGGCGTTTCCCGCCAGTTTAAAGCGGCAAGGAGATCGGCACCTCTTTGC
>JAXIVH010000064.1:1110000-1285386 GCA_036785325.1 Urophycis tenuis
CCCACTCTCTTTCTCTCTCTCGCTCCCATTCTTTTTCTCTCTCTGCCACTCTCTCTCTCCTACTCTATAACTTTTTCCCATTCTCTCTCACTCTCTCTCTTTCTTTCCCTCTCTTTTTCTCTCTCCCACTCTCTCTCTCTCCCTTCAACCCTCTTTCTCCATCTCTAACTCGCTCTCCCATTCTTTCTCCCTCTTCCAATGTCTCTTTATCTCTCCATCTCCCCCACTCTCTCTTTCCCTCTCTCCCACTATTTTTCTCTCTATCTATCTTTTTCATGCTCTCTCTCTCTCTCTCTCTCTCTATATATATATATATATATAATATGCTGTCGGCACACGGCGGGGGGGAAGCCCTGACATTACGTCACACGAGGGCTATATGTGTGTGTGAGTGTACGTGTGCACGTGTGTGTGTGTGTGTGTGTGTGTGACTACAACCGACACACAGACACTGAGTCACCAACACGCCACAACCCTAACCCAAACCCAAACCTAAACCCAGGGTGGAGGTCCTCCTGGGTGAATGTGGACCTGAAGGTGTGGATGTGTGTCAGTGTGTCTGAGGACCCTCCTACATCTGGGGACACTCTGTAGAAGGACAGAGTGCCAGCAGGCCGGTCCAGATACACTCCTACTCTGTTAGAGCCAGCGGGGGGGAGATGTATGTTTGTTATACTATCGTTGTACCAGGCATAGTAACCATCATCATCACAATCAAGACCCCAGGACTTGTTGTTCTCTCCAAGCCTGCTGTCATCACCCGGTCCTCTCCTTGTGATTCCTCTGTATGTCACTCCTATACCAACATCTCCTTTCCTCTCTACCTCCCAGTAACAGCGGCCAGTCAGACCCTCTCTACACAACACCTGGGGCCAGTAGTCAAATCTCTCTGGGTGATCAGGATACCACTGCTGCTCTCTAACCCCCGTCACCTTTCTGTTGTCCTCAGACAGAGAGAGATGTCTGTGGGCTGTGTTTGGGTCCAGTGTGAGTTCACAGGCATCTGAGGGAGAACAAGACATGATTAGGCTGCTGGACACACAGAAACACACTGACCAGGTGTTTCCACCTCCCCCACAAAGCAGCAGTTTGGTGTGATGTTAACCTCATGATAATAAACAGCATCAGCCCACCAGCAATAAGAGCAGGGTTTTGTTCTTTCCCCTTTCACGTGGTTCAGTCGCTCAGAATGCACGTTTTATCAGAAACAACACTTCAAAAACAAAAGCATGGGGAAAGCAGGGAACGGGGTCAGATGGGGCCTCAGGGGGCGGGGCCAGACGGGACGTGGAGGGTGGGGCAAGACGGGGCAGCGGTTAGACTGGGTTGTGGGGGGTGTGGCCAGATGGGGCTGTCAAAGGTGGGCCCAAACGGAGCCATGGGGGGTGGGGCCAGACGGAGCCGTAGGGGGCGGGGCCAGGCCAGATGGGGCCATGGAGTGGGGGGCGGCGCCGTTGCGGGCTGGGCCACACGTGGCCGTGGTGGGCGGGGCCAGATGGGGCCGTGTATGGTGTGGCCAGACGGGGCTGTGGAGGGTGGGGCCAAACGGGCCGTGGGGGGCGGGGTCAGGAGGGGTAGAGGTCAGACAGCCGTGGACGGCGGGGCCAGACGGGGCCGAGGAGGGCGGAGCCACAGAGGACCATGGAGGGTGGGGCCAGACGGGGCCGAGGAGGGCGGGGCCAGAGAGGGTCGCAGGGGGTGGGGCCAAACGGGGCCGAGGAGGGCGGGGCCAGAAAGGGTTGCAGGGGCGGGGGCCAAACGGGGCCAGACTGGGCCTTGGGGGGCGGGGCCAAACGGGTTCATGGAGGGTGGGGCCAGACGGGGCCGAGGAGGGTGGGGCCAGACAGGGCCGTGAAGTGCGGGCCCTTGGGGGGGGAGGCCAGTGGGGGTGGGGCCAGATCGGGCTATGGAGGACGAGGACGAGGCCAGACGGGGCTGTGGGGGGCGGGGCAAGATGTGGCCACGGGGGGCGGGGCCAGACGGGGTCGTGGGGGGCGGAGCCAGACGCGGCCAGGGGCGGTGGGGCCAGATGGGCCCAGGAGCTAGAAGGACAACACGTGTCGGATTCTGGTTCCGTGGGTTAGCGTGGCGGCTGGTGATGGAGGAAGGTTCAGAGCAGTGCTGGAGGTTCTAGCACGGCTTTACAGCGGCGCCGGTGTGAGCGCTCTCGTTGGAAACACGAGCGACTTCAGTTCCAGTTAAGAGACGCGGTTTGAACAGCTTCAAATGATGCTGAAGCTACAAAGAGCTCTCTGTTTTTTGTTTTTTTTACAGTTTTTCTTTTGCCTTTGACCAATTTACCATTCCACTGCAGTATTGGTGACAAAAGCAATTTCCCTCTGGGATTATTACAGTATTTTGTAAGTATATTGTCTGTCTCTATATTGTTGATATCTGTCGTCTATCTCAGTATACAATGTTATGAATACATTAACACTGATATGAATCCATCAGCACTGTTATGAATCCATCAGCACTGTTATGAATACATCAACACTGTTATGAATTCATCAACACTGTTATGAATACATCAACACTGTTATGAATACATCAACACTGTTCTGATTTCATCACCGCTGTTATGAATACATCAACACTGTTATGAATTCATCAACACTTATGAATTCATCAACCCTGTTATGAATCCATCAACACTGTTTTAAATACATCCACAACAATGTTATAAATACATCAATAACATTGTTATGGATACATCATACACCCTGAGTTTTCCTTTTGCATCAAGCATCAAAACAGTTGTAGTGTCACGTGTTTGAGTTCATTGGCCTGACATCGGTCCTGTCATGTGACCACTGGCCGTGTGCACATTGCTATGATGACGTTGAAATGATAAATCGTGCAGCTCCACCCAGTGGTGGGTAGTAACGCGTTACGAGGAACGCAAATGTAACTGGTAACTAGTACCTTTCACTTCCCTTTTTTAAGTCTGTCATTTTACTCTTACTCAAGTAGATATTTGAACTAGAATTCTACTCTTTGCTCACTTACATTTTCCATTGTGCCTTTATTAAAATGAGTATTTATAAAACTTGAGTACACATAATCTTGTAATACAAGCGTAGAACTACCCGTTAGCGACACGCCCTCCCTAGGTTACAACATTGTCAATGCCATAGATATGGAACACGGTCAATGCTGTCAGTTGTGATTCCACAGCCGAGGAGAGTGAGAGTGAGACGAGTCGACCGCTCCGTTAGAGATGGATGCTATGAGCCAGTGTTGTGCCTGAACGTGTTCATTGAACAACAATTCATGTAGAGGTTCTTATGGTTATTAAGTTCTCATGTTTAATATAATGACCTGGATTATTAACAATAACAACAATTGTGATTAATAATGATAATAATAATGACCACAGCGACCGCTCTTTTCACGTGGTTCACGGAGACACATCTTTTATAATGACCCACAACAAACACAGACAGACAGACAGACAGACAGACAGACAGACAGACAGACAGACACACACACACACACACACAGACACACACACACACACACACACTATGGCTCCATGAGGATAACATTTTCAGCATGTAATATGAGGCCTGTACACCAAGTTTCAAAATGTTTCTCATTCTGGACAGCTGGGCTGATTGTTTGACTTTGACCATGAATTATAGCGCCCCCTGTGGACAATATCATCCCAAATATTCTGAGGACCTGGGGCCTCATGTACTCATGTAAGACTTGTGTGGATTTCCTTCTAAAACTTGGGATACGCAAAATCCAGAAACTGTTGTACACACAAATAAATTCAGATGATCAAAGTGTGCGTACGCATGGATCCAAGCACCTTTTGTGGAATTGAGCGCACCTGCAGAGATGGTAAACTCCTCCCCGTCCACACCTCCATTTACATATTCAAATCAATTTAAATGTTAGTGTGGCAGCATAGGTTATTCTATGCATTGCACAGGACCCTGAACACACCCCGATGGCCGGTTAGCCTATCCCAGAGCAGAGGACCGTATTTAGGACGGCCTCCTCTCTTGTTCACGAGCTTCCGCATCACTCCCGGGTACAAGGTCGGTTGTCTTCTCCGCTACAGCGGGTGTGCTGCTGCACGTTATGCTCTGTGTTGCTCATGGGCTCTCCTTTGGCGGGGAAGTGCTGATGTCCGGATTTGTCGTGCTCCTCCTCCTGCCTGTATAAGTGTGTGTGCGCTGCTACTTCTGCTGGAGGTGGACTCGCTGCCGGACCGCTGCTGCTTTGTCTGAACTCTTCTGCTAGCTCGCCTTCCGCTCTGCCTGCTTGCTGTACCGTCTGCTTGGCTGCTGCTTTGCCTGCTTGCTGTACCGTCTGCTTGGCTGCTGCTTTGCCTGCTTGCTGTACCGTCTGCTTGGCTGCTGCTTTGCCTGCTTGCTGTACCATCTGCTTGGCTGCTGCTTTGCCTGCTTGCTGTACCGTCTGCTTGGCTGCTGCTTTGCCTGCTTGCTGTACCGTCTGCTTGGCTGCTGCTTTGCCTGCTTGCTGTACCGTCTGCTTGGCTGCTGCTTTGCTGCTGCTTGGCTGCGGCTGCACCGCTGTGTTGTCTGTTAGGGTGGCGTTGTGACGGCGGCCTTCTCCAAACGGACAATGAAGCTGCTGGCTGTCGACAACAAGACTCTTACTGCAGCCTAGTTGTCCCCGCGGCTTTGCAGTGGCACAGCCACTCATGCTTGGCTCAGTGACTTTTAATGGTTTAGTTGTATGAGTGTGAGGAGTGGGTTGGAGGAATTAATTTAGGTTATTTGTATAGGTTTATTTTCTTTATTTTCTTTGGAGGTTGGTTTCATTCATTTTCTTTTTGTGTTAAATTAGAGTGTAAATTGTGTTTTTTTTTTTATTAAGTCCATCGCTTTGGTTTCTGATTATTTGAAGGGATTTAGTTATATTTGTGTACATTTCTGTCAAGTTTAATGTGTTTATTAATTGTTTTATGCCTTTTGTTGGAGTTGCAACCCTCATGAATAATATTTCCCTGTTTCAGTGTCGGAGGCCGGTGGTGGTGGTGCTGACTGGTGGTGGTGTCCCCCCCCTCGTTTGGTGTGCTGTGCCCCCTGGTGAAGGTTACTTATGTGTGTGTGTGTGTGTGTGTGTGTGTGTGTGTGTGTGTGTGTGTGTGTGTGTGTGTGTGTGTGTGTGTGGGGGTGACCCTCTTTTCCTATTGTATTAGTTATTTTGGGTGAACCACTCCCCGTCCACTAATACTTGTCCCCCCGGTAGGCCTCTGACCTGGACTAGTTTCCCCTCCCCGGTGTGAATGATTTTGATTACTACTGCTTTTCCATATTTTGTAATAAAAGAGATATGTTTATACCTTGAACCACGTCTCAAGCCTGTGAATAGAAGGAACCGGTGTGTCGACTCTCTGGGTGGGATTCCCAGGGTGGCGTTGTCGTGTGAACGTGACCTTTCTATAAAAACATATTTGATATCTGGTAGAAAGTTACCCCCCCCCTCGCCACAGGGCCATGGAGGACGAGGCCGAGGTCAGACGTGGCCGTGGGGGGCGGGGCCAGATGAGGCCACAAAAGGGGCGGTGCCAGACGGTGTTGTTTGGGGTTGGGCAAGACGGGCCATGGGGGGTGGGGCCAGATGAGGCAGTGGTCAGACTGGGCCTTGGGAGGCGGGGCCAGATAGGGCCGTGGGGGGCGGGGCCAGACAGAGCTGTGCAGCTAGAAGGACGACACATGTCGGATGATTCCGGGTCAGGTTCTGGTTCCGTGGGTTAGCGTGGTGGCTGGTGATGGAGGAAGGTTCAGAGCAGTGCTGGAGGTTCTAGCACGGCTTTACAGCGGCGCCGGTGTGAGCGCTCTCGTTGGAAACACGAGCGACTTCAGTTCCAGTTAAGAGACGCGGTTTGAACAGCTTCAAATGATCCTGAAGCTACAAAGAGCTCTCTGGTTTTTCTTTTTTTACTGTTTATCTTTTCCCTTTTACCATTTTAACATTCCACTGCAGTATTGGTGACAAAAGCAATTTCCCTCCGGGATTATTTCTGTCTGTATGTCTGTTGATATCTCTCATCTATCTCAGCATACAATGTTATGAATACATCAACACTGTTATGAATACATCAGCACTGTTATGAATACATCCACAACAATGTTATAAATAAATCAATAACATTGTTATGGATACATCCACAACAATGTTATAAATAAATCAATAACATTGTTATGGATACATCAAACACCCTGAGTTTTCCTTTTGCATCAAGCAGCAAAACAGTTGTAGTGTCACGTGTTTGAGTTCATTGGCCTGACATCGGTCCCGTCATGTGACCACTGGCCATGTGCACATTGCTATGATGACGCTGAAATGATAAATCGTGCAGCGCCACCACATAGTATTACATATTAATATTTACATTTTTGTCAGTTCTGCAGTTTGATTGTAAGCATTTTTTGTTAGAATATGGAATGCAATTCAACAACCCTAAATCAAACAAAACTGACACTTACATTTCTTTCGAGTAGATTTCTGGTCAAACACCATCATCTCCATAGTCAGTGTCTCCTTCAGCTGATCCAGGGATCTCATCAAGGTCCCTACGTATGACGGAGGATGGACCTCCACTGTTGTCCAGTCCCTGGTGTGTGGAGGATGGTCCAAGGATCTGAAGGTCTGGAGGAAGTGGAGGTGGTCTTCAATGTGTGACAGCTGCTTCACCTCTGAGCTTCTATTGGTCAGATCTTCTATTTCCTGCTCCAGCTCTTTGATGAGGCCTTCAGCTTCTTTCTCTGTGGATTTCAGTTTCTCTGTAACTGTGTGGTTGAGATCATCCTGCCACTTTTTAACGTGGTCCATCAGAGCATTGAGGACCTGCACACCATCAGCTAGCTCTCTGTCTGCTTCTGCTTTGCTGTGACCTACTTTGTCTTTGATCTCCTGAATCTTTTGTCGTCTCTCCTGGATCATCTGCTGAACATCAGAATCTAACTTTCCCAGCTGGGCCGTCTTCACTTCATATTCCTCCTTTAGAGAAACGACAGGATGGGACTTGTGGTCCAACACTGTGCACAACAGACACACGCACATCTGTTCAGTCTGGCAGAAGAGCTCCAGAAGTCTGTCGTGTTTCTTACACATCCTGTCTTCTAGACGGTCCATAGGATCGACCAGTGGATGTTTCTTCAGGTGTGCTACTCTGTGATGAGGCTCCAGGTGGGTGTGGCAGTAAGAACAAACACACACTAGGCATGACTTCACAGCCTTCAGCTGGGTCCCAGTACAGATGTCACAGGGAACTTCCCCTGGTTCAACACAAGGCTGCACTTTGACGTGTACAGACCTTCTAAACTGATCAACCACCTCTGATAAGAGGATATTGACCCGTAATGCAGGTCTTGTGTGGAACAGCTCGTTGCAAACAGGACATTTATACTGGACTTGGTCATCCCAGAACTTAGTGATACAGGTTCTGCAGAAGTTGTGTCCACATGCTGTGGTAACTGGGCTGTTGAACACATCCAGACAGATGGAACATGAATAGTTCTCCTCAGACCAGGAAGTGGTGGACGCCATGCCTAGAAAACACCGTTTCATCAAGTTAAAAAACATTTATATTTTAATGTACTTAAAAGTTAAGTAACAGTTTTAACTTGTTCTCATGTATGTGTTTTATATATTTGTGTTGTTTCAAGCAGAACTCTTCATGCAACAGTGGGTCCACCATGCAGCCCACAGGACAGCTTCAGTGAGGATCACGGGTCAACATGTTGGACTCACCTTCTCACGTTTCCCTCAGACCATTTAGTGAATAACGTCTTGTTCTTTGTCTCCACAAAGAGAGAAGTGCCTCCACCTCGTGTTACTCTGACTGTGGTTTACATCAATTTGGTTCCCAGAACAAGACGTCATGTTCTCTCTACGTGGCCCCGCCCACACTCTGTGGGGAAAACATTGCACTCACTAACGTTTAATGTGGATTAGCCCTCTGATAATGCATCTGTGTTCCACTGAAGAATACACATTAATAACTCCATTATTAAAACATATGACTGACTATCTAAAGAACTGACTCAATCATGAATATATTACATTAACTCAACATGTTTCATCAGCAACAGTGCAGCACTTAAAATGTGTTTAACACAACAAACACTCCAAATGAAACATAATGAGGTGTGAAACAAGGTTCATTCTCCTGTCAATCTGCATGTGAGCGTCTGTCTGTTCTGCTCCACTGTGCTGTCTACACCTGTCCCCGACTGCCATCTCCGCCTCGCCCTTCCTGCTCTCCGTCTGCCTGCCTCCTGTCCTGAGGCTCAAGACTCACTTGTTCAGAGTTCACCTGAACCCTGCAGGACATTCATCCTCTACAGACCCCCCCCCCCCCCCCCCCCCCCCCCAACTCACACAGACAGACAGACAGACAGACAGACAGACAGACAGACAGACAGACAGACAGACAGACAGACAGACAGACAGACAGACAGACAGACAGACAGACAGACAGACAGACAGACAGACAGACAGACAGACAGACAGACAGACAGACAGACAGACAGACAGACAGACAGACAGACAGACAGACAGACAGACAGACAGACAGACAGACAGACAGACAGACAGACAGACAGACAGACAGACAGACAGACAGACAGACAGACAGACAGACAGACAGACAGACAGACAGACAGACAGACAGACAGACAGACAGACACACACACACACACACACACACACACACACACACACACACACACACACACACACACACACACACACACACACACACACACACACACACACACACACACAGACACACACACACACACACACACACGTCTGTGGTCGTCACTTGTCAAGAGGAAACCACTAAGCTTGTCTCCACGGCGTCTAACATTGTATTGTTTGACTCAACATGGCCACTCTGACTGCTGCGGTGGTTCAAATGCTTCTCTCTGTTTCTACTGGTTGATGCCAACGCCTCGGAAGAGAGGTTACTTATCCAACTAATTAGTTTAGACTGTTTGTTTCTTTGTTTTCTTTAAGGACACACAGACAGACATTCAGTCAGAGACACCACCCAGACGTACTTCAGACCAGGAAGAGTTAGTAGAGGCCATTCCCAGAAAACATTAGTTTTATCAAGTTACATAATGATCACATTATGTGTTCTATTCTTTGGACTCACCTTCTAATGTGTCTCAGACCATTTAGTTGATAAAGTCTTGTTCTTTGTCTCCAGAAAGAGAGAAGTGACTCCACCTCGTGTGACTTCTGCTTGGGTTTCAAACGTAGCGTGTGTTTCCTGAACAAGACTGTTCCTCTCACAGCACAGGAAACCTAAACGCTCCACCCTGAGAGCTGAGACAACAGGCTGGAGTCACGTGGTTTAGGGGAAAGGAGAAGCTTTCCCCTAAACCACGTGACTCTCTGTGTCTCTCTCTCGCTCTCCGTAAGAAGTGGAGCCACACACACACACACACACCCTCCCTCCCTCCATCTGCCTCTCTCTTCCTCTACCTCTCTATTGCTAGTCGTAATATCATTATTGCTATTATGATGATGATGATGATATATATATAGTTCTGAGGCGTTACAACTGTACTCTCTCTCTCTCTCTGTCTGACTCAGAACATTGAATCAAATGTATGATGTTGTAATTGTTCCCATGCTTGCTGCTCAGAGTGAGCGCAGTCAGCAGCCTACAGACAATATAAACTGTAGTGACCTGTAGGCCTACCTTATCTTTTCCCTGGTGAAAACGCCTTCTATCCCATACGGTATAAAGTCACACAGGTCCAAACGCTGGGAAGGAGAACCAGGCGACAGGTTTCCCATCAAAACAAGTCAATCCTGGGAGAAGTGATTCCAAGAGGATCCAGTGAGGATCTCTCTCTCTGTCTCTCTGTCTCTCTCTCCCTAGTGAGCTGAAACATCCACAATCTAGAGTCACATGGTTTAGGGGAAAACAGAAGTGGAGCCACACACACACACACACACACACACACACACACACACACACACACACACCCCTCCCTCAGCTTCTCTCTTCCTCTACCTCTCTATTGCTAGTCGTAATATCATTATTGCTGTTATGATGATGATATATATATATATATATATATATGGGTGAGCGGTCATAATAAGCTATAAATGCAGTGCATGCCCAAGCCCTTCAATAAAAATATAACCTATTAACCTGGCAGTGGGTTCAATTATACAATACCTTAGTTCTACTGTTTTGGTCTTAAATCCGTGACTAATCTGTCCCGTTTTGCTTGCAAAAAGCTGGAAAGCTCACAGCTTGTTTTGTGCATGTGCACTGTGACACCGAGTAGTACAGTTACTGCTAGAGGCTGTGTTTACTGTAGATGAGCATTTTGAATGGCAAAAAAGCTATCAATGAAGCAGTTTATCTGTCAACGCGCATATGCAACACTGACTAGTTTGAACTTGTTTGAGACATTGTGTGGGCGCATCAAGCGTCACGTCAGTGCTGGATATTTCTGCTTTCATTTAGCCTACATACACTGTAAATTCCAACACATTGTTGTTGGTAACATGGGGCAAGTGTGAGTGTGAGAGTGTCAAATCGAGTTGATTTAGTAGTTAAAAATCATGTTATATTTTTTATTAATAAATAAATAACCCCCTTACAGACGCGCTATTGACACTTCAGCATGACCACAGTAAAATGTCACCGCTCACCACTGATAGAAATATAGAAAGAGAAAGAAATAGAAATACTTTATTAATCCCAAGCTGGGAAATTCCAATGTAGCAGCAGCATTAAAATACACAGAATAGATGCAATTAGAAATAAAAATAAAAGTGTATGTAAAAATAAAATATATATACAATAAAGATATAAATATAAACTAAAACTAAATAAACTAAATATAATCTAAACTAATCTAAACTAATTTTAGTGCAAGTATTTTTAAACAAACAGTGTACAGAATATAATGAAATATATATATAGTTCTGAGGCTGTACAACTGTACTCTCTGTCTGACTCAGAACATTGAATCAAATGTATGATGTTGTAATTGTTCCCATGCTTGCTGCTCAGAGTGAGCGCAGTCAGCAGCCTACAGACAATATAAACTGTAGTGACCTGTAGGCCTACCTTATCTTTTCCCTGGTGAAAACGCCTTCTGTCCCATACGGTAGAAAGTCACACAGGTCCAGACGCTGGGAAGGAGAACCAGGCGACAGGTTTCCCATCAAAACAAGTCAATCCTGGGAGAAGTGATTCCAAGAGGATCCAGTGAGGATCTCTCTCTCTGTCTCTCTGTCTCTCTCTCCCTAGTGAGCTGAAACATCCACAATCTAGAGTCACATGGTTTAGGGGAAAACAGATGTGGAGCCACACACACACACACACACACACACACACATACACTCCCTCAGTCTCTCTCTCTCTCTCCCTCCCTCCCTCTAACTAGGGAGAGGGAGGGAGGGAGAGAGAGAAATATCAACAATCTAGAGTCACATGGTTTAGGGGAAAACAGAAGTGGAGCCACACACACACACACACACACACACACACACACACACACACACACACACACACACACACACACACACACACACACACACACACACACACACACACACACACACCCTCCCTCAGCCTCTCTCTTCCTCTACCTCTCTATTGCTAGTCGTAATATCATTATTGCTATTATGATGATATATATATATCTATATATATACAGTATATGTGTGTGTGTAGTACCCCTTTGCTGTTTTAGACAAATACTAGGGGTGGTTAACCTGAATTTGTTACCTAAAATGTTATCTCTAACTATAATTGTTTGTTTACTTTGTCTCTAGCTAACATCCTAAGCTGTTGCGTGAAAGCCCTGGGTGAGAGGCGCTACCGTTGGCACCACGACCAGGTGCTGAAGGTGATAGCAGATACCATCTGCTCAGGGATCTCACTCAGCAAGCAGCAGCAGCCAGCTAGGCATTCAATCACCTTTGTTAAATCTGGTGAGAAGCCTCAACACCGCCCAGGCCAAACAGAGGGGCTCCTGACAACAGCTAGGGACTGGCAGCTGAAGGGGGACTTGGGGAAACAGCTTAAATTCCCAGAGACCATCACAGTGACCACACTTAGGCCGGACTTGGTTCTTATGTCAGAATCAACAAGGCAGGTGATACTGCTGGAGTTGACTGTGCCCTGGGAAGACCGGATGGAGGAGGCATTTGAGAGGAAGAGGGCCAAGTATGAGGAGCTGGCAGGCGAATGTCGGGGCAACGGATGGAAGACTCGGTGCAGCCCCATTGAGGTTGGATGCTGAGGTTTCACAGGCCAGTCACTCTGCAGGGCCCTCAAGTTGTTGGGAATAAGGAGTGTTTGTGAGGCAGGGATTAATGCTAGCTCGTTGAGGGTATACAGCAGACAAGAGGCGGTGTCGGTCAGGACACAGGAATGATGACAGGATATGATGTCTTTGCCAGCAGGTCTGATCACTGCCCTGATTTATTGTTCACTCAGTGTTGTGGAAATAATAATAAAAAAAGTATTAAAAAAAAGTTTAAAAAAAAAGTATAGGCCTATATATAATAATAAAAGTAAATCACAATCCCCATAATAACTAATGTGCTCACATAATAATAAATGTGTTTACACAAGCAGAAAAATATACATGCCTCTCCTTTACATGTACAACAATAATAATGGCACAACTAAACCAACAGAGTAGACATTTGCCATGATATTATCTTAACTGGTCCAATACTCCATCTACTGGCTAAACTGGGTATTACATAAAGAATGGCACATGGCGGACACGACGGTCCCCAGCCGATCAATTAGCGACATGAACTGCTTCAAGTTACTGACTGCTAGCTCACTGGACATTGAAACTACACCTAAACAGTAGCATAAGCATAATATCCATAAATAATGTTAACTTACGGACATGTGTAACCGATCGGCGGTAAGGCACGCATCAAAGCTAACCAGGTGCACACTAACAAACACAATATAAGAGCGTTACTTACTCCGTCCGTGCATCCACTTAACACTCGGAGTAGCACAACAAAAACACTTCTTCAACAAAAAACTACCGTTACAGGCGAAATACACTCAAGGTCCCTACAGGTAGGCCTATGTCCAAGCAGGAGAAAAGGAGATAAAAAGTGTGTTGGCTCAGCTCTGCGGCTCTCTGCTCCCCTGTGGTGATTGTGTCACTCCCCCAAAACGCAGCTTCAAAATAAGAGCCTTTGATACAAGGGGACTGCACAGCAAGAAAGCCATCAAAAACACCACTGATGCTGCTGAGAAGGCATCAAGATGGCTGTGGATCATGAGGGGTGATCCGTGGGCCACACAAGCTACCTAGACACAAGCCGGGGTCTGATCACCCCCGGCTGGGTCGCCTGGGCGAGGGTGTCTGATGTTGAGACCTGAAACACCCTATGACCTCAGGTTACATCACTGATGATGTGTCTAGGTTGTACCAGAGGGTGTATATTAAACCAACTAGGTAGAACCACCTGAATGTTTGTTTGAAATACCTGAACATGCCTTATTCATTGAACATGATGATACTGTAATCTCCTTTCCTCAAGTGGTTCAAAGCCAGAGGATTTCACAGAAGGGTAAGACAATATTGTTTTGTCATGATTAGAGCATTGACAGATCTTTTTCACCTCTATCAGCATGTAGGAATTGTACATTATTTTCATGGGTAATCATCACAGTTCTGTTGTTTCAAAATGAGTGCAGTTATTGATGTTTCTGTCAGTCATTATGCCAGTAGATAAGCATAGATGGTTTTTTATATTGACAGACTGCACCTACCACACTGGCCGTGATTCCTTCAACACATGCAGCTATGTCAAAGAAAGAGTCAGACAGGTTTGACAGAGTGACACATGATGTGGGGTTAACTGTAGGAATTAAGTTCTTGCTGATTTCTAATGTCAAAGTATGCACATTTAGCACATACTGTAAATTTAATTAAGTAAGTTTAATTTAATCATGTATACAAGTAATTTGCATAAACATTAGAAATAATACATATACATAAACACATAATAACACATATTAACGTCAATTAATTTTGTGTATCAAACTGATAGGCCAACAGAACTAATGATCTCACTAAATGTTCTTTTCCTTAACGGGGCAAAACAGAGGTGTTGGTGGACTGGAAGCCTTGCTCAGTTTGGTATGTTTTCACCTTTATTTATTCGTACCTATACCTTTCTTTTCAGGAACACACTGATCACATTCACATGCCAACACAAAGTAACATCTGGAACATCTGCCCAGTACAACCACAGTTGGATCGGCTGCCACTGAACAGCTTCACTTGAGGTTTTCCTCGTCCAGATTGACCCTGTCGATCCTGAGGGTTGAACTGATGTTCAGTCCGGTCACAAGCTTGCTTCTCTAACCTTTACCCCCCCTGCCGCCGCCTCCAATTTAAGTTCCTCTGTATTTGATTGTTTATGTAAAGTCTCCTCTCCTTTCATCTCACTTTATTGATGCAGACTGTCTGGTTTTTCCCCCCCAATCACTTCTTTGCTTTTTTGCACAATTGTATATTATGTATATACCATATTATCACCATCTGTGAAATATTCAAGTTCCAGACCTCACAACACGTCAACTACTGTTGTTATAACATTTACTGGTATTTATTCCACTTAACCAGATTTTTTATCAAGTCATTTCAATGGCTTTCTTCCTCATACTTTCTCTTATTTGCGTCAATTATAATTTTTCCCTGTTACAATTACATCATAGATGACTAGAACCTTAATTGCCTTCCGAGATGAGAATCAGTATAAAATAGGTAGAGTATATACAGTTTGTTATATAAGTGAAGGTTGGTCAACATACATCATACGTTGTTGATATTCCTTTTTTTCTCATCTCTTTTCAGTGGAAAGAAATGGGCCAAGTCCTGGCAGCCAAAAGAATCGATAGATGTGTAAATATGTATATAATGTAGTTACGTTTCCCCTCCACTCCTGATGTTGCACAGTCAACTGATGATGATTAACAGATATGTATAAAGTTGTATATATTGTTTAATTTTAATTTCGTGTTTTATTCTGCGTATTTCTATTATTTTATTATGTATATATGTTCAATGTGTGTGGAGTTAGGCCTACTTAATGGCCAAATATGTGCAAGATATTGATGTTTGCCTTCCAAACAGTCAGTTTAGACCAAATCTTCCCCATAAAAATATGTATTCTTGCAAATAAGCATATGTCCCCATTCCCTTAATATGACCATAAACATAGGCCTAACTGCTCCCCTTTCCCACGCTGACAGGATAGATCAGCGGTTCCCCAACTCTCTCTGCTGGGCCCCCCTTTGGTTCATAAGAAAAATATTGTCCAGCTTTGATCTGTATTTTGTCTTGATCTCACATAGGCAGGATGGGACAAAAAGAAGTATGGCCCGTGCTCATTTCCTCGCATCGTGCTGAAAAAATCTGTCCTTTGACAGGTCGTGTTTGGATATCGTTGACTGAGCATTCAGGAACACTCTGGTCATTGATTAAAACCATTTAGTGCAACACATGTGATACAGTTAGACTTGGCACTGAAGGGTCCACTCCAGAATGAATGTGAGTGGGTAGAGACTAAGCAGCTGGCTGATTTGCCCATTGACTTCATATGGCTGTTGATAGTCCCTGCATCCCCTTCCCCAGACTGACAGCATGGTAGATGATCAACATTATAGTATATTGTAGTGCCAGTGCATTTCTGTGTACACTGTCCATTTTGCACACAGTCCATTCACTTTAACCCTTCCCCCAATCCTCTAGAATGTTCCTTTATGTCCTGGATTGCATTACACTGTCCATCCGTTAGTTATATTTTGTCACTTACATATTCAAATCAGCAAGTCTTTCCTTAAAAATACGATATATTTGCAAGGTTTAAGTGTCAAAATCTCAGCAGGGACCACACAGATTCTTCAGATTGTCCTGCACTGATGTTTTACTGCACAACTGCACACTGCTCCCCACCTCTTTGTGCAGAAGACAAACAAGTTGCACACTCAAATATCCCCCACCAGTTTCACTGTTTTGTTCTCCCTAATATGCGCTGCGAATTGTGAACCATGAAGAACTCAATGTATGTCCATCCATATTATAATGAATAGGCTTATATTAGTTTGCATCCAGCATGCTGCGTGGACTTCATTACATCTGCTGCACGGCTGCTACCACCATTATGAAATGCTACGTTTATACAGTCCGTGACTGTGAACCTCATAAAAGTAATATTTTACAAATCTGCATTATATAAACTAACGAAATTCATTAAAGTAAGTAATTTGGCAACTTTTAAGTCATTCAGTTAAACTACGTCTATTCCTGTGAGCGTGAATGATCACTCGAAGTGATCGATCTTTCTAACTTTGACTGAAGTAAACAGTTGAATCAGTACGTCTGCTTTTACTAGTCTTTTTTACACAAATATCTGGAGTACTTTTGCCTCCTCTGCATACTACACACGCATGACTCAGAAGAACAAGCTTGCACTTTTTAATCATAGTGCGTTGTGTTAATTGATCGGCTGTTTTGTGTTTTACCAGCGCACAGCATGCCTGTACACAGTACTACTCTGTGGACATTGGACTATATTTCTTGCCGTCATGTCTTTCTTTAGAAGGCCATTCCAATTATGTATTTGGTTTTGTCCTGCAACACAATTGCAACAAATTATGCTAATGATGGTTTGGATGATTAGATTGTCGACATGTTTGTTTGTTTGTTTGTTATTTAAAGACAATTCTCCGACCACACCATATTCCACAATACATTTATGTTATCTTTGATGTTGATAGTGAAGTGCAGTACTCGATAAATAGTATGGGACATTAAAGAACACATGACTTCTTTTTTTCAGTGTTTTATTGAAGACAGTGACAAAACAAAACGGGCACAAGCCTAGCATAAACACACACACACACACACCACTACCTAGGTGGAGTCTTCTCTTCCTCATCCTCGCTGGTGTCTGGACTGCTCAGGCCCATGAGATCAAATTCCTCTTCTTCAGGCATATCTAAGAGGAGAGAGGCCTGTGGACCTAGAGCCGTCTTGTATTGCTGCAGAACCACCTGAATTCACTCTGTCACTTCAGCAAGTCTTCTTTTTAGAAGACAATGGAGTCCACTTCCATCTTCTACATGTCAAGAGAGTAAGAGGACAGAAAACACAACGTACTGCATGTATATTGAGACTGGCCTTCAGACAACAACTCAAACACATTGGGCTCTAATTTCGTGACAGGCGCAGGCGAAGCGCAGGGTGTCGCAGCCCGCGCAGTGGTCATTTCGACCGGCGCAACACCGCGCGCAGCGTATTTGGCAATTTGGTAGACCGGTCTGCGCTGAGATGGGTGTGGCCACGCAGCAGGGGGAGGTGTCGACAGATTTAGCTTGGCGGAGTGACAATTTCGTGCCAAAAACCTGCGCCGAAGGTGCGCTGAAAGCCCGCCAGCTCCAACCTGGTCTACTCTCGGCGCAAGGCGAAGCGCAGCCGGTCTAGTGGTAATTTGGTAGACCGGTGCACAGTGCGCACACGTCACCAAAACCTCACGGGCAGGTTTCCAGAATGTCAGGCACATTTCAATGCAATAAATAATGGCAACAACCACAATTTAATGCAACTATCTGAATCTGCACATAAATTGATATCTTTATTGATTGTCCCACATGTCCTCGCATCTGACGGCAGATCAAAGACGTTTCTCACGCATAATGGGAACTCAACCTGACTTAATCAACACAGCTGAAAGTGGGATGCAAACTAACGACATCTTCTACATGTCAAGAGAGTATGAGGACAGAAAACACAACGTACTGCATGTATATTGAGACTGGCCTTCAGACAACAACTCAAACACATTATGTTAAACGGGTTAACCTTTCTTGAAAGGATCTAATGTACAACATTCAGCGCCACTTTATGTCACACTCGAGCACCAGCATCTCAGAGCAAAATAAATGGAAGTGTCAGCCACATTTCCCCCCTCCTTTCATGTTCTCAGCAAAGTGTTGTCAAATGCAGTAGTGATGAGCAACACAATTCTTTTCAGTGTATTGAATCATTTCACAATCAATAATTCACATGAACTTATATTCATAGGAATCATACACAGAACTGAAAGTCCTGAGCCGCTGTGACTGAGTGCACTGCTACTATGGGTCAACCTGACCCCATGCCTACCACACATGTTTTTGATTGGGCTGGAGGTTGCATGTTGTACTTTTAACTCACTGCATCTTGCAAGCTCTGTCTTGAGGACCACTGCCAGGCTCTGCAACGACATACAGTGCTGGGCCATCTCCAACAACAGGAGAGGGAGCTCCTCTTGCAGCCGAGTTGTCAGCATGTACTAGTCATGTAGCTTGTTCTTGATGCCCATTGTTACTAATGATCCAATACAGTTACATAAATACATTACAGTTTAGTAGGGCTGGGAGAAACATTAGCAGTACATTTTGTAATGCAACCATATCATTTATGAAGCATTGGAAACATACCACTGCCATTGTCCTCCCATGGCCATATTGTTTCAGTGCTCTGTCCAGCAACAGACTGGTCCACCAGGGTCACAACAATCTTTTTGGAGTCATCTGCAACAAGACTATTGTACTTCTCAATCTCCTGGAGAAGACGCTTTCTGTCTTCTGTCAACTTTCTTCGGAGACGATGGCGAAGCTTGTTGCTGTCTGCAAAGACACAGGTTTTTAGGAGAAACTGCGATAATGCAATCCATTAAAATATGCAGACACACATACAATATTATATTAAAACCATATGCATACATTTTTCTTATATCAGATAATGAAAGAAAAAGCCTCCATACCATTCTGACGATAGAGGCTTTGTTTCTGTTGCTTCACACCCAGATGAAGACCCTCAATGGACTGCTGGAGATTGTGCAGATCTGTTATTTGGGTCTCTGTAGATATGGGTTAGAGTGAAATATATATTACATTATAGTCGCATCAGTCTATAAGTTGCATTTATTTTTGAAACATTCATTTAATAAGAATCCAAAAACAAACATTTAATCTGAACATAGGAGCTCAGCTTCGCGGCTGAGACACAAATAGACTGTATTTCCTCAAGCTGGTCTTCAATTAATAGCCGGGTCATATAATGGTCAGGGCTTTGTTTACACAAACAAATGATCATAAAAAAACACTCCTGGAACAAAGTGACAAGGATCTGGCCAGCCAAACTACTAAAAAAAAGTGTGACTTATAGTCCAGAAAATACGGTACTGTATGCTGTTTTGTCCTTACCACTCTCTGCCCATTCCTTGACCTCACCAATCCACTGTTCTACCATTGCATCTGTGCACTGCAGCTCCGTCTTAAGTCGTGACAGCCTCTCTGCCTCTTTTTGTGCCCTTTTAGATGTCTGAAATGTTTTACAGTTAGAAATCATGATGCTAAATCCCTGGCCAGGAGCAAAACCATAATGTCAAAACAAAGAAGAACATGGAACATACCTTCAAGTATCTTGTGGAGAGGGCCTTGTGCAGCGCTTTGTCTTTGTGACGGTTCCAACCCATTGCATGCACAGTGAGCATGTCCACACCTGCTGGTATAAGAATACTTACATTATGTTCTGCAATTGATAAACAATATTAGATGATAGTACAGACTCAAAAACTAATGATAGTGAGATACCTGCTTTTGACATGTACTTGGTTGTCAGGGCACAACGGGAGAGGTAACTATTTACTTGCTCCACCTCCTCACCAGCAGTTGTTCCAGCTCCCTCCTGGTTCCCACCACTCCATTTTATCTGTTGCAAGGATGAGTGGGATGGGGGTCCATTAGAGTCAATGAAGCACTTTGGCAATGTGGACTAATATCATGGACATGGACGTTAAGGCTGCCCATTTTCATAGAAACACATAGCATATTTCATTGAAAATAATAGATAACAGACAAACCTCACACTTGGTGGCATCAGCTCTTGCATGCATGATGCAGATATGGCCAATATTTGCATGCCACATCCATAGCAAAACATCTTGCCTTTCTTTAGAGAATCTCCTTTTGGAGAAACAGGGGATAGTCAAATATTTCCCCCGGTACATATTGAGGGCTTTTAGCAGGAAGCCATGCCGACAGACAGCAACCTCAACACCTTCCTCATCTAGTTTGGAGGCAGCTCGCCTTGAGGTCTCCTTTGCTGCTGCACACTTAGAGTCTCCACATGTGCCTCTCCCCTGGATCTGTGAATTTAGTGCATTAAAAGATTGTTAGTGCACGATAAGACCAGTCAAAACATTGCATCATTCCTGCCAGTTATTCACTGAAGTTTAAATACATGTCTGACTAACTGAGGACTAGGGAGTACAGACTACATAAGAACAGGACATGTAATGGTTCCATTACTTACAAAACTACGTCGTCAGTGTATAGCTTAAACTTACATTCTTCACTGCCATCTGTATTGAGTTGACAAAATCTGACACCTCACTGTCTTTGGCTAGAAACAGCCCTTCAAAAAAGGGAGTGTCATTAGATTTAGGGGGGGGGGGGGGGGGGGGGGAACATCTATTACACACTCTTGTTGTTTCTCATAATAACAACCAATTTACCAAAGACAACTTTAAGCGCACCTTCCGGTATGGCCAAAGCGATAAAGCTTTGGCCATACCATGGCCACGTATCAGCAGATGTGGCCATCTGCTGATACTGCTACCATTTCAGGTGTGCAGGTGGGGCAGGTGAAAGGGGTATTACAGCAGAGCTGGTCTTCTTCAAAGGAAGTTTAGGCAAACTCAAGGATGCTCCGCTGCAGGGTGTCCCCATTGATCTGTCCAGACTAGTATATCAGTCAAACACTAAACAAAAACTATTCCTCTTACAACAGTTGTATTTTCATGATATATTATTTCTTAATTCATTATCAGTTTTTTTTAGGAGTAGCATGAAGGGACTACAAATTCATTTTCATCAGACAACTTTGATTTGTAAAATGACAATGAAACCTTGAATCCTTGCGGTATCATACTTACTCTTCCTGCACAAAGTGTGCGATGCTCCAGCAGCTTTGCAAAAGCTTGTCTGGAAAATCCAGGTGAGATCACTTTCAGCTCCTGAAGAGAGTTGAGGAGATCCAACGTATACATTGTGGAGGCACTGGCAGATGCTGGCCAATATCTACTCCTGATGAGGTCCTTCATATCAGGCAACCACTGATGCAGGCATGTTTGGCTCCCATATAGTGGCAGGTGCAAGTCATAGCGCCCTGATCATAATAAAAGAACATTAGTAATGCACATTGACACATAGTGTATAGTTAGACTAACACAGGTCTAAATACAGAACTCTTTTTTTTTGTACCATTGATGGTAATCAAGATGACCGGTTTTCCAGCCGACAACGTGATGTTCGGGACATGGCAGGTGCAATGCTGTGCTTGCACAGTGGGTAAGATGCAAACGGTCCAAAAGAAAAGTGAATTCAGATGACTTAACATTCTGTTTGTGGCAAGCACTGGCAACTGGTAATGACATCATCAGAAAAAAAGGTGCAACAAATATATTATTATTATTATTATGATCATGATTATAATACAGTATTAATAATTCTCAATAGTTATCATTTTGTATTAAATTCTTATTGATGAATATGGCATATTTCTACATTGCATATCATTTGTGTTAGGACTTTATTTCATGTATTTATTGCTCCCTGCTCCCTCACTGCCGCCATTCTCCTGATTTGCTGATGCAGTTTGGCTACGGAGTCGTGGAAGGTGGGGCAAAGCTGGGGCTGCCCCTCTGTCTCAATGCAATGTACTGTACATGGGAAAACATGAATGTGCATGCACACATTTGATAGCCAGTGTGGCAGTCATCTTGATGCCCCACTACAGCATCATCAGGAAGGGGAGGCGCCACCTCCCCTAGGTCCTAGACCACTTTTATACATGCAGCTGAGAGATTGTACGCAAACCCATTGGTAGACGAGTGATATAAGAACAGCCTTTCAACTGCTGCGGTGCAGGTTTGCTTCCTGGTCGAAACGATTCATGTCATTTTTTAAATGTCCTATCTATTAAGAGGCCGGTGCCCCATTTCTTTTTACATGTAAAAACGCCACCGGTGGCAAAAGACAGAATAAATGAGAACTTGAACAAGAAGAGCACACAGTTAGACTTATGATGTCAGACCTTGTTCATGAGTGTAATATTGTCCATACTCTCCTCTTGAGATGCGTATGGACGGGGGAATGGCTTTAAACAAGCCATTGACTATGCTGTCCCTGTTGTGGAGTGGTTGTTTGGTGTGATACTGTACATCACAGTCCCCACAAAACCACTCCTCTGGGAGGCACTCTGCACCTAAGCAGAGGGAAAAATGGTCATTGTTTTGGGTCAAGAGGTCATACTTAACTAAGCACCAGATGTTTTATTTGACCTACTTTTTTCATGTACATAGATACATGATGTTATTTGATGAATGAATATCCAACCTTATAACAGCAGGCTGGTGGCAGAAGCAACACAATGGCTTGCCGACAGCTTCAGATTCCAAAAGGCATCTGAGGTGGTAGGGCCGGGCTTCCTCCCAGCGGTCTGAGGCTTTCTGCTGCCCAACAGACCATAATAATGCTGAACCTTTCTCAGTCTCAGCAGGACACGGACATGAGTCCAGTATGGCAGAAAGACTCTCCATGTTTTGTTCTACAAAGAGCACATGACCAAATGATCAACAATGCATATGTAGATTTTTTATTTTATTTTAGAATAAACTATTGTATATTTACCAAATTTATTGAGGATTTAGCTGCTGGGTGATGGCAAAGAATCCTCTGCAGAAAGTTCCATGCCTGTAAAACAGTACATGACAGTTTGAGACATCACTGCACCATTAACTTAAAAGAAAAAAAAAAATATATATATATATTATTATATAACCTTTCCTGAAATTGCAAAATGATACAATTGATGTTTTTCAGTTTAATGTATTAGCTGATTATTTGGTAAACTATTGGACTACTCTCCATAACTGTGTTACATTGGGCTGTTGTTTCTCATAACAGTGATCTACTCTGACTTTGTACAGAAACAAACCTGTAGTTTGGCTACTACAGCAGCCTCCACCGCCTCCACGTCTCCCTCTGGGCTTGCCACGTCTGCCATCCTTTGCAGCCTTCTGTTAAATGGATGATCTTGTTAGATTGAGTTGCTGAGGTACTGAGACATGACTTCATGGACAAAAGGATGTTAAAACCTTACCCTGGCTTCAGCAAGCATTTGATCGTGAATCAACCCAATGGCAAAGTGTCTTCCTTCTTGGCACTGGGGGTCAAGGGGGTCAGGAGAAAAGTAGGCCATTGTAGGTAAATACGGACGGACAGACAGACAGACGGATATACAGACAGACAGAGAGACAGACAGACAGACAGATAGATAGCAGGGAAAGGTTGGCTCTTAAAAGTGCCTTTGTGGTTTAATAGAATTCAATCAGGGCTGAATTGATGCTGCAAGGGGAGAGAGAAAAGATGATGAGGAGGGTGCTGTGGATGCAGATAGGGTGTGAAGTGAGACACATACACACACACACACATATTCTATACATATTCTAGTAACAACATACAGAGACAGGTCATTAAGGAGCAGGTAGGGGTTAGACAGTGGATACAGAGACAGGTCATTAAGGAGCAGGTAGGGGTTAGACAGTGGATACAGAGACAGGTCATTAAGGAGCAGGTAGGGGTTAGACAGTGGATACAGAGACAGGTCATTAAGGAGCAGGTAGGGGTTAGACAGTGGATACAGAGACAGGTCATTAAGGAGCAGGTAGGGGTTAGACAGTGGATACAGAGACAGGTCATTAAGGAGCAGGTAGGGGTTAGACAGTGGATACAGAGACAGGTCATTAAGGAGCAGGTAGGGGTTAGACAGTGGATACAGAGACAGGTCATTAAGGAGCAGGTAGGGGTTAGACAGTGGATACAGAGACAGGTCAATAAGAAGCAGGTAGGAGGATTCAAAGGTTTTATTGTCATGTGTGCAGTAAAGAAACGCGTTTCCCTGGACAATGAAATGCTTACTTTGCTGCCCACACTGGATACTATATATAAATAATGTATAAAATAGAATATAAATAGAAACTGTACAAATAGAAATAAAAATAAGAAAATATACATAAAATAAAAATAAAAATAAAGAAAAATAAAATAGAAATATAAAATTTAAAAGATGTGAATTAAATGAAATGGTGAAATGAAATTGTAAATGTGCATTGTGCATCAGCAGCTGTAAACATTGAACATTATTGTGCAAAAGTTAGTGCAAGTAAAGTGTCCAGTGAGGATGTCCATGGGGGGGTGGGGGGGGGGGGGGGGGGGGGGGGGGGGGGGGGAGGGGCGCTCTGTTCTTAAGGGGGTTCAGCTGTTCAACAGTCTGACGGCTGTGGGGAAGAAGGAGTTCTTGAACCTGGTGGTTCTGCATCTCACACTCCTGAACCTCCGGCCTGAGGGCAGGAGTGTGAAGAGTCCGTGCTGGGGGTGAGTGGGGTCTTTGGTGATGGAGGCAGCTCTCCTGTGGACTCTGCGTTGGTAGATGCTCTGCAGAGAGGGCTGTGGTGTCCTGGTGATCTTAGACGCAGTCTTTACCACTCTCTGCAGGCGTTTGCGGTCCCACACAGTTGAGCTGCCGTACCACACGGTGATGCAGGTGGTCAAGACAGACTCAATGATGCAGCTGTAGAAGTTGCTGAGGATCTTGGGCGCCATCCCAAATTTCCTCAGCCTCCTCAGGAAGTACAGCCGCTGCTGAGCCTTCTTCACCACCTGTGTGGTATTGAATGTCCATGTGAGGTCGTCACTGATGTGGACCCCTAAGTATTTGAGGTTGCTCACCCTCTCAACCTCAAGACCTCGGATGAACAGTGGCTGATGAGGCCTCTTCTCCTTCCTCATGTCCACAATCATTTCTTTGGTCTTGTCAGTGTTGAGGGTGAGGTTGTTGTTTCCACACCACGTCACCAGACTGTCCACCTCCCTCCTGTAGTCCGCCTCGTCTCCGCCAGTGATACGTCCAATCACGGCGGTGTCGTCGGCGAACTTAATGATGGTGTTGTCAGGGTAGGAAGCGACGCAGTCGTGGGTGAACAGGGTGTAGAGGATGGGGCTGAGGACACAGCCCTGCGGGGTCCCGATGTTGGTGGTGATAGTGGCTGAAGTCCTTTTCCCAATCCTGACAGACTGTGGTCTGCCAGTCAGGAAGTCCAGGAGCCAGTCGCAGAGGGAGGGGTGTAGTCCTAGAGCAGACAGTTTATGGGTGAGTTTGTGGGGGACGACGGTGTTGAAGGCGGAGCT
This sequence comes from Urophycis tenuis, assembly GCA_036785325.1. NCBI lineage: Eukaryota > Metazoa > Chordata > Actinopteri > Gadiformes > Phycidae > Urophycis > Urophycis tenuis. The sequence goes on from JAXIVH010000064.1 coordinate 1,135,313, forward strand.
GTAGTCAATAAAGAGCATCCTGATGTAGGAGTCTTTATTTTCCAGGTGGGAAAGGGAGACATGGAGGGCGGCAGCGATGGCGTCGGAGGTGGACCGGTTGTGCCTGTAGGCGTACTGCAGGGGGTCGATGGTGTCCGAGATGCTGTTGTGAATGTGGGCCAGTATCACTCTCTCGAAGCACTTCTTGATGATTGGAGTGAGTGCTACTGGCCGGAAGTCATTCAGGCAGGATGGGGGGTTCTTCTTGGGGACGGGGACGACAGTCGTGGTTTTGTAGCATCTTGGGACGATGCATTGACTGAGGGAGAGGTTGAAGATGGAGGTGAGAACATCAGCCAGCTCGTTAGCACAAGCTCTGAGGGCGCGTCCTGGTATGTTGTCCGGCCCAGCTGCTTTCCGGGGGCGGACGCTCCTCAGGGCTTTGTGTACCTGGGCTGATGTGACGACTGGCGGGGGGGAGGGGGGAGGAGTGGCCGGGGTGTGTGTGTATTCCACAGAGGTAGTGGGGGTGGGGGTCTCGAAGCGGGTGTAGAAGGCGTTGAGGTCGTCTGGCAGGCTGTCTGAAGGGCTGATGGTGGAGGTTTTTGAGCTGGTCCTGAAGTCTGTGATGTGGTCCAGACATTGCCACATTCTCCTGGGGTCAGCATTAGAGTAGAAGTCCTCCGTCTTCTCTCTGTGCTGTCTTTTGGCCGCTCTTATGGCCTTCTTCAGTCTGTACTGCATAGCTCTGTACTCCACTTCGTTGCCAGATCTAAATGCAACAGAGCGAGCACGTAACAAATGCAGCACCTCTCTGTTTACCCAGGGCTTCTGGTTGGGGAACCTCCTCACTTGTGTGGTGGGTATAATGTTCTCAACACAAGTGCTAATATACCCAGTCACATACTCAGCGTAGTCCTCTACGCTGATGGAGGAGTCCCCTCGCGTGGCTGCAGCTCTAAAAACATCCCAGTCCGTCGTGGCGAAACAGTCCTGTAGAGTGCTCTCAGCCTGTGGTGTCCATAGTTTAACCTGTCTGGTGACAGGGTTCGACTGCTTGAGTCTTTGTCTGTAGGCCGGGTACAGAAACAGAGAGATGTGGTCTGAGTCTCCGAAGGGGGGGCGGGGGGCGGCTCGGAGTGCACCACGTACGTTGCTGTAAACGTGGTCCAATGTGTTTTTTCCCCGGGTGGGTATGTCCACGTGTTGGAAGTATTTAGGGAGTACAGACCGTAAGTTGCACTGGTTGAAGTCACCAGCAACGATAAAAACAGCATCAGGATGAGCGGTCTCCAGCGCGCTGATGACGTCATAGAGTTTACTGAGCGCCGCGGTGTAGTTAGCGCGTGGATGGATGTAAACAGCAGCCAAAAACACACACGCGAATTCCCTTGGGAGATAAAAGGGACGGCATCGCAACAGTAAAAACTCCAGGTCTGGTGAGCAGTGCTTGTGCACAGTCCGTACATCCCTGCACCACGCGTTGTTGACATAAACACACACGCCTCCCCCCGTTGTCTTACCGGAGGCAGCGGTCCGGTCCCCCCGGTGCAATGAGTGGGTCTCCAGGTGAACAGCGGAGTCCGGGACGTTTTCTAAGAGCCAGGTTTCGGAGAAGATAAGAGCGCAGCTCTCTCTAGTCTCTCTTTGAGATGTTATCCTAGGTAGGGGTTAGACAGTGGATACAGAGACAGGTCATTAAGGAGCAGGTAGGGGTTAGACAGTGGATACAGAGACAGGTCATTAAGGAGCAGGTAGGGGTTAGACAGTGGATACAGAGACAAGTCATTAAGGAGCAGGTAGGGGTTAGACAGTGGATACAGAGACAGGTCATTAAGGAGCAGGTAGGGGTTAGACAGTGGATACAGAGATAAGTCATTAAGAAGCAGGTAGGGGTTAGACAGTGGATACAGAGACAGGTCATTAAGGAGCAGGTAGGGGTTAGACAGTGGATACAGAGACAGGTCATTAAGGAGCAGGTAGGGGTTAGACAGTGGATACAGAGACAAGTCATTAAGGAGCAGGTAGGGGTTAGACAGTGGATACAGAGACAGGTCATTAAGGAGCAGGTAGGGGTTAGACAGTACAGAGACAGGTCATTAAGGAGCAGGTAGGGGTTAGACAGTGGATACAGAGACAGGTCATTAAGGAGCAGGTAGGGGTTAGACAGTGGATACAGAGACAGGTCATTAAGGAGCAGGTAGGGGTTAGACAGTACAGAGACAGGTCATTAAGGAGCAGGTAGGGGTTAGACAGTGGATACAGAGACAGGTCATTAAGGAGCAAGTATGGGTTAGACAGTGGATACAGAGACAGGTCATTAAGGAGCAGGTAGGGATTGGGTCAAACACCCTTCCCACTCCTAGATGGTCCTGACCAGCAGACCCAGTCAGGCGTGACAGAAGAGACAGCATGCTACGCCCGTGTCCCAAGCAATAGCAACGGTGGTGGTGTGCTGGTGAACACCACCCACTGGTCTGGTGTCAGAGAGAGAGAGAAGAGATGGTGAGGAGGGTGCTGTGGATGCAGACAGGGTGTGAAGTGAGACACACACATATACACACACAGTAGCTGTTTTGTAATGGTTGAATTAGTGGAGGGATTATCAGTATTTGAGGGTTAATGAGCTGGTCCACACATGACACCCAACACAGGGCTGGACTGGAGGCAGCCAGTTGGCTTGGTGCTCTGGTTCTCTGGTTTCCTGGTTCTCTGGACACATGGTCTGGAAGACCACAGCAGCAGCAGCATGGGAGATGACTAGCAACCACTACATTACTGAGCTAGGAATGTAATTCTACTAACAACACCCAGGGGTGACGGTGGCTCAGTGGTTAGAGCAGGGGGACAGAGCAGGTCATCCACCAACCGCAGGGTCGGCGGTTTGATTCCCTCCACAGACGGACGGACGGACAGATAGACCAGTTAGTCATATTTGTTAAAAAAAAAAAAAGTATATATATTTATATATAAAAGGGTTGATGCAAAGACACAGCAAGAAAGTTAGACTGCAAAACACACTGGACTGCCCTTATGTCTTGGATGTCTTGTCTTGTGTATGTATGTATCTCTGTATGTATGTATGTATGCGGTACTGTCGCCTTTCTTCGTTCTTTGTTCCATTGTGTAAGCGACTTTGGGTCTTTGAAAAGCGCTGTACAAATAAAATGAATTATTGTTATTATTAAAACAGAGAAGTGCAAAATAATGTCAGTTAATTTAAATGTACACACCCACACACACACAGAGACATTCATACACCATACACATCACACAATGACATACAGTTATAACACTGCACGTTATACACACAAAACTACTGCAACTACAGAATGAAATACACACAGAAACACATACACAGGCACACAAACACACGTCTGCACACCCATTATTGCAGCAGAACTCTTTACAAATGTGAGTGGAAAGTTGCGTTGCTCATATCAATCTGTGTGTGCGTAATCAGGTTTGTAAATGTGTGACAGAATCTCTCAATGCGTACTGAGAGTTGTGAATGTGTACAGGAATCAGCAAACGTGTATTCAGAATGTGTGTGACATCAGATTCATAAAGATGTAACACATAGATCTGTAGATGTACAGACAAATCTGAAAATGTGTGGATACTAGAGATAGATACTATAGACTGTCACGAGTCAGGCCCTCACAGGGATTTGAACCTGGGTCTCTGGAGTGAAAGGTGGCGATCAATCCCCTGTACCACCCTCAGAAGTAAAGTAGGACCAAATGCAGAGGAACCAGGATCAGGTTCTCTTTAATGAGTCTAAAAAAAAAACAGTCCGGTAAACCTTGTGTAAAAAAAGAGAAACTTCTCACAGGGCTGGGCGAAGGCAAGCAAACAGAAAAAAGGCAAAGCCCAACAATTCACCGAAAGGCAAAAAGGTAACAAAAGTCTTCAACGGCCAACAAAAACAGAGGTACACTTACAGTGCAGGTGGTACACCGGAGAACTCCATAAAGTTAAGAGCACAAACATGCTCTTTAAATACCCTGACTAATCACAGTCAAACAGGTGGAATCACTCAATCACATGAGCAGAGCAAATCAGGTGATTAACGAAAGACATACACATACATATCTGTGTCTCCAGGATCACTCTGGGATGTTCTGGTGAGTGGAGCTCATCTCCGCCGTCCCTTGGTCAAGTGGCGGTGTCTGAGGGGAGAGCGATTCCCCCGGAACAAAGCAGACAGAGTGTGTGTTCTTTCCCCCCGCGCTCTGACCCGCCTGAGGCGGTCGACCCCGATGCCTCAGAGTGTGATGTGAGCGATGGCGCCACGCTGCGCGCTCTGTGTCTTTACGCACATCATGTGGCCCTGAGAGACGTCCACATGCACACAGCTGTGCAGACTGACGCCCGCTTGAAGAGGCTGTGTGTGTGTGTGTGTGTGTGTGTGTGTGTGGGTTTGTGAGTGTGTATATTTGTGTGTGTGTGTGCTTGTATGTGTGTGTGTATATATATATATATATTATATACTTTTATATATGTCACAGCTGGCTCTAAGCCATGACAAAACGAGAGACACACCGTTCCAAATGAATAAATAACATATTTATTTAACATAAATAATAAATGAACTCACAATATACAATAAAATGAGGTGTGAAAGTCAGTAAGATCAGTGGTGTCGGATGTGCATGTATGAAAGGTGTGTGTGGATGTTGTGTAGAGCATAACAGAAGATCAACCAAACTCAAACCAAAGCTGCCGCAGCACCCAGGACACAGGCGTCTATCTGCAAGGAGAGAGAGAGAGGAAGACAAAATGCCTGAGCAGCAGTTTATATAGTAAACCCAGATCACCTGCACAGGTGTCCTCAATCGCCAGATTGCCGGGCTGGCCCAACCCCCCTGTCAACCAGCAACTTACTTCAGGCCCCACTGGCAACACCAGCAGGGGCCGCCACATATATAATATATATATATATATATATATATATATATATATATGTGTTTTTATATATATATATATATATATATATATATATATATATATATATATATATATATATATATATATATATATGTGCGTTTTTATGTATACATATATATATATATTTATATATATATATATATATATATATATATATATATATATGTGTGTTTTTATGTATACATATATATATATATATTTATATGTGTTTTTATGTGCGTGGGTGCATTTGTTTAAGTGTGTGTATATGTGTGATTGTGTTTGTGTGGGTGTGGGTGTGTGTTTGTTTGTTTGTTTGTGTGTGTGTGTGTGTGTGTGTGTGTGTGTGTGTGTGTGTGTGTGTGTGTGTGTGGTGTGTGTTTGTTTGTGTGTGTGTGTGTGTGTGTGTGTGTGTGTGTGTGTGTGTGTGTGTGTGTGTGTGTTTGTGTGTGTATGTGTGTGTGTGTGTGTGTGGAGTCGGAGCTGACGGAGCAGCAACTCGACCCTGTGTGAGGACTCAGAGCTCCACGTGAACAGGGCGGAGGTCTCCACCTCCACCAGCTGTGACCTCCAGGAAGAGGAAGCAGCAGCCGGGGCGCACAAATGTACACAAGATGGCCGACGGTACGGACCGGTGTGTGATATCAACAGAGGAACATGATGATGTCATGTATAGATGGATTATCAGTCTACGTCACTCTACGTCACTCCCAGCTCTACCGCGCACGTCGTTTGCAGAAAGAGACGAGCGGACATCATGTCTTGTTGTGCTGTTGGTTGCACAAACCGTTTTAATAAGTTGAACAAAACTCGGAAGTGCTATCGTGTACCATCAACTCGCAACCCATTGAAGGAAAACAGCAGACGTCTTTCGTTACAAGCTCTCAGAAGAAGTTATTGGAACGAGCAGATGATTAAAAATGCAACAATCTGCAGCGATCAAGCTGAGAGAACAAAGAACATTGGTGTTCATTTCGAGCAATATAATGTGTTAGACACATTGATTTGAATGGTGATAAAGCTAGACATGCCCAAATGCACAGCTGTATAGTTGAATAAATGAGTTGTGAAATGTTTACAATAACGACAATAACGCTGGAATGCGATAAACCGGCGGACCAATTGCATTACATTAATTGGGGACATTACACCCCTACATTGACACCCCTGTAATAGTCTATTATAATATACTGTATCAATATAAATTGATAGATATATTATTATCAATGACATCCCCAGCCATGCAGGTGCAGTTGGCTGTCAGGATGCAGTTGTTCTTCTTATTCAGAATGACCCAGACGTTCTACATCTCCGTCCTCTTCCCTTGTCTTTGACTAGGCAGCACCTTGGTCTTCAGAGTCACCAACTTTTCAGTGTTGTAGTCATGTAAAAGTATGTCCTGAACATGACTGTCTGTGACACAGCTGTAGGCATCCAGTGTGGTGTAGGACTTCAGGCTCTCTCGGGAACAGAGACTTGGTGTCTCCATCAGGTATGAATGGATGTCCGGCCACTGAAGTCGGGGACACTTTTCCTCATCATTTATCCACTCACCTGTTATGGGTCATTAACCCTACGCTCACACTGACGGGCGACCAAGCGCTTTTGTGCTCGGCGATTTTCGCCTGGTGGGCGTTCCGGGGGAGTGTCCGTAGTGATAGTATTCCTGTGTCAGATCGAAAACAATTGATAATATCCAGCCATTGATAATATCCAGCCATACCCATGACGTTTTCTGGTTTAACATTTATTTCTCGACAAATTTCGAAGCACATACCAGGGTACAGTCACATTCGTTAGATATATCCATAATCCTATCTCTTGCCGACGTGGTCCACCATGTTGGATTATGTTCTAGTTGCGCGGCCGCCACGCCTCCTTCGCTCGGATTGGCTTTTGCAAAAAAAAAAAACGCCGCGTTCTTTCGCTCAACATTTGCATAGAATAGGACTATTTTTTTCTCTCTTTTTTGCCCCGCCCTCCTCGCGTTTTGCAGCCCACACGCTTCGCTGTGTCGCCCGTCGCTCACTGCCATTGGAAATGAATGGAAACGCGTCGCCAAGCCTCTGTCAAACAAAACGCCAGTGTGAGCGTAGGGTAACGCGTATGGGTCATTAAGACGTATCCCGTTCACTAATGTTCATTTATCCGCATCACCAATTCTATCACTCGCTGATAAACTGTTGTAGTGAGCTGACAACATCGCTAATTACCGGTAACACCGCAACTGCAAGCTCACCACACGGAGGTAACCATGGCAACCGGTGAAACGTTTTTCTTCCTGCAGTCATGCTGCGCGCGCTTCCACTGTGTTGATGAACAAATAATCCCCCTATTGATCTGGTGATTATTCAATGTGATGATGAATTCTGATGATGTGTGATATTCAGAGAGGGGCTCTCCTGGAGGAGGACAATTCTAACATATTATAGTAATGTTATTATGAAACATTAATATTAATACAAATGATCTAGAGTATTCAGAGAGGGGCTCTCCTGGAGGAGGAATATTGATACATATCTGTGTATATAGATATATGTAATATTCAAATGATTATATAAATCAATATATTATCATAACTATCATGGTTCCTGTTGTGTTGGTGAATGAGTGAATGAGTGACTGACTCAAGTACTGAGTTACTTCATACCAACTGATTTATTGTTTTCATAAGCAGGAGAAGATGAATGGAAATAGCAAATATTACATTGTATAGGCTTGTCCAATAGACCTTTAACAAAATATGAAACAGCCATGTATACCTTCAAATAAAACAATACACAATGACACATCTTTACAAAAGAACAAAAAAAGCAAATACAACCACAATAAATCTCTTTTTCCAATCCTCTATTTCTCTCTCCCCCATGACGTTCTCTTTCCACCCCCCTCTCTCTCTCTCTCTCTCTCTCTCTCTCTCTCTCTCTCTCTCTCTCTCTCTCTCTCTCTCTCTCTCTCTCTCTCTCTCACTCTCTCTCTCTCTCTCTCTCTCTCTCTCTCTCTCACTCTCTCTCTCTCTCTCATGACATGTGCCGTCATCACACAGCGGGCGGGGGGGATGCCCCGACATTACGTCACACAACTGTGTTTGTGTGTGTGTGTGTGTGTGTGTGTGTGTGTGTTTGTGTGTGTGTGTGTGTGTGACTACAACCGACACAGAGACACTGAGTCACCATCCCCCCATAACATAAACCCAGGGAGGAGGTCCTCCTGGGTGAATGTGGACCTGAAGGTGTGGATGTGTGTCAGTGTGTCTGAGGACCCTCCTACATCTGGGGACACTCTGTAGAAGGACAGAGTGCCAGCAGGCCGGTCCAGATACACTCCTACTCTGTTAGAGCCAGCGGGGGGGAGATGTATGTCTGTTCTACTATTGTTGTACCAGGCAGAGTAACGACCATCATTACAATAAAGACTCCAGGACTTGTTGTTCCCTCCAAGCCAGCTGTCCTCACCCTGTCCTCTCCTTGTGATTCCTCTGTATGTCACTCCTATAAGAACATCTCCTTTCCTCTCTACCTCCCAGTAACAGCGGCCAGTCAGACTCTCTCTACACAACACCTGCTCCCAGTAGTCAAATCTCTCTGGGTGATAAGGATACGACTGCTGCTCTCCAACCACCATCACCTTTCTGTTGTCCTCAGACAGAGAGAGTAGTCTGTGGGCTGTGTTTGGGTCCAGTGTGAGTTCACAGGCATCTGAGGGAGAACAAGACATGATTAGGCTGCTGGACACACAGAAACACACTGACCAGGTGTTTCCACCTCCCCCACAAAGCAGCAGTTTGGTTTGATGTTAACCTCATGAGAATAAACAGCATCAGCCCACCAGCAATAAGAGCAGGGTTTTGTTCTTTCCCCTTTCACGTGGTTCAGTCGCTCAGAATGCACGTTTTATCAGAAACAACACTTAAAAAAAAAAGCATGGGGAAAGCAGGGAACGGGGTCAGATGGGGCCTCAGGGGGCGGGGCCAGACGGGACGTGGAGGGTGGGGCAAGACGGGGCAGCGGTTAGACTGGGTTGTGGGGGGTGTGGCCAGATGGGGCTGTCGAAGGTGGGCCCAAACGGAGCCATGGGGGGTGGGGCCAGACGGAGCCATGGGGGGTGGGGCCAAACGGGCCGTGGGGGGCGGGGTCAGAAGGGGCAGAGGTCAGACAGCCGTGGACGGCGGGGCCAGACGGGGCCGAGGAGGGCGGGGCCACAGAGGACCATGGAGGGTGGGGCCAGACGGGGCCGAGGAGGGTGGGGCCAGACAGGGCCGTGAAGTGCGGGCCCTTGGGGGGGGAGGCCAGTGGGGGTGGGGCCAGATCGGGCTATGGAGGACGAGGACGAGGCCAGACGGGGGTGTGGGGGGCGGGGCAAGATGTGGCCACGGGGGGCGGGGCCAGACGGGGTCGTGGGGGGCGGAGCCAGACAGGGCCGTGAAGTGCGGGCCCTTGGGGGGGGAGGCCAGTGGGGGTGGGGCCAGATCGGGCTATGGAGGACGAGGCCAGACGGGGCTGTGGGGGGCGGGGCTAGATGTGGCCACGGGGGCGGGGCCAGATGGGGTCGTGGGGGGCGGAGCCAGACGCGGCCAGGGGGGGTGGGGCCAGATGGGCCCAGGAGCTAGAAGGACAACACGTGTCGGATTCTGGTTCCGTGGGTTAGCGTGGCGGCTGGTGATGGAGGAAGGTTCAGAGCAGTGCTGGAGGTTCTAGCACGGCTTTACAGCGGCGCCGGTGTGAGCGCTCTCGTTGGAAACACGAGCGACTTCAGTTCCAGTTAAGAGACGCGGTTTGAACAGCTTCAAATGATCCTGAAGCTACAAAGAGCTCTTTGATTTTTCTTTTTTACTGTTTTTCTTTTCCCTTTTACCATTTTACCATTCCACTGGAGTATTGGTAACGGAAGCAATTTCCCTCCGGGATTATTACAGTATTTCTGTCTATCTGTCTGTTGATATCTGTCGTCTATCTCAGTACACAATGTTATACATCCACCTGTTATGAATACATCAACACTGTTATGAATCCATGAACACTGTTATGAATACATCCACAACAATGTTATAAGTACATGAATAACATTGTTATGGATACATCATACACCCTGAGTTTTCCTTTTGCATCAAACAGCAAAACTGTTGTAGTGTCATGTGTTTGAATTCATTGGCCTGACATCGGTCCTGTCATGTGACCACTGGCCGTGTGCATATCCCTATAATGACGCTGAAATGATGAATGATGCAGCTCCACCACATAATATTACATTTTCCAATGTACATCTGTCAGTTCTGTAGTTTGATTGTGAACATTTTTTGGTAGAATATGGAATGCAATTCAACAACCCTAAATCAAACAAAACTGACACTTACACTTCTTTGGAGTAGATTTCAGGTCAAACACCTTCATCTCCCTGGTCAGTGTCTCCTTCAGCTGATCCAGGGATCTCAACAAGGTCCCTACGTATGACGGAGGACGGACCTCCACTGTTGTCCAGTCCCTGGTGTGTGGAGGATGGTCCAGGGATCTGAAGGTCTGGAGAAAGTGGAGGTGGTCTTCAGTGTGTGACAGCTGCTTCACCTCTGAGCTTCTATTGGTCAGATCTTCTATTTCCTGCTCCAGCTCTTTGATGAGGCCTTCAGCTTCTTTCTGTGTGGATTTCAGTTTCTCTGTAACCGTGTGGTTGAGATCATCCTGGCACTTTTTAATGTGGTGGGTCAGAGCAGTGAGGACCTGCACACCATCAGCTAGTTCTCTGTCTGCTTCTTCTTTGCTGTGACCTACTCTGTCTTTGATCTCCTGAATCTTATGTCGTCTCTCCTGGATCATCTGCTGAACATCAGAATCTAACATTCCCAGCTGGGCCGTCTTCGCTTCATATTCCTCCTTTAGAGGAACGACAGGATGGGACTTGTGGTCCAGCACTGTGCATAACAGACACACGCACATCTGTTCAGTCTGGCAGAAGAGCTCCAGAAGTCTGCTGTGTTTCTTACACATCCTGTCTTTGAGACAGTCCATAGGGTAGACCAGTGGATGTTCCTTCAGGGCTGCTACTCTCTGATGAGGCTCCAGGTGTGTGTGGCAGTAAGAGATAACACACACTAGACAGGACTTTACAGCCTTCAGCTGAGTTCCAGTGCAGATGTCACAGGGAACTTCTCCTGGTTTAACACAAGGCTGCACTTTTACTTGTACGGACCTTCTAAACTGATCAACCACCTCTGATAAGAGGATATTGACCCGTAAAGCAGGTCTTGTGTGGAACAGCTCGTTGCAAACAGGACATTTGTATTGGACTTGTTCATCCCAGAACTTAGTGATACAGGTTCTGCAGAAGTTGTGTCCACATGCTGTGGTAACTGGGCTGTTGAACACATCCAGACAGATGGAACATGAATAGTTCTCCTCAGAAGAGGAAGTGGTGGACGCCATGCCTAGAAAACACAGTTTCATCAAGTTAAAAAAACATTCACATTTGTAATGTATTTAAAAGTTAAGTAATGGTTTTAACTTGTTCTCATGTATGTGTTTTATATATTTGATATATTTGTGTTGTTTCAATCAGAACTCTTCATGCAACAGCGGGTCCACCATGCAGCCCACAGGACAGCTTCAGTGAGGATCACGGGTCAACATGTTGGACTCACCTTCTAACGTTTCCGTCAGACCATTTAGTGAATAACGTCTTGTTCTTTGTCTCCACAAAGAGAGAAGTGCCTCCACCTCATGCTACTCTGACTGTGGTTTACATCAATTTGGTTCCCAGAACAAGACGTCATGGTCTTTCTCTACATGGCCCCGCCCACACTCTGTGGGGAAAACATTCCACTCACTAACGATTAATGTGGATTAGCCCTCTGATAATGCATCTGTGTTCCACTGAAGAATACACATTAATAACTCCATTATTAAAACATATGACTGACTATCTAAAGAACTGACTCAACCATGAACATATTACATTAACTCAACACGTTTCATCAGCAACAGTGCAGCACTTAAAATGTGTTAAACACAACAAACCCTCCAAATGAAACATAATGAGGTGTGAAACAAGCGTCATTCTCCTCATTCAGTCAATCTTTGCTGTCTACACCAAAGTTGTAGACATGATGAAGAAAAAGTGTTATGGAATTAAGGTCCATACTAATAAAGTATATGATGAAGAAAAAGTGTTGTGGACTTAAGGTTTATACTAATAAAATAGTAGATATGATGAAGAAAAAGTGTTGTGGACTTAAGGTTTATACTAATAAAATAGTAGATATGATGAAGAAAAAGTGATGTGGAATTAAGGTCCATACTAATAAAGTATATGATGAAGAAAAAGTGATGTGGAATTAAGGTCCACTCTAATAAAGCGGTAGATATCATGAAGAAAGGAGGAAGAGGTCAGATCACCACTGTGGTGGTCTGCCTGCCACGCCCCCACCTCTTCTCATTCATTCACACAGCCTCATCAGGTGATTAGTGAGGTCCACAAATCAGTCCTTCACTGACCACCTGGCGCCAGATTGTTCTTCACTGTTACCGCGTGCAAATCTCTCTGCCAACTCTCCTGCCTCCTGTCCCGGTTTCCCGATCCTGCCTGTCCCCGACTGCCATCTCCGTCTCGCCCTTCCTGCTCTCCGTCTGCCTGCCTTATTTATTCAGAGTTCAGATGAACACTGCATAACATCTGTCCTCTACAGACCACCCCCCCCCCCCCCATTATGTATTTATTTATTTTCAACCTCCCATCATGCACTTTTGTTGTACGACATTTACATTTTGGGCATTTACCAGACGCTTTTATCCAAAGCAACTTACAAAAAGTACATTTGTCAGAAAAAAGTGAAACATTTCATTGCTGCTAATACAGTAAGAAAGTCACCAGAACAAGTTTCTAGCTTCCCAATCTTATAAGTTGTGTTGTATGTTTGAGATCATTGACTTGAAAAAGAAACATAACCTGAATGATGAATTCTCACTAACCGAGTAGTCCTAAGTTCAAAACAAATCACTGGTGTCCAAAGTAATTCTTCTAATTGTGGTTATTTGAGGAAGACTGTCAAATGACAACTTGGGACTAAGCTAAGTTGTGTCCACTAATAGATTAAAAAAAAAGGTCCAGATACCACCCCCCCCCCCCCCCCCCGGCAAACACACACCATAGCTGCTAGCTGGTATACATTGTTACAAATACTGCAAAACACAAGGTAGGCAATAGTTGTAAAACTCCTACCACTGAATGAGCTCTGTAGCCCTCTGTAAAACAGACTTTGCCTTTGCAGGCTCATTTGAGTTTAGGCAGATATCCCTGGTGTTTAAAGGCATTTTGAGATTGAAAAAAGGTTGAATTAAAAATGTTTTTCCATGAAAAAAAATGTTTAATTCATTTTTTGCAATGGAAGAGCATAGAGATATAGATTTCATGTTATACATACATCATTATGAGCAACTGTCTGTTCATACAACAATATCTATAAGAATTGTAGTGACCTTTAAGACCCAAATGAGCAGATAGAAAATAGGCTAACCATAAGAAAGACAGAGGTGCCTAGTACATAAGGCTAGTGGTAATGACATGTGTTTACGTGACTATGCCATCCACTATATTTATTTTTTATGAACTACACAACAACTTACATATCTGCACATAAGATAATGCAAAGACATCTTACATATCAGGAAATTATCTTGATGGAATTTACAGATTTCTTTAGTTCAAGAACCGCATGGTTGTGCTGATGTGGATGAATGTGCGCATTAAATCAGTTTAGAAGCAGCATCTAGAGCATATGCATCAGGTAAACATTCAGCTCATGATTACTGGTGAATAAAGCAGCATGACATATTATTGAATGAGGGGCTGCAGCCATATCTACATATACTTACATTATTGGCTCAGTTATTACATTTTCAGCCGAGTCTGCAAGCAATCTAATGTGGCTTTGTAGATCAGGCTGGCCCTGACACTGTTGTGGCCGACTCAAGAATCCCAGAGTAGAAGTAAAGCTTTGTTTATGATACTGTGCAAAGTGCTCCCCGTAGCCACAGAGAGCTCTCTCCATATCTGCACACCCTGTGGGAGAGCCTCTCTTTAGCCCGACGTGTTAAAATGTTACCATCCGTCGAGGCTGAGGCCGAAGGAGACCGCGGGGCTGTCATTGGTCAGCTAAGGACTCATTCCCACAGCCCCTAGCATTCCGGCGGTGAATTGCAATACCTGACTGCAAACTGCAACGCAGAACTTTGAAAGGCTCAACACTCTGTAGAAGTGTCTACATGGTCATGGAGTTTGATACACAGAGTACAATAACAGAACCCTAAGAGTGACATATGAATCAAAATGGACTCTTAATTGCTCCTTTAAGGCATCCTGTGGAGGAGGGTTTGAGGGTGGAAGGGTATATGTAAGGTCAGAGATTTAAGCATCTGTTGCCAGATGCAATATTAAGGCTGAGTGTGACACATTCCAGAAATTTAAAATATACCTCAGTTATTACATTATTGGCTCAGTTATTACATTTTTAAAGGATGTTTTAATACAAGGCCAATAAAGTAAAGATCAAAAAGTTATTACTTTATTGGTTTTACTGCATTTAAGATTATTATGTTATTGGCCATTATTATGTTATCGTTTGCTACAGACCTCCTCTGTCTCCTCATTCATAGTGGACTGGAGACCTGGACACAAACACAACTACATGTTGTTTCTGTTTATTACGAAACATGAACTATGCATGTACACTCTATCACTATCTATGTCTACATCTCATACATACACACTCTATCACTATCTATGTCTACATCTCATACATACACACACTATCACTATCTATGTCTACGTCTCATACATATACTTATAAGGACAATTATTTATTTCCCTGTTGAACTTCAGCGTTTACAGGAAACACTGAAACTATCTCTTCCATTAGATCACATCGTCACTAGAACCAAGAGTCATCAAGAGTCCACAGATCAGTGTACTAATCCATTATAGATGGTCATAAACCATCAAGTTTCAAGTTTATTGTCACATGCCAGATAACAATGTACATCATTACCAGCAGTGGAATTATTGTTGTTTGGGTGTGCTTAACTTTGCTATATATGACAAAAAAAAGAAAAAAAATATATAAAACAGAAATAAATAAATAATATAAATAAACATAACTAATGTTCCCAAAAACACCCTGCCATAAAAGTCAACAACCAAACTGACCTCACTACAGTACAGACTGAACCTCCACAGTAAAAGTCCACAACACAACCAAACTGACGTCACTACAGTAAAGACTGAACCTCCACAACAAAAGTCCACAACACAACCAAACTGACCTCACTACAGTACAGACTCTCACAGTCCATGAGTGTTAAAACTCATCTGTGCAGTACAATTGAAATATCAAAATGTAATTAAAAACACTGAATGTGTGAACCCAAATGGTTCTCCACTGGAACACAAGATGAGTTCTGTCTGGTTCCTGGACCAGAGGTTCCATCTAAAAACACCCTCAACACATTGGAACCAGTGACTGATGTTATGACCCTGTGTTCCTTTATAGAAACAGGCTCTCTCACTGAGATCAACATTCTCTTTTTACAGCCGGAACCTGGAAACCTCTGAACCTTCATGTAGAACCAGATTCATGTAGAACATATGAACACAGAGAGAACATTTCACTGATCATCTAAAGGAAAACATCACTCACTCACTCACTCACTTTCTACCGCTTATCCGGGGTCGGGTCGCGGGGGCAACAGCTCGAGCAAGGAACCCCACACTTCCCTTTCCCGGGCCACATCAGCCAGCTCTGACTGGGGGATCCCGAGGCGTTCCCAGGCCAGTGTGGAGATATAATCTCTCCACCTCGTCCTGGGTCTTCCCCGTGGTCTCTTCCCAGCTGGTTGTGCCCGGAACACCTCCATAGGGAGGCGCCCGGAGGGCATCCTTATCAGATGCCCGAACCACCTCAACTGGCTCCTTTCCACGCAAAGGAGCAGCGGCTCTACTCCGAGTCTCTCCCGGATGACTGAGCTCCTCACCCTATCTCTAAGGGAGACGCCGCCACCCTCCTGAGAAAACCCATTTCGGCCGCTTGTACCCGCAATCTCGTTCTTTCGGTCATGACCCAACCTTCATGACCATAGGTGAGAGTAGGAACAAAGATAGACCGGAAGATCGAGAGCTTCGCCTTCTGGCTCAGCTCCCTCTTCGTCACAACGGTGCGGTAGAGCGAATGCAAAACCGCCCCCGCTGCTCCGATTCTGGAGCATTAAAGGAAAACATGACTTGCAGCAAACTGTACCTTCACTTCTCTGTGACGAAGACGCTGGCTGACCCCAGCAGTGTAGAGAACTTCACAGCCCCACACGCCCAGGAAAGGAAGATCCGTGGAAGGAACAGCTTTCAGTGTTGCCCCCCCAAAACAAAAAGACACAGTCAGTGTTTCAGCACCCAGACAGAACCGTCAAACAGTTCAAAAGGCGTGGAGAGCAAAAAGACTGAGCTTCTGGGGGCTCCCGGTGTGTGGAAGACAGATGAGGAGAGAGGAGACGTTCTGGACTACAGCTCACTGCGTCTCCATCCTTTATGATGGAGGTTCAGATCCTTTATGATGGAGTCCAGTCCACATGAAGCTATAAATCGGGCGGTGGAGTTAATGTGTCACTTCAAGGCTGTAAAGTACGGCCAGACTTTGGTACCGTCTGCGGTGAAGTCACCTGACTCCCCACATATCAGAATACCACCAGAGGAAAAGCTGAGGACACACTTTTACTGGAGCCAGGAAAGAGAACAACGCCCAAAACAACACGGCAAACAAACCTCATTTAAAGTGTGGCCACGCTGTCAGAAACACCAGGGATCAAATCAGGACACAGACCTGGACCTGAGTCAGGACTGGCATTACAATAGGGAGGCAGTAGCTCAGTGGATAGAGCGGGTCGCCTACTAACCATAGGGTCGGCAGTTCGATCCCTCTGTACTGACTATAAGTCGCTTTGGTCAAAAGCGTCTGCTAAATGCCCCTTTACCCTTCACAATCATCATTCATTAACTCACTCAAGAGATTTCAGGTTCAACCTGAACACACACACACACACATTCACTCTCTCTGTCATTTACTAATAAAACATCAGTTAAGAGAAGATGTTTAACGTTATGTAGCACTTGTCTGGGCCAATGCTAGAAAAAGCACTAGATATCTATCTAGGTACGAAGGAGAGGTAGGCCTAAGAAAAGAGCAAGTTGAACAAATGACAGATTTATTGTTTTACAACAAGGTCATAAACCACACAATACATACAGTAAAGAATAAAGAAAAGAGGAGTAGATTGTAGAATTCAGTTCAGTTCGTTCAGGGTGTGTGTCTGTTCAGTCCAAGATATTGTCCATGAAAAAAGGTGTGCTTGAAAGGTTCCAGGGGTTGCGTTGTGCTCCGGTCTCCAGGTGTACTGTGTCTCTGAACTATCTGACTACCTGTCTACCTGACGGCAGGACTGGGCTCTGATGTCTCCTCCACAAGCGCTTCCGTCTGGATCATACGGTTGGCCACACGGCTTCCACCATCCGGGTTTGGCTCGCCATCTCAGCATCCAGATTCCAGTATGCTTATAAAACCAATCTACACAAAGTGCAGCATCATCAGTGTCTGTTTTCTAAGTCTATTTCTGACATGAGATCCCATTCACTTCTGTTCTACATGTGCAACCATTACCTGGATACACTCAGATTACATTGAGATAATTAAACATAATCACAGTAACCACTAGTATTACTCTTAATTAGAAGCTTTCATTTTCAATGTGTTATGAAAATAATTGTACAAATCAAAAATAAAGTATTTCACATTCAAGTGCTTATCAGTTTTCACACATCCCCATTTCTATATCATGTCAATATACTTGACTTAACATCAGAATAATTTACAGTGTAACTTGAACTTCATTCAATATATGCATGGCTACTCAGACTCCATGCCTCTGCAATGCACTTGCATAGTACACCATTGCCATCCGCTACTAATGTGAGCTGCGCGGCGGAACCTTAAACAACGTAGTGCTACGCATCTTATAACATTCTAAATCTTATTGTGAACATTGTAAATCACAACGCTGACTCGCAGACTGCGCCAGTCAGTCAAGACGTTAGCTGTAACCTCAACGATACAGTAAGCACCAGCGTGGGGCTTAACGTTTAATCTTTCCCTCCAGGACACTGAACATGCTGCCAACTATGAAAACAGGCTACGAAAGTGCGTTGAAAACAATGCGAATGACTATATTATTGCTCCGATTGGTTTCAGAAAGGTCATTGTTCAAACAGCAACTTATGAACAGTGTTTGTTCTCTCCCAAGTTCACCAGCATGACTCTAGTATTGACGAGCCAGAACGTGTTCACTCACCGGAGATTCAAGTATCGGAATATCTATTGGTATCTCTTCGGTTGGAACGTTCGAGTTGGACATCTAGTTGAAAAAATCATCTTATTAGTATCACTGCATGTAAACTATGATAATGTTTAGAGTGTTTTATCTCTTATTTCCTACCAAATTCGGAAGCTTCTTCCCACACGTTTGCATGGGAAATCTTGGGAGGAAAAAAGGATTTCTTGTTCGTGGGGAGTTCCCTTGGGGAGTTCCCTTGAACGGTACGCATAGTGCGCCCTCTATAGGCAGTGCTTATAACTACTCTATAACTACTCCTTTGGTGAGTAGCCCTTCTTTCATGAGGGTTACATACATTATTACCAGCAGTGACATTATTGTTGCTCGCGTTGTTCAACTTTGTGATGTAAAATAACATAAATACAAACAAATGATAAAAAGGTGCAATACAAATAGAGAATTAACAAAATAAAATAAATAAATAAAATAAAAAAATAAAATAGACTACAGAATAAAACATGTATTCAAACACAATGAATAGATGAATAAATCCACACACACACACACACAGATAGATAGATACTTAATTGTCATTGCCCAAAGGCAACAAAATTATTACACACACACACACACTCACGTGGAAACAAGTGGATGATGCGTTATTGTGACGACATTGAGCCGGTTGACAAACTCTCTTCTCCAAGTACGTCTCGCTGCGGCCCACAGGAAGGCGCGACTTGACATCACGCCCCGCCCACATCACGGACAAGTGCATTCTGGGATTTGCTTGCGCCCGACCGGTACCAGTGCATTTTGAGATTTGCTTGCGATTAAACACGATTACGCCGATTTTAGTGGTTTATCCATATCCAGCAGGTGATTTTGTAACCTAACTCTTACGTTTCATTAGAAATAATAAATGGGAACTCCTCAAATCATTCGTTGTGCTGTAGTGAAATATTTTATAGTAAATCAAGGTGTATCAAGTGTTCACAAACACATATTGATTTACTACTTTCTCGGTTTTATGTCACTCCTGTGCAGAAAGAGTTGGACGCCGAAATTGCTGTAGTGTTATCCTTAAACCGTGAACACCCAAGAGACAACAAAACAGTCACTTTTTTCCGATACCCAGGCGTCCCCGCCCCCTGGCTACTCTGCCAACCCCCTGCAACGCCTGACATCGCTCTACAGGCGCTGTCAGCAGTGAACAGAGAGCAAGGACATGGGCAAGAGACAACGCAATGCACACAAAGCATTAACACACCATGGGCACATGATACAAGAACTTACACTACACACATCAAACACATCCAGGACGTCACACTATGATACAAATGATATTACAAAAGAAAATGAGGTTTTCTTCTTCTTCTGTTGGTTTTATTTGGGCTACTCTTTAAGGGGCAGCCGCGGCCGACTGGTTAGGGCTTGGGATTTGTAACCGGAGGGTGGCCGGTCTTCTTCTTCTTCTTCTACTCAATCCCAGAATGCACTTGTCCACGCAGCGAGACGCTTCTCCCTCAACCGGCACTGGCCTTGGCCAAGGCCGCTGCTGGAACAACTTCCCCTGGAGAACGCTGCAGTGAGACGCTCTTGTGTACCCTCACCCACTTCCCTCACAGACTCCTGTTGATTGTTGACTCTGTCTGGGACCCGGGTCGTCTCCATGGCAACTTGCTGTGTTATCGCTATGACATCATGCGGACTGAGGCTCCTAGATTGTGATGCCAGGCGAGACGACTCTCCAGGCCTACACACACACACACACACACACACACACACAAACTCATCCAGACATACAGATATGCACCTCACCCCCTACCCCCCATCACCACGCCTTTGCTGCTTTGACCCCCCCAGCGCGGCAGGCGGGTCTGTGAGCAGCGCCCCACGGCTGCAGGACTGAATGGCCCAGCTTGTCGGTGCTGGGCTACCTACAACCCCCGACCCCCCTACCCTGTTGTGAGTCCTGAGTTTCATGTTGTAAAGTGTTCTGATGTCTGCTGATGTTGCTGAGGTGTTTTGTTTTAATGCCCACACACTGTGCTCCCCACAGGAACATAGTCTGAGGGGATGCTTTTTCTCTCTCCTCCCTCTCCTCATGTTACTGTATTCTGTATTTCTCCTTCATCCCTGTCTTCCTGTCCTGTCTACCCCCTTGTCATATTGTATGTTATGTTGTATATGTACGGACGGGTTGACGGTCAATTTTGCGGTTACTTGTGACCTGTGACAATAAGGGATTCATTCATTCATTCAAGAAGGTGTGTGTGTGTGTGTGTGTGTGTGTGTGTGTGTGTGTGTGTGTGTGTGTTTGTGTGTGTGTGTGTGTGTGTGTGTGTGACACACCCATAGAGTGCAAGCTGACTCAAGGGTTGACATATTTTAGAAGGGTTATTCTGTTATTCTGAAAAGAATAAATAAGAACTGACAAATGCCGACTGGACTTCATTGGAACAATACAATTTACAATAATGAAACAATATAACAATATAATATTAAAATATAATATTAAAATCTCAATATTTAAAAATACAGCAATAAGTATGCATTCAATAAATACTTCCATTCAAAATAAATAAGCTAATGGAATGACAATAAACAAAATAACAAAATGGCGCTGTGGCTGCCTGGTTGCCTTGACAACGGTAAACTCCAGTGCTGCCGGCGGCTGCTACTCAGCTGTTGGGGCTCGGGCTCTAACGACTACATTCTATCACATTTGAGCTCAATATTTTTTGAAGGTAGGGGCTCCTTTAAAATACCTTTGTTTTATTTATTTTGTTGTTTTTTCCGCTGAGGCAGCTATTTTAGACCTTGTTTTAAAGCAGCCAGAGCTTTCATTCCTTTTTAAAGACCACTCCCTGTCGGAGCGGGACCCCAGTGGACAGGCCTACACTCTGGACCCCCTACCCAGGACCACAGAGCGGGCCTGCTGGGGGGTCCCCTCCGTCTTGGGGGGGTCACAGACACGCAAAAGACAACTGCTGTGCAATGGGGTCAGCACCTTTGAACCCCCGACCACCTTGAACCCCCCGCAGACACTCCCCCCACCGCGGCCACACCCACACCCTCCACCCACCACGGCTCTGGGTGATACTCAGAGAGGGGCTCTCCTGGAGGAGGACAATTCTAACATATTATAGTAATGTTATTATGAAACATTAATATTAATACACATGATCTAGAGTATTCAGAGAGGGGCTCTCCTGGAGGAGGAATATTGATACATATCTCTGTATATAGATATATGTAATATTCAAATGATGATATAAATCAATATATTATCATAACTATCATGGTTCCTGTTGTGTTGGTGAATGAGTGAATGAGTGACTGACTCAAGTACTGAGTTACTTCATACCAACTGATTTATTGTTTTCATAAGCAGGAGAAGATGAATGGAAATAGCAAATATTACATTATATAGGCTTGTCCAATTGACCTTTAACAAAACATGAAACAGCCATGTATACCTTCAAATAAAACATTACACAATGACACATCTTTACAAAAGAACATAAATGAAGGCAAATACAGCCACAAGAAATCTCTCTCTTCCACTCCTTTTCTCTCTCTCTCTCTCTCTCTCTCTCTCTCTCTCTCTCTCTCTCTCTCTCTCTCTCTCTCTCTCTCTCTCTCTCTCTCTCTCTCTCTCTCTCTCTCTCTCTCTCTCTCTCTCTCTCTCTCTCTCATATGACAACATGTGCTGTCATCGCACGGCGGGCGGGGGGGGGGTCGCCCCGACATTACATCACACTAGTGTGTGTGTGTGTGTGTGTGTGTGTGTGTGTGTGTGTGTGTGTGTGTGTGTGTGTGTGACTACAACCGACACAGAGACACTGATTCACCAACACGCCAGAACCTAAACCCAGGGAGGAGGTCCTCCTGGGTGAATGTGGACCTGAAGGTGTGGATGTGTGTCAGTGTGTCTGAGGACCCTCCTACATCTGGGGACACTCTGTAGAAGGACAGAGTGCCAGCAGGCCGGTCCAGATACACTCCTACTCTGTTAGAGCCAGGGGGGGGGAGACGTATGACTGTTCTACTATTGTTGTACCAGGCATAGTAACCACCATCATAACAATAAAGACTCCAGGACTTGTTGTTCCCTCCAAGCCTGCTGTCCTCACCCGGTCCTCTCCTTGTGATTCCTCTGTATGTCACTCCTATATAAACACGTCCTTTCCACTCTACCTCCCAGTAACAGCGGCCAGTCAGACCCTCTCTACACAACACCTGCTCCCAGTAGTCAAATCTCTCTGGGTGATCAGGATACGACTGCTGCTTTCTAACCCACGTCACCTTTCTGTTGTCCTCAGACAGAGAGAGTTGTCTGTAGGCTGTGTTTGGGTCCAGTGTGAGTTCACAGGCATCTGAGGGAGAACAAGACATGATTAGGCTGCTGGACACACAGAAACACACTGACCAGGTGTTTCCACCTCCCCCACAAAGCAGCAGTTTGGTGTGATGTTAACCTCATGAGAATAAACAGCATCAGCCCACCAGCAATAAGAGCAGGGTTTTGTTCTTCCCCTTTCATTTCGGACGTTGTTCAGTCACTCAGAACACACGTTTCATCAGAAACAACGCTTCAAAAAGCTGACGGCCACAACATCCCGAGTCGGCGCTCGTGTCGTCTTTCGGTTTCCTCTCTCGGTCGGGAGTCCGACTCTGGTGACGGCAGAGCTTCAGGGTGGAGCGGGGGGCGGGGCCCGACAGGGCCTCGGGGGGGGGGGGGGGGGGCGTGGGGGCGGGGCCAGATGGGGCCGTTGGGGGCGGGGCCAGGGGGGGCCGAGGAGGGCGGGGCCAGACGGGGTTTTGGAGGGTTGGGCCAAACGGGGCCGTGGGGGGCGGGGCCAGACAGGGCTGAGGAGGGCGGGGCCAGACAGGGTCGTGGGGGGCGGGGCCAGACAGGGCTGTGGAGGGTTGGGCCAAACAGAGCCATGGGGGCAGCTTAGCGGGTCACCAAGAATGTGACTTACTTCAACGCATGATGATTCTGCACTGTGCCACATTATTCACATTCATGTTTCATTGTTTGTTTTTCAGCCCCGTGTACATTTGAATTAGATGAGCCGATCTCCACCTGCACACGTAGGGATCGTCATGCTAAAGCCTCAGCACCCCAGGGCCAGAAGGGGCCGTGGGGGCGGGGCCAGAAATGGCCATTGGGGGGCGGGGCCAGACGGGGCCGTGGGGGGCGGGACAAGACGGGGCCGAAGAGGGCGGGGCCAGATGGGGCCGTGGGGGATATATCTTAAAAAAAAAAAAAAAAAGTAGATCTATTTATTGTTTATTGTCTATACTCAGGTCTTCTGTGGCACTCTTGTATCACCTGCTGGTCGTTGTGAATTTCTCCTAAGGGGGATCAATAAAGGATTATCTTATCTTATGGGTCCAAACAGGGCAGTGGTCAGACTGGGCCATGGGGGGCGGGACCAGACGGGGCAGTGGTCAGACTGGGCTGTGGGGGGCGGGACCAGACGGGGCAGTGGTCAGACTGGGCTGTGGGGGGCGGGGCCAGACAGAGCTGTGCAGCTAGAAGGACGACATGCGCCGGATGATTCCGGGTCAGGTTCTGGTTCCGTGGGTTAGCGTGGTGGCTGGTGATGGAGGAAGGTTCAGAGCAGTGCTGGAGGTTCTAGCACGGCTTTACAGCGGCGCCGGTGTGAGCGCTCTCGTTGGAAACACGAGCGACTTCAGTTCCAGTTAAGAGACGCGGTTTGAACAGCTTCAAATGATCCTGAAGCTACAAAGAGCTCTCTGGTTTTTCTTTTTTACTGTTTTTCTTTTCCTTTTTACCATTTTACCATTCCACTGCAGTATTGGTGACAAAAGCAATTTCCCTCTGGGATTATTTTTGTCTGTCTGTCTGTTGATATCTGTCATCTATCTCAGTATACAATGTTATGAATACATCAACAATGTTATGAATACATCAACACTTATGAATATATCAACACTGTTATTACATCAACACTGTTATGAATTCATCAACACTGTTATGAATCCATCAACACTGTTTGTAGTGACTTGTTCTTCACCAATTGATACCTAAGCCACTAAGGAGCTGCTGGCTGCTTGCTTAACTGTTTTGACGCGTCCGTCTTCCGGGTCCAATCATCACTCGCTCGTCCAATACACTTTTTAAGCAGTTTATTGTAATCGTACAAAGGCAACCCCATAGCACTGCCTACACACTTACAGCCTATCTGTTCGTATGCGCAATCACTACAATTAATTCTCCTCTGCTACAACAAATAAAACAAACAGACGACTGTTTCCCTTCTCCAGCCGGCAACACACCTGTCAGTGATTGCATGGCTGTATTTAAAGGTTTTGGACCGCCCACAGTGCCAGAGTCCCACCCAGTGTGGCCTTTAGGCAATAAACAAAAATAAATATAACAAAACACATTTAACCTCAAAAATGGCTCTAACACTGTTATAAATTCACAAATTCATCAACACTTATGAATTCATCAACCCTGTTATGAATCCATCAACGCTGTTATAAATACATACACAACAATGTTATAAATACACCAATAACATTGTTATGGATACATCATACACCCTGAGTTTTCCTTTTGCATCAAGCATCAAAACAGTTGTAGTGTCACGTGTTTGAGTTCATTGGCCTGACATCGGTCCTGTCATGTG
Organism: Urophycis tenuis; assembly: GCA_036785325.1. Lineage (NCBI taxonomy): Eukaryota > Metazoa > Chordata > Actinopteri > Gadiformes > Phycidae > Urophycis > Urophycis tenuis. The sequence continues at coordinate 1,160,247 of JAXIVH010000064.1, forward strand.
ACCACTGGCCGTGTGCACATCACTATGATGACAAACGATAAATCGTGCAGCTCCGCCACATATTATTACATATTCAAATGTACATTTTTGTCAGATCTGCAGTTTGATTGTAAACATTTTTGTTAGAATATGGAATGCAATTCAACAACACAAAATCAAATGAAACAGACACTTACACTTCTTTGGAGTAGATTTCAGGTCAAACACCTTCATCTCCATGGTCAGTGTCTCCTTCAGCTGATCCAGGGATCTCAACAAGGTCCCTACGTATGACGGAGGAAGGACCTCCACTGTTGTCCAGTCCCTGGTGTGTGGAGGATGGTCCAAGGATCTGAAGGTCTGGAGAAAGTGGAGGTGGTCTTCAGTGTGTGACAGCTGCTTCACCTCTGAGCTTCTATTGGTCAGATCTTCTATTTCCTGCTCCAGCTCTTTGATGAGGCCTTCAGCTTCTTTCTGTGTGGATTCCAGTTTCTCTGTAACCGTGTGGTTAAGATCATCCTGCCACTTTTTAATGTGGTGGGTCAGAGCATTGAGGACCTGCACACCATCAGCTAGCTCTCTGTCCGCTTCTGCTTTGCTGTGACCTACTTTGTCTTTGATCTCCTGAATCTTTCGTCGTCTCTCCTGGATCATCTGCTGAACATCAGAATCTAACTTTCCCAGCTGGGCCGTCTTCGCTTCATATTCCTCCTTTAGAGGAATGACAGGATGGGACTTGTGGTCCAACACTGTGCACAACAGACACACACACATCTGTTCAGTCTGGCAGAAGAGCTCCAGAAGTCTGTCATGTTTCTTACACATTCTGTCTTCTAGACGGTCCATAGGATCGACCAGTGGATGTTTCTTCAGGTGTGCTACTCTGTGATGAGGCTCCAGGTGGGTGTGGCAGTAAGACATAAGACACACTAGGCAGGACTTCACAGCCTTCAGCTGGGTCCCAGTACAGACATCACAGGGAACTTCTCCTGGTTCATCACAAGGCTGCACTTTCACTTGTACGGACCTTCTAAACTGATCAACCACCTCCGATAAGAGGATATTGACCCGTAATGCAGGTCTTGTGTGGAACAGCTCGTTGCAAACAGGACATTTATACTGGACTTGGTCATCCCAGAACTTAGTGATACAGGTTCTGCAGAAGTTGTGTCCACATGCTGTGGTAACTGGGCTGTTGAACACATCCAGACAGATGGAACATGAATAGTTCTCCTCAGACGAGGAAGTGGTGGACGCCATGCCTAGAAAACACAGTTTCATCAAGTTAAAAAACAATCATATTTGTAATGTATTTAAAAGTTAAGTAACAGTTTTAACTTGTTCTCATGTAGATGTTTTATATATTTGATATATTTGTGTTGTTTCAAGCAGAACTCTTCATGCAACAGTGGGTCCACCATGCAGCCCACAGGACAGCTTCAGTGAGGATCACGGGTCAACATGTTGGACTCACCTTCTCACGTTTCCCTCAGACCATTTAGTGAATAACGTCTTGTTCTTTGTCTCCACAAAGAGAGAAGTGCCTCCACCTCGTGCTACTCTGACTGTGGTTTACATCAATTTGGTTCCCAGAACAAGACGTCATGGTCTCTCTACATGGCCCCGCCCACACTCTGTGGGGAAAACATTGCACTCACTAACGTTTAATGTGGATTAGCCCTCTGATAATGCATCTGTGTTCCAGTGAAGAATACACATTAATAACTCCATTATTAAAACATATGACTGACTAACTAAATAACTGACTCAATCATGAATATATTACATTAACTCAACATGTTTCATCAGCAACAGTGCAGCACTTAAAATGTGTTAAACACAACAAACACTCCAAATGAAACATAATGAGGTGTGAAACAAGGTTCATTCTCCTGTCAATCTGCATGTGAGCGTCCGTCTGTTCTGCTCCACTGTGCTGTCTACACCTGTCCCCGACTGCCATCTCCGCCTCGCCCTTCCTGCTCTCCGTCTGCCTGCCTCCTGTCCTGAGGCTCAAGACTCACTTGTTCAGAGTTCACCTGAACCCTGCAGGACATTCATCCTCTACAGACCCACCCACCCAACTCACACACACACACACACACACACACACACACACACACACACACACACACACTCTCATACACACACACACACACACACACACACACACACACACACACACACACACACACACACACACACACACACACACACACACACACACACACACACACACACACAGACAAACACACACACACACACAGACACACACACACACACACACACACACACACACACACACACACACACAAGTCAATTGTACTACAAATATAATTGATATTCATGACTGTCTTCTTTTTTGTGGGTTTGTACTTGGAACTTCTTGACTTCTGCTTGGGTTTCAAACGTAGCGTGTGTTTCCTGAACAAGACTGTTCCTCTCACAGCACAGGATACTTAATGTTCCCCATAGGCCAAACTCAATCAAGATCATCAAGAAGGAATAAGAAGCACACAGGGCTACATGATCTCCTAGTGGCTCCAGCATCACAACCATCACAACTTAGCAGACGTTTCAGTGTCAGGAAACACAAAACTACAATGACTGAAAAAAAACACCCCGACAAGCAAGGTAAAAGTCCTCTTTTGAAGGGCATCCATGCCGTCACAAACACCATCCATACTCAACAGCAGCCATCTTAGCTACGTAGAGGAAGAGGCGGAGCCAGGCTGAGCCGTGTTCAGTTTGAAAATGGCTAGACGTCAGTGGCATCATGGATTCACCGATGTTTGCTGGGTGAAGCGGCCGCGCAGCTGGTAGTCATGTCCGTGTAAGTGCACCATTTGGAACAACACTAACATCTGAAAATCTGCACACTTAGTGAGTGCGGATAGTGTACTAGGTTTAAGTGTGCTCATAGAAGTATGGATAACGGACCACGGCCCAAGTCTAATGAGTGAGATCAGTTCAGGTCAGCACAGGCACACAGACAGGCTCAAACTAACCACCAATCACATAGTGGAGCTGAACAGTGAACACCAAATAAGTGGACCTCCTCCAGCTCCCTGTGATGTCCCCTGACTCCTGCTTCTCCTCCTCTATACTGCTCCTCCTCTATAATGCTGTTCCTCCTCCTCACAGGAAATGTAGCTGCCTAGTAATACCAATGAAATAGAGAGGAAACATTGAAATAGGGAGTACAAATATATTCAACACCACACACACACGTTATTAAACTTGAAAGACAGTTTCATAATATGACTTGACATGACGTGACTCAATAACTTTCATAACTTGTATAAGTTGCTTTCATGCTTCAGCTCTGCTCTGTCAGCTGGACAACAAAAACAATTGAGGTCATGTGATTTAAATCTGACCAACCATCAGCTGTCAATCTGAACCATCACTGTCAGGAAATGTGTTTCTTCTGCTCATTTCAGACGGCATCATTTTACACACACACACACTATCATTTTCATATCATACAAAGATTTCTATTCATATTCATACAATTTAACTCAGCACACGATGGGAACGTAGAATGTGTGTGTTTTGCTGACATGTCGATGTGCGTGTGAGGAACAGTAAGCTGGCCTCATGTATTTTCGGGGCAAGCAGAAGTTTCTGAGTGCACACACACACACACACACACACACACACACACACACACACACACACACACACACACACACACACACACACACACACACACACACACACACACACACACACACACACACACACACACACACACACACACACACACACACACACACACACACGTCTGTGGACGTCACTTGTCAAGAGGAAACCACTAAGCTTGTCTCCACGGCGTCTAACATTGTATTGTTTGACTCAACATGGCCACTCTGACTGCTGCGGTGGTTCAAATGCTTCTCTCTGTTTCTACTGGTTGATGCCAACGCCTCGGAAGAGAGGTTACTTATCCAACTCATTAGTTTAGACTGTTTGTTTCTTTGTTTTCTTTAAGGACACACAGACATTCAGTCGGAGACACCACCCAGACGTACTTCAGACCAGGAAGAGTTAGCAGAGGCCATTCCCAGAAAACATTAGTTTTATCAAGTTACATAATGATCACATTATGTGTTCTATTCTTTGGACTCACCTTCTAATGTGTCTCAGACCATTTAGTTGATAAAGTCTTGTTCTTTGTCTCCAGAAAGAGAGACGTGACTCCACCTCGTGTGACTTCTGCTTGGGTTTCAAACGTAGCGTGTGTTTCCTGAACAAGACTGTTCCTCTCACAGCACAGGAAACCTAAACGCTCCACCCTGAGAGCTGAGACAACAGGCTGGAGTCACGTGGTTTAGGGGAAAGGAGAAGCTTTCCCCTAAACCACGTGACTCTCTCTGTCTCTCTCTCGCTCTCCGTAAGAAGTGGAGCCACACACACACACACACACACCCTCCCTCCCTCCCTCCATCTGCCTCTCTCTTCCTCTACCTCTCTATTGCTAGTCGTAATATCATTATTGCTATTATGATGATGATGATACATATATATACATATATATATATATATATATATATATATATAGTTCTGAGGCTGTACAACTGTACTCTCTCTCTCTCTCTCTGTCTGACTCAGAACATTGAATCAAATGTATGATGTTGTAATTGTTCCCATGCTTGCTGCTCAGAGTGAGCGCAGTCAGCAGCCTACAGACAATATAAACTGTAGTGACCTGTAGGCCTACCTTATCTTTTCCCTGGTGAAAACGCCTTCTATCCCATACGGTATAAAGTCACACAGGTCCAAACGCTGGGAAGGAGAACCAGGCGACAGGTTTCCCATCAAAACAAGTCAATCCTGGGAGAAGTGATTCCAAGAGGATCCAGTGAGGATCTCTCTCTCTGTCTCTCTGTCTCTCTCTCCCTAGTGAGCTGAAACATCCACAATCTAGAGTCACATGGTTTAGGGGAAAACAGAAGTGGAGCCACACACACACACACACACACACACACACCCCTCCCTCAGCTTCTCTCTTCCTCTACCTCTCTATTGCTAGTCGTAATATCATTATTGCTGTTATGATGATGATATATATATATATATATATATATATATATATATATGGGTGAGCGGTCATAATAAGCTATAAATGCAGTGCATGCCCAAGCCCTTCAATAAAAATATAACCTATTAACCTGGCAGTGGGTTCAATTATACAATACCTTAGTTCTACTGTTTTGGTCTTAAATCCGTGACTAATCTGTCCCGTTTTGCTTGCAAAAAGCTGGAAAGCTCACAGCTTGTTTCGTGCATGTGCACTGTGACACCGAGTAGTACAGTTACTGCTAGAGGCTGTGTTTACTGTAGATGAGCATTTTGAATGGCAAAAAAGCTATCAATGAAGCAGTTTATCTGTCAACGCGCATGCGCAACACTGACTAGTTTGAACTTGTTTGAGACATTGTGTGGGCGCATCAAGCGTCACGTCAGTGCTGGATATTTCTGCTTTCATTTAGCCTACATACACTGTAAATTCCAACACATTGTTGTTGGTAACATGGGGCAAGTGTGAGAGTGTCAAATCGAGTTGATTTAGTAGTTAAAAATCATGTTATATTTTTTATTAATAAATAAATAACCCCCTTACAGACGCGCTATTGACACTTCAGCATGACCACAGTAAAATGTCACCGCTCACCACTGATAGAAATATAGAAAGAGAAAGAAATAGAAATACTTTATTAATCCCAAGCTGGGAAATTCCAATGTAGCAGCAGCATTAAAATACACAGAATAGATGCAATTAGAAATAAAAATAAAAGTGTATGTAAAAATAAAATATATATAGAATAAAGATATAAATATAAACTAAAACTAAATAAACTAAATATAATCTAAACTAATCTAAACTAATTTTAGTGCAAGTATTTTTAAACAAACAGTGTACAGAATATAATGAAATATATATATAGTTCTGAGGCTGTACAACTGTACTCTCTGTCTGACTCAGAACATTGAATCAAATGTATGATGTTGTAATTGTTCCCATGCTTGCTGCTCAGAGTGAGCGCAGTCAGCAGCCTACAGACAATATAAACTGTAGTGACCTGTAGGCCTACCTTATCTTTTCCCTGGTGAAAACGCCTTCTGTCCCATACGGTAGAAAGTCACACAGGTCCAGACGCTGGGAAGGAGAACCAGGCGACAGGTTTCCCATCAAAACAAGTCAATCCTGGGAGAAGTGATTCCAAGAGGATCCAGTGAGGATCTCTCTCTCTGTCTCTCTGTCTCTCTCTCCCTAGTGAGCTGAAACATCCACAATCTAGAGTCACATGGTTTAGGGGAAAACAGATGTGGAGCCACACACACACACACACACACACACACACACACACACACACACACACACACACACACACACACACACACACACACACACACACACACACACACACACACACACACACACACACACACACACACACACACATACACTCCCTCAGCCTCTCTCTCTCTCTCCCTCCCTCCCTCTAACTAGGGAGAGGGAGGGAGGGAGAGAGAGAAATATCAACAATCTAGAGTCACATGGTTTAGGGGAAAACAGAAGTGGAGCCACACACACACACACACACACACACACACACACACACACACACCCTCCCTCAGCCTCTCTCTTCCTCTACCTCTCTATTGCTAGTCGTAATATCATTATTGCTATTATGATGATATATATATATCTATATATATACAGTATATGTGTGTGTGTAGTACCCCTTTGCTGTTTTAGACAAATACTAGGGGTGGTTAACCTGAATTTGTTACCTAAAATGTTATCTCTAACTATAATTGTTTGTTTACTTTGTCTCTAGCTAACATCCTAAGCTGTTGCGTGAAAGCCCTGGGTGAGAGGCGCTACTGTTGGCACCACGACCAGGTGCTGAAGGTGATAGCAGATACCATCTGCTCAGGGATCTCACTCAGCAAGCAGCAGCAGCCAGCTAGGCATTCAATCACCTTTGTTAAATCTGGTGAGAAGCCTCAACACCGCCCAGGCCAAACAGGGGGGCTCCTGACAACAGCTAGGGACTGGCAGCTGAAGGGGGACTTGGGGAAACAGCTTAAATTCCCAGAGACCATCGCAGTGACCACACTTAGGCCGGACTTGGTTCTTATGTCAGAATCAACAAGGCAGGTGATACTGCTGGAGTTGACTGTGCCCTGGGAAGACCGGATGGAGGAGGCATTTGAGAGGAAGAGGGCCAAGTATGAGGAGCTGGCAGGCGAATGTCGGGGCAACGGATGGAAGACTCGGTGCAGCCCCATTGAGGTTGGATGCTGAGGTTTCACAGGCCAGTCACTCTGCAGGGCCCTCAAGTTGTTGGGAATAAGGAGTGTTTGTGAGGCAGGGATTAATGCTAGCTCGTTGAGGGTATACAGCAGACAAGAGGCGGTGTCGGTCAGGACACAGGAATGATGACAGGATATGATGTCTTTGCCAGCAGGTCTGATCACTGCCCTGATTTATTGTTCACTCAGTGTTGTGGAAATAATAATAAAAAAAGTATTAAAAACTGCTATAACTCCCGAACATGCCACCTGCAGAAGTTCTCGGACGACTCCTCCATTGTTGGATGCATCACAGACAACGAGGAGGAGGAGTACAGGGAACTGGTGAGGAACTTTGTGGGATGGTGTGATGGGAACCACCTCCAGCTCAACACAGGGAAAACCAAGGAGCTGGTGGTGGACTTTAGACGCAGGAAGTGTCCCCCATTACCGGTTTCCATAAAGGGGGAAGAGGTGGAGATGGTGGACACCTGCAAGTTCCTTGGGGTGCACCTAAACAACAAACTGGACTGGTCTGACAATACCGAGGCCCTCTACAGGAAGGGACAGAGCAGGCTGTTCTTCCTGAGGAGGCTCAGATCCTTCAATGTGTGCACTAGGCTGCTACGGATGTTCTACCAGTCTGTGGTAGCCAGTGTCACCTTCTTCGCCGTCGTGTGCTGGGGAGGAGGCATCGGGTGTGGTGGGGCAAGTAAGCTGAACAAGCTGGTGAGGAAGGCGAGCTCCGTGGTGGGGATGAAGCTGGACTGTGTGGAGGCGGTGACAGAGAGGAGGATGAGGGGAAAGCTGCAGGCGATCCTGGACAACCCCTCTCACCCTCTCTACGCCGAGCTGAGGCAACTCAGGAGCACGTTCAGCCACAGGCTCACTCAGCCACGTGCTTCAAAGCGCTTGGGGGGCTCTTTCATCCCATCAGCTATCAGGCTCTACAATACCTCAACCACCCGCTCCCAACGTCTCGGAAGCGCCAGCACCACCAGATAATGGATTTGTATAACACACCACACACCCCAGACTGTTTTCTAGCCATTCTCATCTTATGTCTGTGCATCTCACTAATAACCACTGCCCATCTGTCATCTTTCATTATGTGCACCAGGCTTCCACGGATGGTCTACCAGTCTGCGGTGGCCAGTGTCACCTCTTCACTGCCGTGTGCTGGGGAGGAAGCTTTGGGAGCGGTGGTGCCAGGAAGCTGTACAAGCCGGGGAGGAAGGCGAGCCCTGCAGTGGGGATGAAGCTGGACGGTGTGGAGGCGGCGACAGTGAGGAAGACGAGGGGAATGCTGCTGGCGACCCGGACCTACCCTCTCAGCCTCACTGTGCTGAACTGAAGCAACTGAAGCAACTCAGGAACACGTTCAGCCACATGCTCACTCAGCCAAGTGCCTCAAAGTGCTTGGGTGCTCCTTCATCCCACCAACCATCAGGCTCAGGAAGCTCCAACACCACCAGACAAATGGAATGGACTGAACTTTCATTCACATACACCACACCACACACCTTGGACTGTGACCCAGCCGTTGTTATTCCAGGACCATTCATATATTGTACCTGGAATACCTGTATAAATTTGCACATCTTGCACCTTGCACTTTCCGCATACTTGCACTATTTTATCTACTTGCACTATTTGATCTATCTTGCATTTTGCACCACAAACTGCTATCTAGGACACTAGTATGCATACGGGTCCTCTCGTCACCGACCTGACTTAAGAGCGCGTATTTAATCTAATCTATTGTTTTTTTATTGTGTATAGAATTTAGCCAGGCTCTTTACTGCTCATCTATCCCCTGCACTGCTGGTCTCTGCGAATTTCTCCTACGGGGGATTAATAAAGAAATATCTTATCTTATCTTATCTTATCTTAAAAAAAAGTTTAAAAAAAAAGTATAGGCCTATATATAATAATAAAAGTAAATCACAATCCCCATAATAACTAATGTGCTCACATAATAATAAATGTGTTTACACAAGCAGAAAAATATACATGCCTCTCCTTTACATGTACAACAATAATAATGGCACAACTAAACCAACAGAGTAGACATTTGCCATGATATTATCTTAACTGGTCCAATACTCCATCTACTGGCTAAACTGGGTATTACATAAAGAATGGCACATGGCGGACACGACGGTCCCCAGCCGATCAATTAGCGACATGAACTGCTTCAAGTTACTGACTGCTAGCTCACTGGACATTGAAACTACACCTAAACAGTAGCATAAGCATAATATCCATAAATAATGTTAACTTACGGACATGTGTAACCGATCGGCGGTAAGGCACGCATCAAAGCTAACCAGGTGCACACTAACAAACACAATATAAGAGCGTTACTTACTCCGTCCGTGCATCCACTTAACACTCGGAGTAGCACAACAAAAACACTTCTTCAACAAAAAACTACCGTTACAGGCGAAATACACTCAAGGTCCCTACAGGTAGGCCTATGTCCAAGCAGGAGAAAAGGAGATAAAAAGTGTGTTGGCTCAGCTCTGCGGCTCTCTGCTCCCTTGTGGTGATTGTGTCACTCCCCCAAAACGCAGCTTCAAAATAAGAGCCTTTGATACAATGGGACTGCACAGCAAGAAAGCCATCAAAAACACCACTGATGCTGCTGAGAAGGCATCAAGATGGCTGTGGATCAGGAGGGTTGATCCGTGGGCCACACAAGCTACCTAGACACAAGCCGGGGTCTGATCACCCCCGGCTGGGTCGCCTGGGCGAGGGTGTCTGATGTTGAGACCTGAAACACCCTATGACCTCAGGTTACATCACTGATGATGTGTCTAGGTTGTACCAGAGGGTGTATATTAAACCAACTAGGTAGAACCACCTGAATGTTTGTTTGAAATACCTGAACATGCCTTATTCATTGAACATGATAATACTGTAATCTCCTTTCCTCTAGTGGTTCAAAGCCAGAGGATTTCACAGAAGGGTAAGACAACATTGTTTTGTCATGATTAGAGCATTGACAGATCTTTTTCACCTCTATCAGCATGTAGGAATTGTACATTATTTTCATGGGTAATCATCACAGTTCTGTTGTTTCAAAATGAGTGCAGTTATTGATGTTTCTGTCAGTCATTATGCCAGTAGATAAGCATAGATGGTTTTTTATATTGACAGACTGCACCTACCACACTGGCCGTGATTCCTTCAACACATGCAGCTATGTCAAAGAAAGAGTCAGACAGGTTTGACAGAGTGACACATGATGTGGGGTTAACTGTAGGAATTAAGTTCTTGCTGATTTCTAATGTCAAAGTATGCACATTTAGCACATACTGTAAATTTAATTAAGTAAGTTTAATTTAATGATGTATACAAGTAATTTGCATAAACATTATAAATAATACATATACATAAACACATAATAACACATATTAACGTCAATTAATTTTGTGTATCAAACTGATAGGCCAACAGAACTAATGATCTCACTAAATGTTATTTTCCTTACAGGGCAAAACAGAGGTGTTGGTGGACTGGAAGCCTTGCTCAGTTTGGTATGTTTTCACCTTTATTTATTCGTACCTATACCTTTCTTTTCAGGAACACACTGATCACAGTCACATGGCAACACAAAGTAACATCTGGAACATCTGCCCAGTACAACCACAGTTGGATCGGCTGCCACTGAACAGCTTCACTTGAGGTTTTCCTCGTCCAGATTGACCCTGTCGATCCTGAGGGTTGAACTGATGTTCAGTCCGGTCACAAGCTTGCTTCTCTAACCTTTACCCCCCCCCCTGCCGCCGCCTCCAATTTAAGTTCCTCTGTATTTGATTGTTTATATAAAGTCTCCTCTCCTTTCATCTCACTTTATTGATGCAGACTGTCTGGTTTTTCCCCCCAATCACTTCTTTGCTTTTTTGCACAATTGTATGTTATACCATATTATCTTGCACCATCTGTGAAATATTCAAGTTCCAGACCTCACAACATGTCAACTACTGTTGTTGTAACATTTACTGGTATTTATTCCACTTAACCAGATTTCTTATTAAGTCATTTCAATGGCTTTCTTCCTCATACTTTTTCTTATTTGCGTCAATTACAATTTTGCCCTGTTACAATTAGATCATAGATGACTAGAACCTTAATTGCCTTCCGAGATGAGAATCAGTATAAAATAGGTACAGTATATACAGTTTGTTATTTAAGTGAAGGTTGGTAAATATACAGAAACCTTTGTTGATATTCCTTTACTTCTCCTCTCTTTTCAGTGGAAAGAAATGGGCCAAGTCCTGGCAGCCAAAAGAATTGATAGATGTGTAAATATGTATATAATGTAGTTACATTTCCCCTCCACTCCTGATGTTGCACAGACCACTGATGATGATTAACAGATATGTATAAAGTTGTACATATTGTTTAATTTTATTTTCCTGTTTTATTCTGCGTATTTCTATTATTTTATTCTGTATTTATGTTCAATGTGTGAGGAGTTAGTATAAATATGTGCAAGATATTGATGTTTGCCTTCCACACAGTCAGTTTAGACCAAATCTTCCCCATAAAAATATGTATTCTTGCAAATAAGCATATGTCCCCATTCCCTTAATATGACCATAAACATAGGCCTAACTGCTCCCCTTTCCCACGCTGACAGGATAGATCAGCGGTTCCCCAACTCTCTCTGCTGGGCCCCCCTTTGGTTCATAAGAAAAAGATTGTCCAGCTTTGATCTGTATTTTGTCTTGATCTCACATAGGCAGGATGGGACAAAAAGAAGTATGGCCCGTGCTCATTTCCTCGCATCGTGCTGAAAAAATCTGTCCTTTGACAGGTCATGTTTGGATATCGTTGACTGAGCATTCAGGAACACTCTGGTCATTGATTAAAACCATTTAGTGCAACACATGTGATCCAGTTAGACTTGGCACTGAAGGGTCCACTCCAGAATGAATGTGAGTGGGTAGAGACTTATCAGCTGGCTGATTTGCCCATTGACTTCATATGGCTGTTGATAGTCCCTGCATCCCCTTCCCCAGACTGACAGCATGGTAGATGATCAACATTATAGTATATTGTAGTGCCAGTGCATTTCTGTGTACACTGTACATTCTGGACATAGTCCATTCACTTTAACCCTTCCCCCAATCCTCTAGAATGTTCCTTTATGTCCTGGATTGCATTATACTGTCCATCCGTTAGTTATATTTTGTGACTTACATATTCAAATCAGTAAGTCTTTCCTTAAAAATACGATATATTTGCAAAGTTTAAGTGTCAAAATCTCAGCAGGGACCACAGATTCTTCAGATTGTCCTGCACTGATGTTTTACTGCACAACTGCACACTGCTCCCCACCTCTTTGTGCAGAAGACAAACAAGTTGCACACTCAAATATCCCCCACCAGTTTCACTGTTTTGTTCTACCTAATATGCGCTGCGAATTGTGAACCATGAAGAACTCAATGTGTGTCCATCCATATTATAATGAATAGGCTTATATTAGTTTGCATCCAGCGTGCTGCGTGGACTTCATTACATCTGCTGCACAGCTGCTACCACCATTATGAAATGCTACGTTTATACAGTCTGACTGTCAACCTCATAAAAGTAATATTTTACAAATCTGCATTATATAAACTAACGCAATTCATTAAAGTAAGTCATTTGGCAACTTTTAAGTCATTCAGTTAAACTACGTCTATTCCTGTGAGCGTGAATGATCACTCGAAGTGATCGATCTTTCTTACTTTGACTGGAGTAAACAGTTGAATCAGTACGTCTGCTTTTACTAGAGTCTTTTTTACACAAATATCTGGAGTACTTTTGCCTCCTCTGCATACTACACACGCATGACTCAGAAGAACAAGCTTGCACTTTTTAATCATAGTGCGTTGTGTTAATTGATCGGCTGTTTTGTGTTTTACCAGCGCACAGCACGCCTGTACACAGTACTACTCTGTGGACATTGGACAATATTTCTTGCCGTCATGTCTTTCTTTAGAAGGCCATTCCAATTATGTATTTGGTTTTGTCCTGCAATATAATTGCAACAAATTATGCTAATGATGGTTTGGATGATTAGAATGTCGACATGTTTGTTTGTTTGTTTGTTTTTTAAAGACAATTCTCCGACCACACCATATTCCATAATACATTTATGTTATCTTTGATGTTGATAGTGAAGTACAGTACTCCATGAATAGTATGGGACATTAAAGAACACAAGTTCTTTTTTTCAGTGTTTTATTGAAGACAGTGACAAAACAAAACGGGCACAAGCCTAGCATAAACACACACACACACACACACACACACACACACACACACACACCACTACCTAGGTGGAGTCTTCTCTTCCTCATCCTCGCTGGTGTCTGGACTGCTCAGGCCCATGAGATCAAATTCCTCTTCTTCAGGCATATCTAAGAGGAGAGAGGCCTGTGGACCTAGAGCCGTCTTGTATTGCTGCAGAACCACCTGAATTCACTCTGTCACTTCAGCAAGTCTTCTTTTTAGAAGACAATGGAGTCCACTTCCATCTTCTACATGTCAAGAGAGAAAGAGGACAGAAAACACAACGTACTGCATGTATATTGAAACTGGCCTTCAGACAACAACTCAAACACATTGGGCTCTAATTGGGATCTAAATGACCCTCCCGCGCAGTGGTCATTTCGACCGGCGCAACACCGCGCGCAGCGTATTTGCCAATTTGGTAGACCGGTCTGAGCTGAGATGGCTGTGGCCACGCAGCAGGGGGAGGTGTCGACAGATTCAGCTTGGCGGAGTGACAATTTCGTGCCAAAAACCTGCGCCAAAGGTGCGCTGAAAGCCCGCCAGCTCCAACCTGGTCTACTCTCGGCGCAAGGCGAAGCGCAGCCGGTCTAGTGGTAATTTGGTAGACCGGTGCACAGTGCGCACACGTCACCAAAACCTCACGGGCAGGTTTCCAGAATGTCAGGCACATTTCAATGCAATAAATAATGGCAACAACCACAATTTAATGCAACTATCTGAATCTGCACATAAATTGATATCTTTATTGATTGTCCCACATGTCCTCGCATCTGACGGCAGATCAAAGACGTTTCTCACGCATAATGGGAACTCAACCTGACTTAATCAACACAGCTGAAAGTAGGATGCAAACTAACGACTTCACATCTCTAAGCCAACCACAAACAGCCTCGAAAATCAGATAGTGAGTATATATATTCGGCTTCTCTCGTCTCAAAAGAGAGAGACACAAAGAAAAGAAAAAAAAAGAGAAAAAAGAAAAAAGAGATTCGCCAAAGAGAAGAAAAAAAGAGAGACACACGCCGAAGAAATGTAAGTCATGTTGGGTGTCTTAAGGATTTAGCTGCGATGGCCCATATTTTCTGTTTTAATTGTCAACGTGATCTACAAAGATGGAGTACATTGTTGCAAGGAGGATGAGGAGGAGATCCGGGGAGAGAGTGTACCGTCGACGGTCCTCCTATTTGGCAATGACAGAGCAGGAATGCCGGTGGTCCACACGAATAACACCTGGAATAGCCTACCGCTGTGTCTAATGTAATCTTCATTTGATACTCCTATTCATAACACAGGAACAAATGACATCTGTCCCACGAGGTGGTCCACAGAGTGACGCGCGTCGTGGCCTCTGATGCGCACCCCGGGGCTCCGGCGCTCTCCCAGTTGCTGTAAAGGTGACAGCGGCTCTGACATTCTTTGCCACCGGGTCTTTCCAGCACAGCGTGGCCTCGGTGGCGGGGACCAGCCCACTGTCAGTTGGGCTGTACATGCAGTGTCTTCCAGTCCAGTCCGACATGCAAATGAGCACATCATTTTTCCAACAACACCTGAGAGCCAGCTGGAAACTAAGCGAGGTTTCTCGTTGAAATGTGGATTCCCCGGGGCACTGGGAGCCATCGACTGCACACATGTGCAGTTGCGCGCACCAGATACCCAAGCCATCACTTATGTGAACCGTAAAGGAGTACACTCCATTAATGTCCAGGTGATTTGTGACTCCAATTGCCTGGTGACACACGTGTATGCCAATTTCCCTGGGTCTGCTCATGACTCATTCACCCTGGTGAATTCTGTCATCCCTACAGTCTTTCAGGGTCCCCCCCCTCTGGATGGGTGGCTGCTAGGTGACAACGGATATCCACTTAAAACGTGGTTGATAACGCCATACATCACACCCACAACAAGAAGGCAGCGTGGTTTTAACCGTGTTTTCAGTAGTGCCAGGTCAGTCATCGAACGTACTTTTGGAATACTCAAAATGCGTTTCAGATGTGTGGATGGTTCGGGTGGTACATTAACATACAGCCCTCAGAGTGTCAGTGCATTGTTTGTCGCATGTTGTGTGCTACATAACATAGCCGTACGCTGTGGATGCCACTTTGATCTCAGGGAGGAGACATTACAGGACTTAAGACGGAGAAAGGCAGAACTGCATGTGGCGAATCAACAGGGAGAGCAGCAGAGCGCGCGGGAGAGGAGAGATCACCTGGGTGCAGAGATCTGTCCATAAATGTGAGGATTACCGTTATACATTTACTTTTTTTGGCCACAATTTACCCAGTCACCTTGAAGACACACAGAATCAGTCGTTAAACAAAATGTATTCATTGGGTCTCCTTCTTCCTCTCCGCGCGCGGGGACCCTCGGCCCTGCTTGGAGACGGGAGGGGGGCGCCTGCGGAGAGCATTCCTCCTCTTGTCCTCGGCCTCAACGGCCACCTCGGAGGGGCGGGGGGGGCGCGGACGTCCCCTGCGTCGCTACGAGGCGCTCGGCCGCATCCGCCAGCCTTTTTAGGCTGGCGTCAATGGACGGCAGGCATGCCAGATGGACCTCCAAACCACGGAGCCGGTTGTCCATCCCCTCAAGCCGGGGATTTATGTTCCCCAGCTCCCTCTCCAGCATTTCAAAGCCCCCTCGCTGGATGTCCAGGAAGGGCTGGTCCTGGGCTTGGACCCGTCTCTGCCCGCGTCTCTGCCCCGCGTGGTGCTGGCTCCCTGCGGCCTCCACCTCCTCGGTCCCCGGATCGCCCAGCACCTCCTCCTCCTCCTCCTCCTCCTCGTCAACCACCTCCTACTCCTCCTCCTCCTCCTCGTCCACCACCTCCTCCTCCTCGTCCCCCACCTCCTCCTCCTCCTCCTCCTCCTCCTCGTCCACCACCTCCTCCTCCTCCTCCTCCACCTCCTCCTCCTCCTCGCCCACCACCTCCTCCTCCTCCTCCTCCTCCTCGTCCACCACCTCCTCCTCCTCCTCCTCCTCCTCATCCACCACTCCCTCCTCCTCCTCCTCGTCCACCTCCTCCTCCTCCTCGTCCACCACCTCCTCCTCCTCCTCCTCCTCGTCCACCACCTCCTCCTCCTCCTCCTCGTCCACCACCTCCTCCTGCCGTTGCTGCTGCGCGGTTTCCAGTGGACCTAATGAGATTGGATGCAGAAGCTGGTTATTGTTAAGCCTATAGTTCATGTAAATTTGTTGTAAACGGCTCGTGTAAAATATTTTCTTTGAGTACATGAATAAAACATATTAATATATATCTAAATAAACAGTTAATCAAACGTATTAACATCTTTGGTTTCGTGTAATCCGGAGTTACATGCCAAAATAACCATGATTCAATTGGGTAAAACAAGTTAATTTCACATGCAAACACTAGTGAAAAGGGCCAGACGACGAGCTTGGCAATGCGTCCTGTAAGCACAGGTCCTTCTGATTCCATTGCCATTACGCATGGGATTTGTTTATGTTGTGATCTGTGCACACTACTCATCTTTATTACGCAGGGTTTAAATATAGGTTACTAAATGTGAGTGTCTTCATTAGTGGAAAAATATGTTTGCCTTACCCGTTATTCCAACTTCTATCCACCAAAGCCTTCGATGCTGATAACCGAGAGTGTGGAGGACGCGATGTCCTCTGCCGAGCTCATAGTAACAGCGGTGGAGGGGCCGCCCCCGGTGGCCACCGTTTGTCTCCTGTGCTCGGAGAGCTTTTGTTTGGCCCTTCGTCTTACATCATTGAGCCGTTTTTTACACTGGGCAACGGTTCTCAGGGTATCAGGGCAAACCTGATTAACAATGGTTTTAACCTCCTCCCAGGCTACCTTTGCATCATCAGCCCGTGGAGGTCTGTTCGCGTGACCATATATTCTGGCACTGCGAGCTTGGACCTCCCGGACCAGAACATCAGTTTCCTCCTGGGAGAAGTTTGGCCTTCTGAGGCTGCTGCTGCTGCTGCTGCTGCTGCTGCTGCTGCTGCGTTGGTCCATGTCGAAATCAAATTAGCACTGTGCCTCGCCCGCGGCACATTTGAAGGCGACGAGAGGAGCTCCTTTGATTGGTGAAAATTTCACTCAGCTGTGATAAACCCACTCACGCCCTCTCTCCTCCCTCTTTGCCACTTGCGCTGGTGGGAAGGACGGAGGCGGGCTTGCGCGAGGCTGCGCTTCGCCTGCGCCTGGTCTGCGAAATTAGAGCCCATGATGTTAAACGGGTTAACCTTTCTTGAAAGGATCTAATGTACAACATTCAGCCCCACTTCATGTCACACTCAAGCACCAGCATCTCAGACCAAAATAAATGGAAGTGTCAGCCACATTTCCCCCTCCTTTCATGTTCTCAGCAAAGTGTTGTCAAATACAGTAGTGATGAGCAACACAATTCTTTTCAGTGTATTGAATCATTTCACAATCAATTATTCACATGAACTTATATTCATAGGAATCATACACAGAACTGAAAGTCCTGAGCTGCTGTGACTGAGTGCACTGCTACTATGGGTCAACCTGACCCCATGCCTACCACACATGTTTTTGATGGGCTGGATGTTGCATGTTGTACTTTTAACTCACTGCATCTTGCAAGCTCTGTCTTGAGGACCACTGCCAGGCTCTGCAACGACGTACAGTGCTGGGCCGTCTCCAACAACAGGATAGGGAGTTCCTCTTGCAGCCGAGTTGTCAGCATGTACTGGTCATGTAGCTTGTTCTTGATGCCCATTGTTACTAATGATCCAATACAGTTACATAAATACATTACAGTTTAGTAGGGCTGGGAGAAACATTAGCATTACATTTTGTAATGCAACCATATCATTTATGAAGCATTGGAAACATACCACTGCCATTGTCCTCCCATGGCCATATTGTTTCAGTGCTCTGTCCAGCAACAGACTGGTCCACCAGGGTCACAACAATCTTTTTGGAGTCATCTGCAACAAGACTATTGTACTTCTCAATCTCCTGGAGAAGACGCTTTCTGTCTTCTGTCAACTTTCTTCTGAGACGATGGCGAAGCTTGTTGCTGTCTGCAAAGACACAGGTTTTTAGGAGAAACTGCGATAATGCAATCCATTAAAATATGCAGACACACATACAATGTTATATTAAAACCATATGCATACATTTTTCTTATATCAGATAACGAAAGAAAAAGCCTCCATACCATTCTGACGGTAGAGGCTTTGTTTCTGTTGCTTCACACCCAGATGAAGACCCTCAATGGACTGCTGGAGATTGTGCAGATCTGTTATTTGGGTCTCTGTAGATATGGGTTAGAGTGAAATATATATTACATTATAGTCGCATCGGTCTATAAGTTGCATTTATTTTTGAAACATTCATTTAATAAGAATCCAAAAACAAACATTTAATCTGAACATAGGAGCTCAGCTTCGCGGCTGAGACACAAATAGACTGTATTTCCTCAAGCTGGTCTTCAATTAATAGCCGGGTCATATAATGGTCAGGGCTTTGTTTACACAAACAAATGATCATAAAAAAACACTCCTGGAACAAAGTGACAAGGATCTGGCCAGCCAAACTACAAAAAAAAAGTGTGACTTATAGTCCAGAAAATACGGTACTGTATGCTGTTTTGTCCTTACCACTCTCTGCCCATTCCTTGACCTCACCAATCCACTGTTCTACCATTGCATCTGTGCACTGCAGCTCCGTCTTAAGTTGTGACAGCCTCTCTGCCTCTTGTTGTGCCCTTTTAGATGTCTGAAATGTTTTACAGTTAGAAATCATGATGCTAAATCCCTGGCCAGGAGCAAAACCATAATGTCAAAACAAAGAAGAACATGGAACATACCTTCAAGTATCTTGTGGAGAGGGCCTTGTGCAGCGCTTTGTCTTTGTGACGGTTCCAACCCATTGCATGCACAGTGAGCATGTCCACACCTGCTGGTATAAGAATACTTACATTATGTTCTGCAATTGATAAACAATATTAGATGATAGTACAAACTCAAAAACTAATGATAGTGAGATACCTGCTTTTGACATGTACTTGGTTGTCAGGGCACAACGGGAGAGGTAACTATTTACTTGCTCCACCTCCTCACCAGCAGTTGTTCCAGCTCAGTTTTTTAGGAGTAGCATAAAGGGACTTCAAATTCATTTTCATCAGACAACTTTGATTTGTAAAATGACAATGAAACCTTGAATCCTTGCGGTATCATACTTACTCTTCCTGCACAAAGTGTGCGATGCTCCAGCAGCTTTGCAAAAGCTTGTCTGGAAAATCCAGGTGAGATCACTTTCAGCTCCTGAAGAGAGTTGAGGAGATCCAACGTATACATTGTGGAGGCACTGGCAGATGCTGGCCAATATCTACTCCTGATGAGGTCCTTCATATCAGGCAACCACTGATGCAGGCATGTTTGGCTCCCATATAGTGGCAGGTGCAAGTCATAGCGCCCTGATCATAATAAAAGAACATTAGTAATGCACATTGACACATAGTGTATAGTTAGACTAACACAGGTCTAAATACAGAACTCTTTTTTTTTTGTACCATTGATGGTAATCAAGATGACCGGTTTTCCAGCCGACAACGTGATGTTCGGGACATGGCAGGTGCAATGCTGTGCTTGCACAGTGGGTAAGATGCAAACGGTCCAAAAGAAAAGTGAATTCAGATGACTTAACATTCTGTTTGTGGCAAGCACTGGCGACTGGTGATGACATCACCAGAAAAAAATGTGCAACAAATATTATATTATTGTTATCATGATTATAATACTTTATTATTAATAATTCTCAATAGTTATCATTTTGTATTAAATTCTTATTGATGAGTATGGCATATTTCTACATTGCATATCATTTGTGTTAGGACTTTATTTCATGTATTTATTGCTCCCTGCTCCCTCACTGCCGCCATTCTCCTGATTTGCTGATGCAGTTTGGCTACGGAGGCGTGGAAGGTGGGGCAAAGCTGGGGCTGCCCCTCTGTCTCAATGCAATGTACTGTACATGGGAAAACATGAATGTGCATGCACACATTTGATAGCCAGTGTGGCAGTCATCTTGATGCCCCACTGCAGCATCATCAGGAAGGGGAGGCGCCACCTCCCCTAGGTCCTAGACCACTTTTATACATGCAGCTGAGAGATTGTACGCAAACCCATTGGTAGACGAGTGATATAAGAACAGCCTCTCAACTGCTGCGGTGCAGGTTTGCTTCCTGGTCGAAACGATTCATGTCATTTTTTAAATGTCCTATCTATTAAGAGGCCGGTGCCCCATTTCTTTTTACATGTAAAAACGCCACCGGTGGCAAAAGACAGAATAAATGAGAACTTGAACAAGAAGAGCACACAGTTAGACTTATGATGTCAGACCTTGTTCATGAGTGTAATATTGTCCATCCTCTCCTCTTGAGATGCGTATGGACGGGGGAATGGCTTTAAACAAGCCATTGACTATGCTGTCCCTGTTGTGGAGTGGTCGTTTGGTGTGATACTGTACATCACAGTCCCCACAAAACCACTCCTCTGGGAGGCACTCTGCACCTAAGCAGAGGGAAAAATGGTCATTGTTTTGGGTCAAGAGGTCATACTTAACTAAGCACCAGATGTTTTATTTGACCTACTTTTTTCATGTACATAGATACATGATGTTATTTGATGAATGAATATCCAACCTTATAACAGCAGGCTGGTGGCAGAAGCAACACAATGGCTTGCCGACAGCTTCAGATTCCAAAAGGCATCTGAGGTGGTAGGGCCGGGCTTCCTCCCAGCGGTCTGAGGCTTTCTGCTGCCCAACAGACCATAATAATGCTGAACCTTTCTCAGTCTCAGCAGGACAGGGACATGAGTCCAGTATGGCAGAAAGACTCTCCATGTTTTGTTCTACAAAGAGCACATGACCAAATGATCAACAATGCATATGTAGATTTTTTATTTTATTTTAGAATAAACTATTGTATATTTACCAAATTTATTGAGGATTTAGCTGCTGGGTGATGGCAAAGAATCCTCTGCAGAAAGTTCCATGCCTGTAAAACAGTACATGACAGTTTGAGACATCACTGCACCATTAACTTAAAAGAAAAAAAAAAATATATATATATATTATATAACCTTTCCTGAAATTGCAAAATGATACAATTGATGTTTTTCAGTTTAATGTATTAGCTGATTATTTGGTAAACTATTGGACTACTCTCCATAACTGTGTTACATTGGGCTGTTGTTTCTCATAACAGTGATCTACTCTGACTTTGTACAGAAACAAACCTGTAGTTTGGCTACTACAGCAGCCTCCACCGCCTCCACGTCTCCCTCTGGGCTTGCCACGTCTGCCATCCTTTGCAGCCTTCTGTTAAATGGATGATCTTGTTAGATTGAGTTGCTGAGGTACTGAGACATGACTTCATGGACAAGGATGTTAAAACATTACCCTGGCTTCAGCAAGCATTTGATCGTGAATCAACCCAATGGTAAAGTGTCTTCCTTCTTGGCACTGGGGGTCAAGGGGGTCAGGAGAAAAGTAGGCCATTGTAGGTAAATACGGACGGACAGACAGACAGACGGATATACAGACAGACAGACAGACAGACAGATAGCAGGGAAAGGTTGGCTCTTAAAAGTGCCTTTGTGGTTTAATAGAATTCAATCAGGGCTGAATTGATGCTGCAAGGGGAGAGAGAAAAGATGATGAGGAGGGTGCTGTGGATGCAGATAGGGTGTGAAGTGAGACACATACACACACACACACACATATTCTATACATATTCTAGTAACAACATACAGAGACAGGTCATTAAGGAGCAGGTAGGGGTTAGACAGTGGATACAGAGACAGGTCATTAAGGAGCAGGTAGGGGTTAGACAGTGGATACAGAGACAGGTCATTAAGGAGCAGGTAGGGGTTAGACAGTGGATACAGAGACAGGTCATTAAGGAGCAGGTAGGGGTTAGACAGTACAGAGACAGGTCAATAAGAAGCAGGTAGGGGTTAGACAGTACAGAGACAGGTCATTAAGGAGCAGGTAGGGGTTAGACAGTACAGAGACAGGTCATTAAGGAGCAGGTAGGGGTTAGACAGTGGATACAGAGACAGGTCATTAAGGAGCAGGTAGGGGTTAGACAGTGGATACAGAGACAGGTCATTAAGGAGCAGGTAGGGGTTAGACAGTACAGAGACAGGTCATTAAGGAGCAGGTAGGGGTTAGACAGTGGATACAGAGACAGGTCATTAAGGAGCAGGTAGGGGTTAGACAGTGGATACAGAGACAGGTCATTAAGGAGCAGGTAGGGGTTAGACAGTACAGAGACAGGTCATTAAGGAGCAGGTAGGGGTTAGACAGTGGATACAGAGACAGGTCATTAAGGAGCAGGTAGGGGTTAGACAGTGGATACAGAGACAGGTCATTAAGGAGCAGGTAGGGATTGGGTCAAACACCCTTCCCACTCCTAGATGGTCCTGACCAGCAGACCCAGTCAGGCGTGACAGAAGAGACAGCATGCTACGCCCGTGTCCCAAGCAATAGCAACGGTGGTGGTGTGCTGGTGAACACCACCCACTGGTCTGGTGTCAGAGAGAGAGAGAAGAGATGGTGAGGAGGGTGCTGTGGATGCAGACAGGGTGTGAAGTGAGACACACACATATACACACACAGTAGCTGTTTTGTAATGGTTGAATTAGTGGAGGGATTATCAGTATTTGAGGGTGAATGAGCTGGTCCACACATGACACCCAACACAGGGCTGGACTGGAGGCAGCCAGTTGGCTTGGTGCTCTGGTTCTCTGGACACATGGTCTGGAAGACCACATCAGCAGCAGCATGGGAGATGACTAGCAACCACTACATTACTGAGCTAGGAATGTAATTCTAGTAACAACACCCAGGGGTGACGGTGGCTCAGTGGTTAGAGCAGGGGGACAGAGCAGGTCATCCACCAACCGCAGGTCGGTTTGATTCCCTCCACAGACGGACAGACAGACAGACCTGTTAGTCATATTTGTAAAAAAAAAAAAAAGAAGTATATATATTTATATATAAAAGGGGTGATGCAAAGACACAGCAAGAAAGTTAGACTGCAAAACACACTGGACTGCCCTTATGTCTTGGATGTCTTGTCTTGTGTATGTATGTGTTACGGGTCCCGAGAACCGGGACCGCGGAGACAAATATGTTACCTGTAAAAGCAGGTTAATTGCGGAACAGTGAAGACACGAGGCTTCTTCGCTTTCCTCCAGAACGTGTCTCTGATTTATTTTACACAAATAAAAGCTTCTGTTCACATTACTGACATTCACATTCAACCCAACTGAAACATTTTCCCTTTTAACCCTTTTCAGTTTCTCTAATCATCATTTCCTTTCACACACACAAGTTATACAAAATAACAATATGAGTAAACACATTATATGTTTGTCTTATTCAGCAATTAACTGAAAGAAACCACTATTTAAAGTGTACCCTGAAAGTCCAGTCTATTGGACCAATGTGCAGCTGACAGCTGCACATTGGTCCAATAGACTGGACTATTTTCAATATATGAACAGCTGCTGCTAACAGCTGCTGTTACATATCAGCT
Organism: Urophycis tenuis; assembly: GCA_036785325.1. Lineage (NCBI taxonomy): Eukaryota > Metazoa > Chordata > Actinopteri > Gadiformes > Phycidae > Urophycis > Urophycis tenuis. Next base: position 1,184,369 of record JAXIVH010000064.1, read on the forward strand.
CAGTCACTCTTATTAACAGTAAATATCCAGACAACATAACAAAAATACATTTTACTTAAAAAGTTACAAATAAACGCGTGAGTTTCAGAATATATACAGCAAGTCTTTACCGAACCGAACGCGAAACCACAGCGAGCTCAGCTGTAATGGCGGCCGGGCGGGAAACTTCTTTCTTTCCCAACTGGTTTTCCCAGTTTTCCCAAACTAACTCGGCCGAATCCTACTAACGTCTCTTATTTACATGAGCACGGGTAACAGGCAACCACACAAAACAACATTTACCGGTGTTCTCACTATTACCGACCTGTAAAAGCAGGTTAATTGCGGAACAGTGAAGACACGAGGCTTCTTCGCTTTCCTCCAGAACGTGGCCGTGTTCCGAACTGGAGGCTGCGACTCGCTAGAGCACTTCCTTGTGAGTCGCGACCTATGGAGCGTTCTTGGTAGTCGAGGCTGGAGTGCTGCCTAGCATTCGTGAACGTTCGGAGTTTGGAACGACTTCCTAGTGTGTGGAGTGCTTCCGCTTTTTATACTGCGCTTCCGCTTTTATTCTGCGCGCTTCTTTCGAGAACAATAAAGAAGAATGGATGCTGTTGAGCTTGTAATACTGTTGTATTTGATTTGGTGCGAGGAGGAGGATGCCGACGTGGAACATCAACATCGGCAGATTGTACAGCGGAGGAGGAGATTGCTGTACTGTCGGCGCCTCTGCAACCAAAACGGCGAGGTATGTGATCTAATTTAGTTGTTGCATTAAGAATAGCTTCTTCTCATAATTGTTTGTTAGGGCAAAGTATTTTTGTTTTAGGCTTATATGTTATTCCTCCATGCTAATGAAGAACTATGTGGTCTAGCTGATAGTTTATCAAATGCAACGTTTATGCAACATACGTTTGTGCACATTTTGCTGACAAAATAGACATTTAGCGCTCATTTTTCTGACAGCACTACCACGCCACATGTCACACGTTTTAATCCCTCTATGTGAACGCCCCCCTTGTCTCCATTTGGGCGGGATAACCATACAACTTTTATTGCCTTAAGAGGGAGAAGGCTACTGTTATGACGAGGCTATTCTTATGCCAAACATATCAAAGAATAGGCTACTGCATGCATGAACACACATAAGGTTAAGAATTACATATATATATATATATACACCCGTGTACCAGTTCACTTTCAAGATATTTTTGTTATCTATACACCTACACACTCAACTATGAGACGCATTATGAAAGTAATAATGTACAGTAACAATATTGCACAGTAAAAGCACTCAATTATGTTGTTGCAGGTCAGGCATTACTGCCAGATAAATGTGACCGTCCCAGTGTTGCAGAGGTTCTTTCAGGGAGAGGACACCCGCCCTGACTTTAGGCTAGGCCGACAGGCAATCCAGGTTCTCCTGGGGGCCCTCCAAACAGAGCGGCAGCACGGTTGGGGGCCAACATTGGAGACCCTGGTATTCCTGTTCTGGATAGCCACAGGGTCAGCTTATCGGGTGGTCTCCCGGGTATTTGGTATACCCATAACCTCTATCCATCGGATGGTGCACAGCATTGCTGAGGAGGTGGTGGCTGTCAGGGGGAATATAATTAGGCTTCCCCAAAGTGAGCAGGAGCTCCGAGCCATGGGGGAAGGGTTTGCCCAACTGGCAGGGCACCCTGCCTTCTCCAAAGCAGCTGGGGCCATCGATGGATGCCACATCAGAATAAAGTATCCTGGCGGCCCCGATGGTCAAGACTACCAAAACAGGAAGCTGTACCCCTCAATGGTGTTGCAGGCAGTCTGTGACCATCGGGGCCGATTCATTGATACGTATATGGGGTTCCCAGGAAGTGTACATGACTCGCGTATCCTAAGGAACAGTTTCATTTACCTTTCTGGGAATTACCCCCCACCAGGATACTTTATTTTAGGTGATGGTGGTTACCCATGTCTTTTAGAGCCCATGGCGCTTATCACACCATATAAGCGGCCACTCAGAGGCATGGCAGAGCAAAGGTTTAATATTCATCACTCTCGGGCCCGCTCAATTGTTGAGCGTGCCTTTGGGATGATGAAAACCCGCTTCAGGTGTATCTTTTTAGAGGCACTTGAAGTACATAGTGACTTTGTGCCAAAGGTATGTGTAATTCCATAATTACCCATAATTAATCCACTTACTGTACGTCATTGTTAAAACTGCTTATGGATTGACCTAATTATTAGAACTTACCTTCCTCTTTGTCTAATTAAACCTTTACCTTGTGCAGGTAGTGACTGCTTGTGCAGTGCTGCACAATATTTGTGTTGGTGTGGGAGATGAGGTTGCAGTGGAGGATGCGGCCATGGGAGATCACCCCCCACCTGAAAGAGAGTGTGGGGCTGACTCCCGCAGTGGAGCTCCTTTACGTGCAGCCTTGCGGAATTCCATTACCCCCTTGAGTGTGGCACCACAGGACCATGACTACTTTGCTTTGGTAAATATGATAAATATGATAACCAACATAGTAATGTCATCTGACTGTCACACTTTCAGTATTAACCTAAAGACCTCCCTTCCTTTCCACAGCCTGTGCCAACATAATCTAATCATCCATCCATTGTACATTATTTATTAAATTTTATTCTTAAAAAAAAAATCTAATTGTCTGGGAACCTCATTTATGCATCACATTTACACAGTATGGTTAATTACTATTATGCAGGGGAACAAAGACAAAGAAACAATGTGTAAATTTTGATTTTTGAATTAATTTATTAATTGCGTCTCACTCTCGCCTCTCAACCAATCGCTCGAGGAGCGACAAGAAGCGCTCGGACCTCTCCCTTGCAGCTGCCTCTCTCCTTTCATCAGCCTGCCTCTGGTAGAGGATGTCCTCCCTAACGAGAGCGAGGAAGGGATCCTCCCTCTCTCGTCTCCCCCGCGCACCAACTGCTCCTGCCGCTGGTCCAGCCCCTGCGCCCGCTACTGCTCCGAGCTGTTCCCCTGCTGCAGCAGGGGCTGCGCCAGCGCCTGCTCCTCTCCCCTCCTCCTCATCTACCTCCTCCTCCTCTCTCACCCTAACCTGCCTTGAGCTGGTGGGGAGAGAGCCCACGATCACTGGCGGGGATACTGCTGCTGAACTACCTAAAATTTCGTCCATGACAGCGTACCACCGCCATGTGCCTGCTGTGGGCTTCCCATCTTCAGTTCCCTGACCAGAAGCAGGGCACTTGCATTCCTGACAATAAGGAAGACAAAACAACTGGGCTACTAGCAATCTAACTTGTCCCTGTTATACCAGCAATACTTGCAGTCTAACATCTCCCTGTTATACCTACATCAATGACATAGTAAGAACGTTCTTAATGTAATGCTGTCATCTTGCTCCTCACCTTATATTTTGTTTTAAGATTATCCCATTTTTTCTTGGCTTGCTGTGGGGTCACCTTCCCCGTCAAGCCAAGTTGCTCGATCAACACTCTATCAACACATACGATAAGATAAGATATTCCTTTATTAATCCCCCTTAGGAGAATTTCACATTGACCAGCAGTGCAAGGGGATAGAGGAGTGTGATTAAAAAAAAACTATAGACAATAAACAATAAATAGATTTACCTAAACAAGATTAAATTATATGCAAGCTCCTAAAATCAGATCAGGTGAAAAAATGAGAACTCCTCACCTAAAGCCATTAATGGCCGTATCCCTGCCCCCTGTGAAGAGGTGCTTCAACGCCCCCCTCAGGCGCACAAACTCCTCCGTTTGCTGGGCTGACCCTAAAAAGAGTAAAAAAAGGAGTAAACAGGTCATTTACTCCTTAATGTCATTAATGTTGTGTTTATGTCATACGGTCGGGAAATGCGCTAATCGGTTATACGTAGCACTACTATCGGAGTTCGCTACTATTAACAAATTACTCCATGCAAAAGACTATCGCATATCCATGCACTGCAAATACGTTTAACAGAAGTCTCTTCACTCAACGTTTTTTTTCGGCATGTCTTGGTGAATTATTACGGCACAAATACTTCAAAACATTTTAAAATAACTTCACTTACATTTGAAGACGTACTGGACTTGGACTGCCATTTTCTTGAAATAGCCCGCCGGTGAACGCAGAGGATTGTGGGTGTTTTAGGTCGACGAGGATGCATCGATGCATCCTTGAAAATTCTTCAGAATTCTCAAAACGAAGGGTGCGAAAAGGGCGCGAATTTCTGAGTGTTCTCAACTTTGGAACAGTGCTTGTCGGCGTTCTATGACGTAGCGATCTTGAAAGGGCGTCCGTTGAGCATGCTTCCTCCAGTTCGGAACGCAGCCCGTGTCTGAGGGAGCAGCGAAAGGTGGCGCTCTATTAGCGTACCCCCCGAACACCTGGAGCAACCACAAACGTTCCGCCCCACTACTTTCCAAATAAAATAACTCTTTTTATATGTTCTTTTTTTTTGCTTTTGTTTTAAATAAAAATAAATACATTAATCCAGAATACAAAATGTACATATAATAATATTAATGTGGCCATTCCCTTTCAGGGGTGCCACACTTGGATGATTAGATTCAGTGATGTGGATGCAAATGAATTGAAACGGTTGTATTATTTTGTATTATTCAGCATCAGTACAGAACTGAAATGACGGCTAGAGGGGAACTCAATCAATCAACCATTAGAGCATTGGAAGAACGTTTTACAGTAACTAAAAAGTTACTTTCTCAGTAACGCATTACGTTTTGGTTTAAGTAACTGAGTTACTAACTGAGTTACTTTTTTTACAAAGTAACTATTAACTGTAACTTGTTACTATTTTTCAGTAACTAGCACAACACTGATTATATCTCAGTCTAATAGATATTGTGACAGTTGTCCTTTGTTAGTCCTTGGACACATTGCTGAGGGACATGGAGAACATTACTTAAGTCTGGAAGGATCAGTCTCTTCATATATTGAAAACATCTTTGAAGCAGAGAGAGAAAGGATAATTCAACATAAAAATGAATCGGATCAAGAGAGTGAAAATGAAGAACTCACACCAAACGACAACACAGACAATGAAACTCTTACTGAAGGACCACATGGTGATGCCACACTGAATGAACCTCACACTGATTCCCAACTAGATGAACCCCAAAATGATGTCCATCTAGATCAGGGGTGTCAAATATACGGCCCGTGGGCCAAAACTGGCCCGATAGGGGGCTCAACCCGGCCTGCTGGATGAATTTTGAAAGTAAAAAAATGCATAAAAGACACAACCTCGAAATTCTTCATACAATCATTGAGTGGGAAACCTGTGTGCTTGGTGTGTGATTAACAAGTGTCGGTGCTCAAGGAATATAATATTTGACGCCACTATGAGACATCATGGCGAAAACACAACAACTTGTGGAAACCTTAAATCTGAGTTTGTTCATGATATGTTTTGTAAAAGGATATTTCATTAAATATGAAGATTACTGTACTTGTACTTATTTGCATGAAAACAAAGGGAAAAGCATGGACTTATTGTTATGTATAGGTAATTCTGTTGTGATTGCACTAATGCGGCCCACTTGACATCTCATAGGCTGTATGTGGTCCCTGAACCAAAATGAGTTTGACACCCCTGATCTAGATGATCAGTCCAACGATGTCGCTCAACGAGACCAAGATGATGTCCAGTTGTGTGGACCTCCAGATAATGATGCGGAAAACAGAATGCATGGCACACCCATCTTGCCTACAGAATTGCTGTCATTTATCATCCAGTTGACCCTTAATGCAGACTCCTCAATGCTCTGGGCATTCAATAGAGTTTCTAAACGTTTTCGAGATCTTGCAAATCCGCTCCATCCGCAAATCTACATCAGAGAAACTTTAGCTGACACCCTAAAGTTGGATTATGATCATGACAATTCCAGAAGCATAATGAGGCTCTATAAATCCACTGGACGCAGTAGTGGTCATGCTGTTAGACTGAGGGAGCTATTCAGCCAAAATAGCAGGTGGATGAGGGCCTGGCTTCTGATTAAGCACATTGGCCATGGTCATTTTAAAATCAAGGACATTTTTTGGAAACCTTAGGGCTACATTTTGTTTTGCATTGTAGGTAGATTTTCTTGAGTCTCCCTAGTTCAAATGTAGATTTTTAGATGGGTTAGTTGTGTGGTTATATGTGTGCCATGGCCTGTAATATGTCTAGAACATTGTTAAATTTTACATTTCCACTTTATTATCCACTACAATTCCATTGTGTGTGTGTTAGGCTGTGGCGGGATTGTTTTTCATTTAGTTGATTGAGATATTCGGCCTATTATCAAAGATTGCCATAAAATTTGCTGTTCATTACACATTGTTCATCCATGATGTCTGTACCTCTACAGGACGGTATCTGTTCTTTGTCTAAACAAGGCATTATTGGGCATTTAGAGAATAAATCATTTGAAATAATTAACTGTTCGACGTCATTTGTTCTGCAACTATTTTTTGTTTCTTACTCTGGGTTTGCATAATATAGGCTATCCTGCATTTTTGTGTCAGAATAATACTTAGTATAATTTTGTGACACTGCCAGTGCTACATTAATGCAGGTACTATTACTGTAGGTGTTGTTGGAAATATGCATCATGAATGAATGTTAAGGTTACATGGAACATGACATTTATTGAATAGGCTAGACTACATGGTGCTGTTGTGCAAAGCCCATGTTTAATTATTTGGTGCTGTATGTCTTTTCTTTACTGCTGCTTGAGCATAGACAGAGATTTAATTGACAATTTTCTAAATTGGTTAACTATCAGAAGCACTTACCTCCAAACTTGATCTCATGACTAATCTAACTGCGAATATGAATTGAAAATAACCCCTTGTGCGTTTAAATGAGCACAACCAAAGTTAAAAGGTGGATTGTTACAATGTAAGCTGAGCAATAGTTGTCATACTGTCCTCCCAATTATTATTTTTGAGTAAAATACACATTATTATGCTGTTTTTAATCAATGAAAATGTCAATTTCGGTTGGTTATTACATATTACACCAATTGTTACATTTTGCTAAAAAAAATATTGCAACACCCGCATTATGTAGTAACAACCGCAATATGTAATAACTTATTACATAATGCGGCAAAATGTATTACATATTACGTTCAATAAGTTTACTACATAATGCGGCAGATTATTACAAAATGCGGCAGTTATTACATAATGGCGTGCAAATTTATTACATTATTACATAATGTGGTGTTATTACATAATGCGGTGTTACACACCTGTCAAAAGAAAATAAGTTAGAATTCCACTTGAATGCAAGTACACAAGCATAGTTGGATAAGAAGTAAGATTTTCCTAACCATGTCAAGTGCATAAAACTTGTGACATTTGAATAATGTTGAGATGGAGAACAGTGGCATTTTAATCAACATTACCCTGCCTCGATTTTCTACCAGAATGACACATTACTGATACAGACAGACATATTTATGCTGAAATACAAAAGTAAATCCTAAAGACCTAGAACAACAAATGTCAGGGCGCTATTATGATGAAACACCTCTGCTAAAACTATCACAAACTTTGCAAAATATAGAATTTAGGTTAGGCCTACTTTGCAAGCATCGTTTGATAGCCTACTAGTTTCTACATTATACATTTATCCGTAGATAGCAAGAATACAGTCAAGAGAGATAAGTATAATGTTACTACACTATTTACAAAATTGCTCATTCACCAAAAAAGCTTGAAGTAACTATCCTGTTCCTGCTGTACATTCTACCCTTAGGGGAAATCCTGCGCAGCCACTCCATCTCCTTCCACTGCTTTGACGATGACGTTCAGCTATATCTCCCCCTAAAGGCTGATGGTCAGGCTGCGCTACAATCATTGCTTGACTGTCTGGCCGACATCAAGGCATGGATGAGTGCAAATTTCCTCAACCTAAATGAACAGAAGACTGAGACAATTGTCTTTGGCAAAACTCCTCCAGCTTTTTCCACCTTTGCCCTGGGCCCTCTTGCCTCAAAAATCAAGCCTTCGGTCAGAAACCTGGGCGTTATCAAATTTGAACAGCAGGTTAGTGCTGTAGTCAGAAAAAGCTTTTTCCACCTAAGAACCCTAGCAAAGACCAAAGCCTACCTGCCCCGTAGTGCTCTAGAGAGAGTCATCGATGCCTTTATCTCTTCACAACTGGACTACTGCAATGCCCTATATACTGGCATCGACAAATCCCAGATCCGCCGCCTGCAGTTGGTTCAGAACTCTGCCGTCCGACTTCTCACCTGTACAAAAAAACGTGATCATATCACCCCGGTTCTCGCATCGCTTCACTGGCTCCCCATCCGCTACCGCATCGATTTCAAACTCCTACTTACTGTATTCAAATCCCTCCATGGTTTGGCCCCCCCCGTACTTGTCTGATCTCCTCCACCACCATATCCCCTCTAGAGCACTATGGTCAGCTGACCAACTATTGCTGGAAGTGCCCAGGTCCAGGCTCAAAACCAAAGGGGACAGAGCCTTTGCCATAGCGGCCCCCAGTCTTTGGAACCGCCTCCCTCTCCACATCCAGGCAGCCCAATCTATATATAGTTTTAAATCCCTACTAAAGACGCACCTCTTTTCACTGGCGTTCGGTTAGGGTCCCCGCTTTATTTTCTATTCTATTTATTTATTTATTTATTTATTTTTTCACCTACTTTTTTATTTTTCTTTTTTTTTTCTATATTTTTTTTTATAATTCTGTCTTTTTATCTTTTTCTGTGTCTTGCTCTGTGATCTTGTTTTTATTCTTATGCATTTTTTACTGTGAAGCACTTTGGTGCGGCTTAGCCGTCTGTAAATTGTGCTATACAAATAAATTTGACTTGACTTGACTTGAACAAAGATACAGCGAAGACATAACCGTTAGCGGGAGCTAACATGTAAGTAACAGTGTAATAACACACAGAACGTAAAAAATTAAATATATAAAGTCGCATGATATATGTAACTTACCATTCAGAAACCTCCTGCTGCAGCCGCAGAGTAAGCATTTCAGCCGGCATCTCTCCCTCTGGGTTAGATTCAGGCTCAAACTGGTAGGGTTGAACCACAGAGTTTCTGCCAGCCATTGGCCGAGTCAGTCTGTAAACATTAGCACATGGCTACGGAGCCGAGCCGCAGCCCCTCGCAGAGAGGTGTGCGTGGTCTGGTGCAGCTCATTTACATAAAGGAGACAGGCCCTGAAACAGACCGTTTTGAACAGAGCTGTTTTTAGGTAATGAAGAGAGACCTACAATATTTGATCCAAAGGCAATTTTGACCAAAGCATGTAACAGAAATGTCTTTAACACACCTGGGAACTATTTTAATTTGTGGAAAAGGGGCATAAAAAAATAAATAAATTGGTTCTCTGGACACATGGTCTGGAAGACCACAGCAGCTACAGGATGGGAGATGACTAGCAACCACTACGTCACTGAGCTAGGGACGTAATTTCGGTAACAACGGCAAGGAGTGACTGTGGCTCAGTGGTAAGAGCCGGGGGACAGAGAAGGTCACTCACCGACCCGGCGGCGGCGGTTCGATTCCCTCGAGATGTTGACGTGTTGATGGTCAAGTGTTGGAGTGTTGGTGGTCGGGTTGAGGTGTCGACAGACAGACAGACCCGTTAGCCTGATATTTTGTTTTGTTTTTGGAGATGACTAGCAACCACTACGTCACTGAGTTAGGGACGTAATTTCGGTAACAACGGCAAGGAGTGACTGTGGCTCAGTGGTTAGAGCCGGGGGACGGAGACGGTCACTCACCGACCCGGCGGCGGCGGTTCGATTCCCTCGAGATGTTGACGTGTTGATGGTCAAGTGTTGGAGTGTTGGTGGTCGGGTTGAGGTGTCGACAGACAGACCCGTTAGCCTGATTTTTTGTTTTGTTTTTGGAGATGACTGGCAACCACTACGTCACTGAGATAGGGACGAAAATTCGGTAACAACGGCAAGGAGTGACTCTGGCTCAGTGGTTAGAGCCGGGGGACGGAGAAGGTCATTCACCGACCCGGCGGCGGCGGTTAGATTCCCTCGAGATGTTGGAGTGTTGGTGGTCGGGTTGAGGTGTCGACAGACAGACCCGTTAGCCTGATTTTTTGTTTTGTTTTTGGACATGACTGGCAACCACTACGTCACTGAGATAGGGACGAAAATTCGGTAACAACGGCAAGGAGTGACTCTGGCTCAGTGGTTAGAGCCGGGGGACGGAGAAGGTCACTCACCGACCCGGCGGCGGCGTTTCGATTCCCTGGAGACGTTGGAGTGTTGGTGTTCGGGTTGAGGTGTCGACAGACAGACCCGTTAGCCTGATTTTTTGTTTTGTTTTTGGAGATGACTGGCAACCACATCGTCACTGAGATAGGGACGAAAATTCGGTAACAACGGCAAGGAGTGACTCTGGCTCAGTGGTTAGAGCCGGGGGACGGAGAAGGTCATTCACCGACCCGGCGGCGGCGGTTAGATTCCCTCGAGATGTTGGAGTGTTGGTGGTCGGGTTGAGGTGTCGACAGACAGACCTGTTAGCCTGATTTTTTGTTTTGTTTTTGGAGATGACTGGCAACCACTACGTCACTGAGATAGGGATGAAAATTCGGTAACAACGGCAAGTAGTGACTCTGGCTCAGTGGTTAGAGCCGGGGGATGGAGAAGGTCACTCACCGACCCGGCGGCGGTTCGATTCCCTTGAGATGTTGGAGTGTTGGTGGTCGGGTTGAGGTGTCGACAGACAGACCCGTTAGCCTGATTTTTTGTTTTGTTTTTGGAGATGACTGGCAACCACTACGTCACTGAGATAGGGACAAAAATTCGGTAACAACAGCAAGGAGTGACTGTGGCTCAGTGGTTAGAGCCGGGGGACGAAGAAGGTCACTCACCAACCCTGCGGCGGTGGTTCGATTCCCTCGAGATGTCGACGTGTTGGTGGTTGGGTTGAGGTGTCGACAGATAGATAGATAGACTTTTATTTGTCATTGTACAGTGTACAACGAAATTAAGGGGGAGCGCTCCCACAGAGCTACCGTGCACAACAAACAACAAAAAAAACAAAAACAAAAACACAAACAAGGACTAAAAGGAGTGCAATAATAAATACTGTAACTGTAGTGCAAATGAACAGAATAAATATAAAATAATTTACATTATTTAAAATAATGGTGTAAACATTTCACACATAATTGGGCCATGAGGTGCAGACATGGCACAGAGGCCGGAGCTGTCCAAGGTGCTGAGGGGGGGGGGGGGGGGGGTGGGAGGAGGTAGGTAGGTGGTTGGTTATTGTCCAGGGGGGCGGCAGTGTGTGTATCCGCAGCTGTTTGCAGTTGTGATGGCGCAGGGGAAGAAGCTCTTCGTCAGTCTGTTTGTGTGTGATTTTGTTGACCTGTAGCGTCTCCCCGAAGGCAACAGATCAAACAAAGGGTGGGCCGGGTGTGAAGGGTCTCTAGTGATGGCCATGCTTCTCCGGAGACAGCAGGATGTGGCATTTTCTTCCAGGCTGGGCAGAGGCCAGCCGATGATCTTTTGAGCAGTGTTTATTACCCTCTGTACTGCCTTCCTGTCCTTGGCTGTGGAGCCTGCGTACCAGACGCCCAGACAATACGTCAGTACGCTCTCAATTGATGAGTGGTAGAAGGCCAGCAGCAGCCTCGTGTCCAGATTGTTGTTCTTAAGGACACGCAGGAAATGTAGCCGCTGCTGAGCCTTCTTTACCAGCATCCCGGTGTTGTGAGTCCATGTGTGATCTGCAGCGATGTGGGTGCCCAGAAACCTGAAGGTGGTAACAGTCTCCACTTGCTCTCCGTTGATGAGGAGGGGGGTGTGGTCCTGTCTGATCCTCCTGAAGTCCATGATGAGTTCTTTAGTTTTCAGGACATTCAGGGTCAGGTTATTTTCTGTGCACCAGGATGACAGTTTCTGCACTTCATCCCTGTATGCTGTCTCGTCGTTGTTGCAGATGAGCCCAACCACTGTTGTGTCGTCCGCATATTTTATGATGCGGTTGGTTGGGTGGGCTGGAGAGCAGTCATGGGTGTACAGGGCGTACAGCAGGGGGCTCAGAACACAGCCTTGAGGGGAGCCAGTGCTGAGTGTGATTGTGGAGGAGTGATGGGGCCGAGTCTCACAGACTGTGGGCGGCTCGTCAGAAAGCTTTTGATCCAGTTGCAGGTGGAGAGGGGGATCTGTAATTCCAGTAGTTTGGAGAAAAGAATGGCTGGTAGGATGGTGTTGAAAGCCGAGCTGTAGTCCACGAAGAGCATCCTCACGTAGCTCTTCTTGTTCTCCAGGTGACTCAGCGCTGTGTGGAGTGTCAGGGCGGTGGCGTCCTCCGTAGACCGGTTTGCCCTGTATGCAAACTGGTCGGGGTCGAGGGAGGGAGGGAGACAGTCTCTGAGGTGGTGGGAGACTGATCGCTCCAGGCACTTCATGATTACAGACATCAGGGCAATGGGTCTGTAATCATTCAGGCTGTCTATTGTGGATTTCTTGGGAATGGGGATGATGGTGGAGGCCTTCAGGCATGTGGGGACGGTGGCATGTGACAGGGAGAGGTTGAACAGTCTGGTGAGGATCCCTGCCAGTTGGTTAGCACATGCTTTGATCACCGCCCCGGGGATGCCGTCAGCACCAGCAGCTTTCCTGGGGTTCACTGCTCTCAGGTTTTTTCTCACCTCATGCTCCTGGAGAGAGAGCGGTGGGGTGCTGGAACCGGGGGGAGGCAGTGGCTACAGGTGAGTGGTGGTGGTCTCGAAGCGGGCAAAGAAGCTGTTCAGCTCCTCTGCCAGTGAGCTGCTGCTGCTGCTGGAGGATGTGGGAGGGGCCTGTCCTTTGTAGTTGGTTAGAGCCTGGATGCCCCTCCACATCTGATGCGGGTTGTTGTCCGTCAGGTGTCCCTCTATTTTCCTCTTGTAGGAGTCATTCGCCAGCTTGATGCCCCTCCTCAGGTCAGCTCTGGCAGTGCTGTAAAGGTCTCTGTCGCCGGTCCTGAAGGCCGAGTTTTGAGCTCTGATCAGGGTCTGGACTTCTTTTGTCATCCAGGGCTACCTGTTTTGAAAGACCCGGATGCGTCTGTCCTCCATGACGTGTTCTGCACAGCACCTGATGTAGAAGAGGACAGACTTGGTGTATGTGTCCAGGTCCTGATCTTCAAAGATGCTCCACTCTGTGCAGGCAAAGCAGTCCTGCAGCTGGGCAAGAGCATTTTCAGGCCAGGCTTTGATGGTCCGGGTGGCTGGTTTGGTTTGCCTTCTGAGGGGGGTGTAGGCTGGGAAGAGGAACAGAGAGAGGTGGTCAGATTGTCCAAGGTGGGGGAGGGGGGTCGCCCTGTATGCATGTTTTATGTTTGAGTAAACATGGTCCAGTGTGTTTTTTCCCCTCGTTGCACACTTGACGTGCTGATGGAATTTGGGGAGAACAGTCTTGAGGTTTGCTTTATTAAAGTCCCCGGCGATGATTTGTACGCCATCCGGATGAGCTCTCTGCTGTTCAGTGACCATGAGCTGGAGCTGGCCGAGTGCCATGCTAACGTTAGCATCGGGAGGTATGTAAACAGCGGTGATGATGGCTGCTGTAATCTCCCGTGGCAGGTAGAACGGCCGACACTGGACAGACATGGCCTCTAGGTCCGGTGAGCAGTAGGTGTCAATTACTCTGCTGTCCGAGCACCAGTTCTGGAGTACATACACACAGAGTCCCCCTCCTATGGTCTTACCTGAGGCTCTGGTCCGGTCGTGGCGGTGAATGGTGCGGCCTGCTAGCTCCACTGTAGCATCGGGGATATGCGGGCGCAGCCAGGATTCGCTGACAATCAGCAGACAGCACTCGCGGACGAAGTTGTCGAAGGTGATACGTGACTGCAGCTCATCCATCTTGTTTGCGAGGGATCTGGCGTTTGTCAGGAAGATTGATGGTAGTGGAGGTCTGTGCGGTCGGTTTCTTAGCCGAGCTAGCAGGTCTCCCCGGCATCCGCGCTTCTGCCTCCTCTCCCTGCGCCGCCTTCGGCGCCTGCCGGACCCGATAACAATCCACGGGGCGCCCGGTGGTCTCGCTATCTCCGATGAGATGTTGTGAGTCCGTGTGAAAGTGCTGGTAATGTCCATTTTTGCCTTGAGTCGGATGAGTATCAGTTCGTGGTGGGTTCGTGGTAGATAGGGTTGCTGTGACACGGGAGTGTCACAAGTAGGCATAAAGACATAAGTACAACAACAAGGTGCACAGGTAAAGGGGAGCCTCGAGCCGCTGCGACTGTGCGCGCCGCCATAACAACACCAGCCAAGACAGACAGACAGACAGACCCGTTAGCCGACACCCGCGGTGTCTAGAAATTTCCAATCCTAGCTCAGTAACGGGGGGTTCTGTTATGAATTTTTTTTTTTTAAAGCCTATACCCGCGGTGTCTAGAAAGTTCCAATCCTAGCTCAGTAATGGGGGGGTCTGTTATGATTTTTTTTTTTTTTTTAAAGCCGACATCGGCGGTGTCTGGAAATTTGAAATCCTAGCTCAGTAATGAGGGGGTCTGTTATGAATTTTTTTTTTTTTTTTTTTTCTTTTTTTTTTTTAAAGCCGACACCCGCGATGTCTAGAAATTTCGAATCCTAGCTCAGTAATGGGGGGGGGGTCTGTTATGATTTTTTTTTTTTTTTTTTTTTTAAACCCGACAACCGCGGTGTCTTTCCAATCCTAGCTCTAATGGGGGGGGGTCTGTTATGATTTTTTTTTTTTTTTTTTTTTTTTTTTTTTTAAAGCTGACACCGGTGGTGGCTAGAAATTTCCAATCCTGGCTCAGTAATGGGGGGGGGGGGTCTGTTATGATTTTTTTTTTTTTTTTTTTTATAAAGCCCACACCCGGGTTGGCTAGAAATTTCCAATCCTGGCTCAGTAATGGGGGGGGGGGGTCTGTTATGAATTTTTATTTTTTTATTTTTTTAATTTTTTTATTTTATTATTTTTTTTAGAAAGCCCACATCCGGGTTGAATATAAATTTCCAATCCTGGCTCAGTGATGGGGGGGGGGGTCTGTTGTGATTTTTATTTTTTTTATTTTTTTTTATAAAGCCCGGGGGTGGCTAGACATTTCCAATCCTGGCTCAGTAATGGGGGGGGGGGGGGGGGGTCTGTTATGATTTTTTATTTTTTATTTTTTTTTATAAAGCCCACCCCCGGGGTGGCTAGAATTTTCCAATCCTGGCTCAGTAATGGGGGGGGGGTGGGGGGGTCTGTTATGAATTTTAAATTTTTTAAATTTTTATTTTTTTTTATAAAGCCCACACCCGGGGTGGCTAGAATTTTCCAATAGTGGCTCTGTGATGGGGGGGGGGGGGGGGGGTCTGTTATGATTTTTTTTTTATTTTTTTTTTTTATAAAGCCCACACCCGGGGTGGCTAGACATTTCCAATCCCGGCTCAGTAATGGGGGGGGGGGTCTGTTTTGATTTTTTTTTTTTAAAGCCTATACCCGCGGTGTCTAGAAATTTCCAATCCTGGCTCAGTAATGGGGGGGGGGGTCTGTTAAGAATTTTTTTTTTTTTTTTTTTTTTTTATAAAGCCCACACCCGGGTTGCCTAGAAATTTCCAATCCTGGCTCAGTAATGAGGGGGTCTGTTACGAATTTTTTTTTTTATTTATTATTTTTTTTTTTTTGTAAAGCCCACACCCGGGGTGGCTAGAAATGTCCAATCCTTCCTCAGTAATGGGGGGGGGGGGGGGTTCTGTTATGATTTTTTATTTTATTTTTTTAATTTTATTATTATTTTTTTTTATAAAGCCCACACCCGGGGTGGCTAGAAATTTCCAATCCTGGCTCAGTAAAGGGGGGGGGGGGTTGTTATGAATTTATTTATTTATTTATTTATTTATTTTTTATAAAGCCCACACCCGGGTTGGCTAGAAATGTCCAATCCTGGCTCAGTAATGGGGGGGGGGGGTTCTGTTATGAATTTTTTATTTTATTTATTTTTTTTTTATATATAAAGCCCACACCCGGGGTGGCTAGAAATTTCCAATCCTGGCTCAGTAATGGGGGGGGTCTGTTATGAATTTTTATTTTTATTTTTATAAAGCCCACACCCGGGGTGGCTAGAAATGTCCAATCCTGGCTCAGTAATGGGGGGGGGGGGGGGGTCTGTTATGAATTTTTTATTTTATTTTTTATTTTTTTATATATAAAGCCCACACCCGGGGTGGCTAGAAATTTCCAATCCTGGCTCAGTCATGGGGGGGGGGGGGGGGGGGGGGGGTCTGTTATGATTTTTTATTTTTTATTTTTATTTTTTATATAAAGCCCACACCTGGGGTGGATAGAAATTTCAAATCCTGGCTCAGTAATGGCGGGGGGGTCTGTTATTATTATTTTTTTTTTTTTATATAAAGCCCACACCCGGGCTGGCTAGACATTTCCAATCCTGGCTCAGTAATGGGGGTGGGGTCTGTTATTATTTTTTTTATTTATCTTTATTTTTTTTTTTTATAAAGCCCACATCCGGGGGGCTAGACATTTCCAATCCTGGCTCAGTAATGGGGGTGGGGTCTGTTATTATTTTTTTTATTTATCTTTATTTTTTTTTTTATAAAGCCCACACCCGGGGTGGGTAGAAATGTCTAATCCTGGCTCAGTAATGGGGGGGGGGTTCTGTTATGAATTTTTTATTTTATTTTATATTTTTTTATATATAAAGCCCACACCCGGGGTGGCTAGAAATTTCCAATCCTGGCTCAGTAATGGGGGGGGTCTGTTATAGTTTTTTTTTAATTTTTTATAAAGCCCACACACGGGGTGGCTAGAAATTTCCAATCCTGGATCAGTAATGGGGGGGTTCTGTTATGAATTTTTTTTTTTTTTTTTTTTTTTTTTTTTTTTTTTTTTTTTTTATAAAGCCCAAACCCGGGTTGGCTAGAAATTTCCAATCCTGGCTCAGTAATGGGGGGGGGTCTGTTATGAATTTTTTTTATTTTTTTTATAAAGCCCACACACGGGGTGGCTAGAAATTTCCAATCCTGGCTCAGTAAAGGGGGGGGGGGTCTGTTATGAATTTATTTATTTATTTATTCATTTATTTTTTATAAAGCCCACACCCGGGGTGGCTAGAAATGTCCAATCCTGGCTCAGTAATGGGGGGGGGGGGGGGTTCTGTTATGATTTTTTTATTTTATTTTATATTTTTTTATAAATAAAGCCCACACCCGGGGTGGCTAGAAATTTCCAATCCTGGCTCAGTAATGGGGGGGGTCTGTTATGATTTTTTTTTTTTTATTTATAAAGCCCACACACGGGGTGGCTAGAAATTTCCAATCCTGGCTCAGTAAAGGGGGGGGGGGGGGTCTGTTATGAATTTTTTTATTTTTTTATTTATTTATTTTTTATAAAGCCCACACCCGGGGTGGCTAGAAATGTCCAATCCTGGCTCAGTAAAGGGGGGGGGGTCTGTTATGAATTTTTTAATTTATTTGTATTTTATTTTTTTATAAAGCCAGCACCCGGGTTGTCTAGAAATGTCCAATCCTGGCTCAGTAATGGGGGGGGGGGGTTCTGTTATGAATTTTTTATTTTATTATTTTTTTTTTTTATATATAAAGCCCACACCCGCGATGGCTAGAAATTTCCAATCCTGGCTCAGTAATGGGGGGGGTCTGTTATGAATTTTTTTTATTTTTTTTATAAAGCCCACACCAGGGGTGGCTAGAAATTTCCAATCCTGGCTCAGTAAAGGGGGGGGGGGGGGTCTGTTATGAATTTATTCATTTATTTATTTATTTATTTTTTATAAAGCCCACACCCGGGGTGGCTAGAAATGTCCAATCCTGGCTCAGTAATGGGGGGGGGGGTTCTGTTATGATTTTTTTATTTTATTTTATATTTTTTTATAAATAAAGCCCACACCCGGGGTGGCTAGAAATTTCCAATCCTGGCTCAGTAATGGGGGGGGTCTGTTATGATTTTTTTTTTTTTTTTTAGAAAGCCCAACCACGGGGTGGCTAGAAATTTCCAATCCTGGCTCAGTAAAGGGGGGGGGGGGTCTGTTATGAATTTTTTTATTTTTTTATTTATTTATTTTTTATAAAGCCCACACCCGGGGTGGCTAGAAATGTCCAATCCTGGCTCAGTAATGGGGGGGGGGTTCTGTTATGAATTTTTTATTTTATTTTTATTTTTTTCATATATAAAGCCCACACCCGGGGTGGCTAGAAATTTCCAATCCTGGCTCAGTCATGGGGGGGGGGGGGGTCTGTTATGATTTTTTTTTTTTTTTTTTTCTATAAAGCCCACATCCGGGGTGGCTAGAAATGTCCAATCCTGGCTCAGTAATGGGGGGGGGGGGGGGGGGTCTGTTATGAATTTTTATTTATTTATTATTTTTTTTTTTATATAAAGCCCACACCCGGGGTGGCTAGAAATTTCCAATCCTGGCTCAGTAATGGGGGTGGGGTCTGTTATTATTTTTTTTATTTATCTTTATTTATTTTTTTTATAAAGCCCACATCCGGGGGGCTAGACATTTCCAATCCTGGCTCAGTAATGGGGGTGGGGTCTGTTATTATTTTTTTTATTTATCTTTATTTATTTTTTTTATAAAGCCCACACCCGGGGTGGGTAGAAATGTCTAATCCTGGCTCAGTAATGGGGGGGGGTTCTGTTATGAATTTTTTATTTTATTTTATATTTTTTTATATATAAAGCCCACACCCGGGGTGGCTAGAAATTTCCAATCCTGGCTCAGTAATGGGGGGGGGGGGGGTCTGTTATGAATTTTTATTTATTTTTTTTTTTTTTTTTTATATAAAGCCCACACCCGGGGTGGCTAGAAATTTCCAATCCTGGCTCAGTAATGGGGGGGGTCTGTTATGAATTTTTTTTTTATTATTATTTTTTTTTAATATATAAAGCCCACACCCGGAGTCGCTAGAAATTTGCAATTCTGGCTCAGTAATGGGGGGGTCTGTTATGATTTTTTTTAATTTTTTTTTTTATAAAGCCTACACCCGGGGTGGCTAGAAATTTCCAATACTGGCTCGGTATGGGGGGGGGGGGGGTCTGTTATGTATTTTTATTTTTATTTTTATTTTTATTTTTATAAAGCCCACACCCGGGATGGCTAGAAATTTCCAATCCTGGCTCAGTAATGGGGAGGGGGGGGTCTGTTATGATTTTTTTTTTATATATTTTTTTTTATATATAAAGCCCACACTCGGGGTGGCTAGAAATTTCCAATCCTGGCTCAGTCATGGGGGGGGGGGTCTGTTATGAATTTTTTATTTATTTTTTATAAAGCCCACACCCGGGATGGCTACAAATTTCCAATCCTGGCTCAGTAATGGGGGGGGGGGGGGGGTCTATTATGAATTTTTATTTATTTTTTTTATTTTTTTATAAAGCCCACACCTGGGGTGGCTAGAAATTTCCAATCCTGGCTAAGTAATGGGGTTGTCTGTTATGATTTTTTTTTAATTTTTTTTTTTTATAAAGCCCAGACCCGGGCTGGGTAGAAATTTCCAATCCTGGCTCAGTGATGGGGGGGGGGGGGGGTCTGTTATGTTTTTTTTTTTTTTTTTTCATAAAGCCCACACCCGGATGGCTAGAAATTTCCAATCCTGGCTCAGTGATGGGGGGGGTCTGTTATGATTTTTTTTTTTTTTTTTTTTAAATAATTTTATTATTTTTTTTATAAAGCCCACACCCGGGGTGGCTAGAAATTTCCAATCCTGCCTCAGTGATGGGGGGGGGGGGGGGGGGTCTGTTATGATTTTTTTTTTATCAAGCCCACACCCGGGGTGGCTAGTCATTTCCAATCCTGGCTCTGTGATGGGGGGGGTCTGTTATGAATTTGTTTTTTTTATTATTTTGTTATAAAGCCCACCCCCGGGGTGGCTAGAAATTTCCAATCCTGGCTCTGTGATGGGGGTGGGGTCTGTTATGATTTTTAATTTTTTTATTTTTTTTTTATAAAGCCCACACCCGGGGTGGCTAGAAATTTCCGATCCTGGCTCAGTGATGGGGGTGGGGTCTGTTATGATTTTTTTTTAATTTTTTTTTTTATAAAGCCCACACCCGGGGTGGCTAGAAATTTCCAATCCTGGCTCAGTGATGGGGGGGGGGGGGGGTCTGTTATGATTTTTTTTTTTTTTTTTTTATAAAGCCCACACCCGGGTGGCTAGAAATTTCCAATCCTGGCTCAGTGATGGGGGTGAGGTCTATTATGATTTTTTTTTTTTTTTTTTTGTATAAAGCCCACACCCGGGGTGGCTAGAAATTTCCAATCCTGGCTCAGTGATGGGGGGGGGGGTCTGTTATGATTTTTTTATTTATTTTTTTTAATAATTTTATTATTTTTTTTTATAAAGCCCACACCCGGGGTGGCTAGAAATTTCCAATCCTGGCTCTCTGATGGGGGGGGGGGTCTGTTATGATTTTTTATTTTATTTTTTTTTTCTCAAGCCCACACCCGGGGTGGCTAGTCATTTCCAATCCTGGCTCAGTAATGGGGGGGGGGTCTGTTATGAATTTGTTTTTTTTATTATTTTTTTCATAAAGCCCACACCAGGGGTGGCTAGAAATTTCCAATCCTGGCTCAGTGATGGGAGGGGGTCTGTTATGATTTTTTTTTTTTTTTTTTTTTAAATAATTTTATTATTTTTTTCATAAAGCCCACACCAGGGGTGGCTAGAAATTTCCAATCCTGGCTCAGTGATGGGGGGGGGGGGGGTCTGTTATGAATTTTTTATTTTTTATTTTTTTTAATAAAGCCCACCCCCGGGGTGGCTAGAAATTTCCAATCCTGGCTCTGTGATGGGGGTGGGGTCTATTTTGATTTTTAATTTTTTTATTTTTTTTTTATAAAGCCCACCCCCGGGTTGGCTAGAAATTTCCAATCCTGACTCTGTGATGGGGGTGGGGTCTGTTATGATTTTTTATTTTTTTATATTTGTTTATAAAGCCCACACCCGGGGTGGCTAGAAATTTCCAATCCTGGCTCAGTGATGGGGGATGTGTCTGTTATGATTTTTTTTTTTTTTTTTTTTATAAAGCCCACACTTGGGTGGCTAGAAATTTCCAATCCTGGCTCAGTGATGGGGGTGGGGTCTGTTATGATTTTTTTTTTTTTTTTTTTTATAAAGCCCACACCCGGGGTGGCTAGAAATTTCCAATCCTGGCTCAGTGATGGGGGGGGGGTCTGTTATGATTTTTTTAATTTTTTTTTTAAATATATATATATTTTTTTTTATAAAGCCCACCCCCGGGGTGGCTAGAAATTTCCAATCCTGGCTCAGTGATGGGGGTTGGGTCTGTTATGATTTTTTATTTTTATTTTTTTTGTATAAAGCCCACACCCGGGTGGCTAGAAATTTCCAATCCTGGCTCAGTGATGGGGGTGGGGTCTGTTTTGATTTTTTTTATTTTTTTTTTTATAAAGCCCACACCCGGGTTGGCTAGAAATTTCCAATCCTGGCTCAGTGATGGGGGTGGGGGGGGGGGGTCTGTTATGATTTTTTTTAATTATTTTTTTTAATAAAGCCCACACCCGGGGTGGCTAGAAAGTTCCAATCCTGGCTCAGTGATGGGGGGGGGGGGGTCTGTTATGATTTTCATTTTTTTTATTTTTTTATCAAGCCCACACCCGGGGTGGCTAGAAATTTCCAATCCTGACTCTGTGATGGGGGTGGGGTCTGTTATGATTTTTTATTTTTTTATATTTGTTTATAAAGCCCACACCCGGGGTGGCTAGAAATGTTCAATCCTGATTCAGTGATGTTGGGGGATTTGTTATCATTTTTTATTTTTTATTTTTATAAAGCCCACACCCGGGTGGCTAGAAATTTCCAATCCTGGCTCAGTGATGGGGGTGGGGTCTGTTTTGATTTTTTTTTTTTTTTTTTTTATAAAGCCCACACCCGGGTTGGCTAGAAATTTCCAATCCTGGCTCAGTGATGGGGGTGGGGGGGGGGGGTCTGTTATGATTTTTTTTAATTATTTTTTTTAATAAAGCCCACACCCGGGGTGGCTAGAAAGTTCCAATCCTGGCTCAGTGATGGGGGTGGGGTCTGTTTTGATTTTTTATTTTTTTATATTTGTTTATAAAGCCCACACCCGGGTTGGCTAGAAATTTCCAATCCTGGCTCAGTGATGGGGGTGGGGGGGGGGGTCTGTTATGAATTTTTATTTTTATTTATTTTTTTATTTATAATTTTTTTTTTTTATAAAGCCCACCCCCGGGGTGGCTAGAAATTTCCAATCCTGGCTCTGTGATGGGGGGGGGGGGTCTGTTATGATTTTTATTTTTTTATTTTTTTATTATTAAGCCCACACCCGGGGTGGCTAGGTATTTCCAATCCTGGCTCAGTAATGGGAGGGGTCTGTTATTATTATTATTATTATTATTATTATTTTTTTTTTTTATAAAGCCCACACCCGGGGTGGCTAGATATTTCCAATACTTGCTCAGTATGATTTTTTTTTTTTATTATTATTTTTTTATTTTTTTTTATTTATTTTTTTTTTTATAAAGCCCACACCTGGGGTGGCTAGAAATTTCCAATCCTGGCTCTGTGATGGGGGGGTCTGTTATGATTTTTTATTTTTTTTATTTTTTATAAAGCTCACACCCCGGGTGGCTAGAAATTTCCAATCCTGGCTCAGTAATGGGGGGGGGGGGGGGGGGGGGGGGGTCTGTTATGATTTTTTTTTTTTTTTTTTTTTTTTTTTTTTATAAAGGCCACACCCGGGGTGGCTAGAAATTTCCAATCCTGGCTCTGTGATGGGGGTGGGGTCTATTTTGATTTTTAATTTTTTTATTTTTTTTTTATAAAGCCCACCCCCGGGTTGGCTAGAAATTTCCAATCCTGACTCTGTGATGGGGGTGGGGTCTGTTATGATTTTTTATTTTTTTATATTTGTTTATAAAGCCCACACCCGGGGTGGCTAGAAATTTCCAATCCTGGCTCAGTGATGGGGGATGTGTCTGTTATGATTTTTTTTTTTTTTTTTTTTATAAAGCCCACACTTGGGTGGCTAGAAATTTCCAATCCTGGCTCAGTGATGGGGGTGGGGTCTGTTATGATTTTTTTTTTTTTTTTTTTTATAAAGCCCACACCCGGGGTGGCTAGAAATTTCCAATCCTGGCTCAGTGATGGGGGGGGGGTCTGTTATGATTTTTTTAATTTTTTTTTTAAATATATATATATTTTTTTTTATAAAGCCCACCCCCGGGGTGGCTAGAAATTTCCAATCCTGGCTCAGTGATGGGGGTTGGGTCTGTTATGATTTTTTATTTTTATTTTTTTTGTATAAAGCCCACACCCGGGTGGCTAGAAATTTCCAATCCTGGCTCAGTGATGGGGGTGGGGTCTGTTTTGATTTTTTTTATTTTTTTTTTTATAAAGCCCACACCCGGGTTGGCTAGAAATTTCCAATCCTGGCTCAGTGATGGGGGTGGGGGGGGGGGGTCTGTTATGATTTTTTTTAATTATTTTTTTTAATAAAGCCCACACCCGGGGTGGCTAGAAAGTTCCAATCCTGGCTCAGTGATGGGGGGGGGGGGGGTCTGTTATGATTTTCATTTTTTTTATTTTTTTATCAAGCCCACACCCGGGGTGGCTAGAAATTTCCAATCCTGACTCTGTGATGGGGGTGGGGTCTGTTATGATTTTTTATTTTTTTATATTTGTTTATAAAGCCCACACCCGGGGTGGCTAGAAATGTTCAATCCTGATTCAGTGATGTTGGGGGATTTGTTATCATTTTTTATTTTTTATTTTTATAAAGCCCACACCCGGGTGGCTAGAAATTTCCAATCCTGGCTCAGTGATGGGGGTGGGGTCTGTTTTGATTTTTTTTTTTTTTTTTTTTATAAAGCCCACACCCGGGTTGGCTAGAAATTTCCAATCCTGGCTCAGTGATGGGGGTGGGGGGGGGGGGTCTGTTATGATTTTTTTTAATTATTTTTTTTAATAAAGCCCACACCCGGGGTGGCTAGAAAGTTCCAATCCTGGCTCAGTGATGGGGGTGGGGTCTGTTTTGATTTTTTATTTTTTTATATTTGTTTATAAAGCCCACACCCGGGTTGGCTAGAAATTTCCAATCCTGGCTCAGTGATGGGGGTGGGGGGGGGGGTCTGTTATGAATTTTTATTTTTATTTATTTTTTTATTTATAATTTTTTTTTTTTATAAAGCCCACCCCCGGGGTGGCTAGAAATTTCCAATCCTGGCTCTGTGATGGGGGGGGGGGTCTGTTATGATTTTTATTTTTTTATTTTTTTATTATTAAGCCCACACCCGGGGTGGCTAGGTATTTCCAATCCTGGCTCAGTAATGGGAGGGGTCTGTTATTATTATTATTATTATTATTATTATTATTTTTTTTTATAAAGCCCACACCCGGGGTGGCTAGATATTTCCAATACTTGCTCAGTATGATTTTTTTTTTTTATTATTATTTTTTTATTTTTTTTTATTTAATTTTATTTTTTTATAAAGCCCACACCTGGGGTGGCTAGAAATTTCCAATCCTGGCTCTGTGATGGGGGGGTCTGTTATGATTTTTTATTTTTTTTATTTTTTATAAAGCTCACACCCCGGGTGGCTAGAAATTTCCAATCCTGGCTCAGTAATGGGGGGGGGGGGGGGGGGGGGGGTCTGTTATGATTTTTATTTTTTTTTTTATTTTTTTTTTTTATAAAGGCCACACCCGGGGTGGCTAGAAATTTCCAATCCTTGCTCAGTGATGGGGGGGGGGGGGGGGTCTGTTATGATTATTTATTTTATTTTATTTTTTTTTTTATAAAGCCCACACCCGGGGTGGCTAGATATTTCCAATCCTGCCTCAGTGATGGGGGGGGGGGTCTTTTATGATTTTTTTTATTTTTTATTTATTTATTTATTTTTATAAAGCCCACCCCCGGGGTGGCTAGAAATTTCCAATCCTGTCTCTGTGATGGGGGGGGGGGGGGTTCTGTTATGATTTTTATTTATTATTTTTTTTTTATAAAGCCCACACCCGGGGTGGCTAGAAATTTCCAATCCTGGCTCAGTGATGGGGGGGGGGGGGGGGTCTGTTATGATTTTTTTTTTTTTTTTTTTTTTTATAAAGCCCACACCCGGGGTGGCTAGAAATTTCCAATCCTGACTCAGGGATGGGGGGGGGGGGGGGGTCTGTTATGAATTTTTTTTTTTTTTTTTTTTTTTTTTTTAATTTTAGTATTTTTTTCATAAAGCCCACACCCTGGGTGGCTAGAAATGTCCAATCCTGCCTCAGTGATGGGGGGGGGGTCTGTTATGAATTTTTTTATTTTTTTATTTTTTTTTTAGAAAACCCACACCCTGGGTGGCTAGAAATTTCCAATCCTGGCTCAGTAATGGGGGGGGGGGGGGGGGTCTGTTATGATTTTTTTTTTTTTTTTTTTTTTTATCAAGCCCACACCCGGGGTGGCTAGAAATTTACAATCCTGGCTCAGTAATGGTAGGGGGGGGGGGCTGTAATGATTTTTTTTTCTTTTTTAATTATTTTTTTTATTTTATTATTTTTTTTATAAAGGCCACACCCGGGTTGACTAGAAATTTCCAATCCTGGCTCAGTAATGGGTGGGGGTCTGTTATGAATTTTTATTTTTTTATTTTTTAATTATTATTTTTATTTTATTATTTTTTTTATAAAGGCCACACCCGGGTTGACTAGACATTACCAATCCTGGCTCAGTAATGGGGGGAGTCTGTTATTAATTTTTTTTTTTATTATTATTTTTTCTTTATAAAGCCCACACCAGGGGTGGTTAGACATTTCCAATCCTGGCTCAGTAATGGGGGGGGGGGGTCGGTTATGAATTTTTTTTCATTTTTTATTTTTTTTTTAGAAAACCCACACCCTGGGTGGCTAGAAATTTCCAATCCTGGCTTAGTAATGGGTGGGGGTCTGTTATGATTTTTTTTTTTTTTTTTTTTTTTCATAAAGCCCACACCCGGGGTGGCTAGAAATTTCCAATCCTGGCTTAGTAATGGGTGGGGGTCTGTTATGAATTTTTATTTTTTTATTTTTATTTATTTTTTTTTAATTTTTTTTTTTATAAAGCCCAAACCCGGGGTGGCTAGAAATTTCCAATCCTGCCTCAGTGATGGGGGGGGGGGGGGGGGTCTGTTGTGATTTTTTTTATTTGATTTTTTTTTATAAAGCCCACACCCGGGGTGGCTAAAAATTTCCAATACTTGCTCAGTAATGGGGGGGGGTCTTTTATGATTTTTTTTTTATTTATCTATTTTTTTTTTTTATGAAGCCCACACCCGGGGTGGCTAGAAATGTCCAATCCTGTCTCAGTAATGGGGGGGGGGGGGGGGGGGGTCTGTTATGAATTTTTTTGTAATTTTTTTTTTTTTTTATAAAGCCCACACCCGGGGTGGCTAGAAATTTACAATCCTGGCTCAGTAATGGGGGGGGGGGGGGGGGGGGGGTCTTTTATGAATTTTTATTTATTTTTTTATTTTATTTTTTTTATACAGCCCACACCCAGGGTGGCTAGAAATTTCCAATCCTGGCTCAGTGATGGGGGTGGGGTCTGTTATGATTTTTTATTTTTTTATTTTTTTATTTTTTTTATTTTTATTATTTTTTTTATAAAGCCCACCCCCGGGGTGGCTAGAAATTTCCAATCCTGGCTCTGTGATGGGGGGGGGGGGGGGGGGGTCTGTTATGAATTTTTTTTTAATTTTTTTTTTTTTTTATAAAGCCCACACCCGGGGTGGCTAGAAATTTACAATCCTGGCTCAGTAATGGGGGGGGGGGTCTTTTATGAATTTTTATTTATTTTTTTATTTTATTTTTTTTATACAGCCCACACCCAGGGTGGCTAGAAATTTCCAATCCTGGCTCAGTGATGGGGGTGGGGTCTGTTATGATTTTTTTTTTTTTTTTTATTAAGCCCACATCCGGGTTGGCTAGAAATTTCAGATCCTGGCTCAGTAATGGGGGGGGGGGGGTCTGTTATGAATTTTTATTTTTTTATTTTTTATTTTTTTATAATTTTATTTATTTTTTTATAAAGCCCACACCCGGGGTGGCCAGAAATTTCCAATCCTGGCTCTGTGATGGGGGGTCTGTTATGATTATTATTTTTTTTTTATAAAGCCCACCCCTGGGGTGGCTAGAAATTTCCAATCCTGGCTCTGTGATGGGGGGTCTGTTATGATTTTTTATTTTTTATTTTTTATTATTAAGCCCACACCCGGGGTGGCTAGACATTTCCAATCCTGGCTCAGGAATGGGGGGGGGGGGGGTCTGTTATTATTAATATTATTATTATTTATTTTTTTATAAAGCCCACACCCGGGTGGCTAGAAATTTCCAATCCTGGCTCAGCAATGGGGGGGGGGGTGGGTCTGTTATGATTTTTTTATTTATTTATTTATTTTTTTTATTTATTTATTTTTTTTATAAAGCCCACTCCCGGGGTGGCTAGAAATTTCCAATCCTGGCTCAGTAATGGGGGGGGGGTCTGTTATGATTTTTATTTATAATTTTTTCTATTAAGCCCACATCCGGGTTGGCTAGAAATTTCCAATCCTGGCTCAGTAATGGGGGTGGGGTCTGTTATGATTTTCATTTATTATTTTTTTTATTAAGCCCACATCCGGGTTGGCTAGAAATTTCCAATCCTGGCTCAGTAATGTGGGGGGTCTGTTATGATTTTTTTTTTTTTTTTTTTTTTTATAAAGCCCACACCCGGGGTGGCTAGAAAGTTCCAATCCTGGCTCAGTGATGGGGGGGGGGGTCTGTTGTGATTTTTTTTTTTATTTTTTTTTTATAAAGCCCACCCCCGGGGTGGCTAGAAATTTCCAATCCTGGCTCTGTTATGGGGGGGGGGGGGGGTCTGTTATGATTTTTTTTTTTTTATTTTTTATAAAGCCCACACCCGGGGTGGCTAGAAAGTTCCAATCCTGGCTCAGTGATGGGGGGGGGGGGGGGGGTCTGCTGTGATTTTTTTTTTATTTTTTTTTTTATAAAGCCCACCCCCGGGGTGGCTAGAAATTTCAAATCCTGGCTCTGTGATGGGGGCGGGGTCTGTTATGATTTTTTATTTTTTTATTTTTTTTTTATAAAGCCCACACCCGGGGTGGCTAGAAATTTCCTATCCTGGCTCAGTGATGGGGGTTGGGTCTGTTATGATTTTTTATTTTTATTTTTTTTATATAAAGCCCACTCTCGGGGTGGCTAGAAATTTCCAATCCTGGCTCAGTGATGGGGGGGGGGGGGTCTGTTATGATTTTTTTTTATTTTTTTTTATAAAGCCCACACCCGGGGTGGCTAGAAATTTCCAATCCTGGCTCAGTGATGGGGGGGGGGGGGGGGGGGGGGTCTTTTATGAATTTTTATTTATTTTTTTATTTTATTTTTTTTATACAGCCCACACCCAGGGTGGCTAGAAATTTCCAATCCTGGCTCAGTGATGGGGGTGGGGTCTGTTATGATTTTTTATTTTTTTATTTTTTTATTTTTTTTATTTTTATTATTTTTTTTATAAAGCCCACCCCCGGGGTGGCTAGAAATTTCCAATCCTGGCTCTGTGATGGGGGGGGGGGGGGGGGGGTCTGTTATGAATTTTTTTTTTATTTTTTTTTTTTTTTATAAAGCCCACACCCGGGGTGGCTAGAAATTTACAATCCTGGCTCAGTAATGGGGGGGGGGGTCTTTTATGAATTTTTATTTATTTTTTTATTTTATTTTTTTTTATACAGCCCACACCCAGGGTGGCTAGAAATTTCCAATCCTGGCTCAGTGATGGGGGTGGGGTCTGTTATGATTTTTTTTTTTTTTTTTATTAAGCCCACATCCGGGTTGGCTAGAAATTTCAGATCCTGGCTCAGTAATGGGGGGGGGGGGGTCTGTTATGAATTTTTATTTTTTTATTTTTTATTTTTTTATAATTTTATTTATTTTTTTATAAAGCCCACACCCGGGGTGGCCAGAAATTTCCAATCCTGGCTCTGTGATGGGGGGTCTGTTATGATTATTATTTTTTTTTTATAAAGCCCACCCCTGGGGTGGCTAGAAATTTCCAATCCTGGCTCTGTGATGGGGGGTCTGTTATGATTTTTTATTTTTTATTTTTTATTATTAAGCCCACACCCGGGGTGGCTAGACATTTCCAATCCTGGCTCAGGAATGGGGGGGGGGGGGGTCTGTTATTATTAATATTATTATTATTTATTTTTTTATAAAGCCCACACCCGGGTGGCTAGAAATTTCCAATCCTGGCTCAGCAATGGGGGGGGGGGTGGGTCTGTTATGATTTTTTTATTTATTTATTTATTTTTTTTATTTATTTATTTTTTTTATAAAGCCCACTCCCGGGGTGGCTAGAAATTTCCAATCCTGGCTCAGTAATGGGGGGGGGGTCTGTTATGATTTTTATTTATAATTTTTTCTATTAAGCCCACATCCGGGTTGGCTAGAAATTTCCAATCCTGGCTCAGTAATGGGGGTGGGGTCTGTTATGATTTTCATTTATTATTTTTTTTATTAAGCCCACATCCGGGTTGGCTAGAAATTTCCAATCCTGGCTCAGTAATGTGGGGGGTCTGTTATGATTTTTTTTTTTTTTTTTTTTTTTATAAAGCCCACACCCGGGGTGGCTAGAAAGTTCCAATCCTGGCTCAGTGATGGGGGGGGGGGGTCTGTTGTGATTTTTTTTTTTATTTTTTTTTTATAAAGCCCACCCCCGGGGTGGCTAGAAATTTCCAATCCTGGCTCTGTTATGGGGGGGGGGGGGGGTCTGTTATGATTTTTTTTTTTTTTTTTTTTATAAAGCCCACACCCGGGGTGGCTAGAAAGTTCCAATCCTGGCTCAGTGATGGGGGGGGGGGGGGGGGGGGGGGGGGGTCTGCTGTGATTTTTTTTTTATTTTTTTTTTTATAAAGCCCACCCCCGGGGTGGCTAGAAATTTCAAATCCTGGCTCTGTGATGGGGGCGGGGTCTGTTATGATTTTTTATTTTTTTATTTTTTTTTTATAAAGCCCACACCCGGGGTGGCTAGAAATTTCCTATCCTGGCTCAGTGATGGGGGTTGGGTCTGTTATGATTTTTTATTTTTATTTTTTTTATATAAAGCCCACTCTCGGGGTGGCTAGAAATTTCCAATCCTGGCTCAGTGATGGGGGGGGGGGGGGTCTGTTATGATTTTTTTTTATTTTTTTTTATAAAGCCCACACCCGGGGTGGCTAGAAATTTCCAATCCTGGCTCAGTGATGGGGGTGGGGTCTGTTATGATTTTTTTTAATTTTTTTTTATAAAGCCCACACCCGGGGTGGCTAGAAATTTCCAATCCTGGCTCAGTGATGGGGGGGGGGGTCTGTTATGATTTTTTATTTTATTTTTTTTTTTATCAAGCCCACACCCGGGGTGGCTAGTCATTTCCAATCCTGGCTCAGTAATGGGGGGGGTCTGTTATGAATTTGTTTTTTTAATTATTTTTTTATAAAGCCCACACCCGGGTGGCTAGAAAGTTCCAATCCTGGCTCAGTGATGGGGGTGGGGGGGGGGTCTGTTATGATTTTTATTTTTTTTTATTTTTATAACGCCCACACCAGAGGTGGCTAGAAATTTCCAATCCTGGCTCAGTGATGGGGGTGGGGTCTGTTATGATTTTTTTATTTTTTATTTTTTTATTTTTTTTATTTTATTATTTTTTGTATGAAGCCCACACCCGGGGTGGCTAGAAATTTCCAATCCTGCCTCAGTGATGGGGGGGGGGGGGGGTCTTTTGTGATTTTAATTTTATTTTATTTTTTTATAAAGCCCACCCCCGGGGTGGCTTGAAATTTCCAATCATGGCTCTGTGATGGGGGGGGGGGGGTCTGTTATGATTTTTTTTATTTTTATTTTTTTTATCAAGCCCACACCCGGGGTGGCTAGACATTTCCAATCCTGGCTCAGTGATGGGGGGGGGGGTCTGCTATTAATTTTTTTTTTTTCATTTTTTTTTTATAAAGCCCACACCCGGGGTGGCTAGAAATTTCCAATCCTGGCTCAGTGATGGGGGTGGGGTCTGTTATGATTTATTATTATTTTTTTTTTATAAAGCCCACACCCGGGGTGGCTAGTCATTTCCAATCCTGGCTCTGTGATGGGGGGGGGTCTGTTATGAATTTGTTTTTTTTATTATTTTTTTATAAAGCCCACACCCGGGGTGGCTGGAAATTTCCAATCCTGGCTCAGTGATGGGGGTGGGGGGGGGTCTGTTATGATTTTTTTTTAATTTTTTTTATAAAGCCCACACCACACCCGGGGTGGCTAGAAAGTTCCAATCCTGGCTCAGTGATGGGGGGGGGGGGTCTGTTGTGATTTTTTTTTAATTTTTTTTTTTTATAAAGCCCACCCCCGGGGTGGCTAGAAATTTCCAATCCTGGCTCTGTGATGGGGGTGGGGTCTGTTAAGATTTTTAATTTTTTTATTTTTTTTTTATAAAGCCCACACCCAGGGTGGCTAAAAATTTCCGATCCTGGCTCAGTGATGGGGGTTGGGTCTGTTATGATTTTTTATTTTTTTATATTTGTTTATAAAGCCCAAACCCGGGGTGGCTAGAAATTTCCAATCCTGGCTCAGTGATGGGGGGGGGGGGGGGGTCTGTTATGATGTTTTTTTTTTTTTTTATAAAGCCCACACCCGGGTGGCTAGAAATTTCCAATCCTGTATCAGTGATGGGGGGGGGGTCTGTTGTGATTTTATTATTTTTTTTATTTTTTTAATAAAGCCCACACCCGGGGTGGCTAGAAATTTCCAATCCTGGCTCAGTGATGGGTGGGGGTCTGTTATGAATTTTTATTTTTTTATTTTTTATTTTTTTTTATTTTATTACTTTTTGTATAAAGCCCACACCCGGGGTGGCTAGAAATTTCCAATCCTGGCTCAGTGATGGGGGGGGGGGGGGGTCTGTTATGATTTTTTTTTTTTTTTTTATAAAGCCCACACCCGGGGTGGCTAGAAATTTCCAATCCTGGCTCAGTGATGGGTGGGGGTCTGTTATGAATTTTTATTTTTTTATTTTTTATTCATTTTTATTTTATTACTTTTTGTATAAAGCCCACACCCGGGGTGGCTAGAAATTTCCAATCCTGGCTCAGTGATGGGGGGGGGGGGGGGGTCTGTTGTGATTTTTTTTATTATTTTTTTTTTTTATAAAGCCCACATCCGGGGTGGCTAGAAATTTCCAATCCTGTATCAGTGATGGGGGGGGGGGGGGGGGTCTGTTGTGATTTTTTATTTATTTATTTTTTTTATAAAGCCCACACCCGGGGTGGCTAGAAATTTCCAATCCTGGCTCAGTGATGGGTGGGGGTCTGTTATGAATTTTTATTTTTTTATTTTTTATTTTTTTTTATTTTATTACTTTTTGTATAAAGCCCACACGCGGGGTGGCTAGAAATTTCCAATCCTGGCTCTGTGATGGGGGTCGGGTCTGTTATGATTTTTAATTTTTTAATTTTTTTTTTATAAAGCCCACACCAGAGGTGGCTAGAAATGTCCAATCCTGGCTCAGTGATGGGGGTGGGGTGTGTTATGATTTTTTATTTTTAATTTTTTCTTATAAAGCCCACCGGGGTGGCTAGAAATTTTCAATCCTGATTCAGTGATGGTGGGGGATTTGTTATCATTTTTTTTTTTTTTTTTGTATAAAGCCCACACCCGGGGTGGCTAGAAAGTTCCAATCCTGGCTCAGTGATGGGGGGGGTCTGTTGTGATTTATTTATTTATTTATTTTTTTATAAAGCCCACCCCCGGGGTGGCTAGAAATTTCCAATCCTGGCTCTGTGATGGGGGTGGGGTCTGTTATGATTTTTATTTATTTATTTATTTTTTTATAAAGCCCACACCCAGGGTGGCTAGAAATTTCCGATCCTGGCTCAGTGATGGGGGTTGGGTCTGTTATGATTTTTTATTTTTTTTTTTTTTATAAAGCCCACCCCCGGGTTGGCTAGAAATTTCCAATCCTGGCTCTGTGATGGGGGGGGGTCTGTTATGAGTTTTTATTATTATTATTTTTTTTATCAAGCCCACACCAGGGGTGTCTAGTCATTTCCAATCCTGACTCAGTAATGGGGGGGGTCTGTTATGAATTTGTTTTTTTTATTATTTTTTTATAAAGCCCACACCCGGGGTGGCTAGAAATTTCCAATCCTGGCTAAGTGATGGGGGTGGGGGGGATCTGTTATGATTTATTTATTTTTTTTTTTATAAAGCCCACCCCCGGGGTGGCTAGAAATTTCCAATCCTGGCTCAGTGATGGGGGTGGGGTCTCTTATGATTTTTTTGTTTTTTTTTTGTTTTATAAAGCCCACACCCGGGGTGGCTAGAAATGTCCAATCCTGGCTCAGTGATGGGGGTGGGGTCTGTTATGATTTTTATTTTTTTTTTTTTTTATAAAGCCCACACCCGGGGTGGCTAGACATTTCCAATCCTGGCTCAGTGATGGGGGTGGGGGGGGGTCTGTTATGATTTTTTTTTTTTTTTTTTTTTTATAAAGCCCACACCCGGGGTGGCTAGAAAGTTCCAATCCTGGCTCAGTGATGGGGGGGGGGTCTAATATGATTTTTTTTTTTTAATTTATAAAGCCCACACCCAGGGTGGCTAGAAATTTCCAATCCTGGCTCAGTGATGGGGGTGGGGTCTGTTATGATTTTTTTTTATTTTTTTTTATAAAGCCCACACCCGGGTGGCTAGAAATTTCCAATCCTGGCTCAGTGATGGGGGTGGGGTCTGTTATGATTTTTTTTGTTTTTTTTTGTTTTATAAAGCCCACACCCGGGGTGGCTAGAAATTTCCAATCCTGCCTCAGTGATGGGGGGGGGGGGGGGTCTGTTGTGATTTCTTTTTTTTTTTTTTTATAAAGCCCACACCCGGGGTGGCTAGAAATTTCCAATCCTGGCTCTGTGATGGGGGGGGGGGGGGTCTTTTATGATTTTTTATTATTATTTTTTTTATCAAGCCCACACCAGGGGTGGCAAGTCATTTCCAATCCTGGCTCAGTAATGGGGGGGGGTCTGTTATGAATTTGTTTTTTTTATTATTTTTTTATAAAGCCCACACCCGGGGTAGCTAAAAATTTCCAATCCTGGCTCAGTGATGGGGGGGGGGTCTGTTGTGATTTTTTTTTTTTTTATATTTGTTTATAAAGCCCACACCCGGGGTGGCTAGAAATTTCCAATCCTGGCTCAGTGATGGCGGTGGGTTGTGTTATGAATTTTTATTTTTTTATTTTTTTTTATAAAGCCCACCCCCGGGTTGGCTAGAAATTTCCAATCCTGGCTCTGTGATGGGGGTGGGGTCTATTTTGATTTTTAATTTTTTTTTTTTTTTTTTATAAAGCCCACACCCGGGGTGGCTAGAAATTTCCGATCCTGGCTCAGTGATGGGGGGGGGGGGGGGGGGGGGGGGTCTGTTATGATTTTTTTTTTTTTTTTTTTATAAAGCCCACACCCGGGTGGCTAGAAATTTCCAATCCTGGCTCAGTGATGGGGGTGGGGTCTGTTATGATTTTTTTTTGTTTTTTTTGTTTTATAAAGCCCACACCCGGGGTGGCTAGAAATTTCCAATCGTGGCTCAGTGATGGGGGTGGGGTCTGTTATGAATTAAAAAAAAAAAAAAAATTATAAAGCCCACACCCGGGGTGGCTAGAAATTTCCAATCCCGGCTCAGTGATGGTGGGGGGTCTGTTATGATTTTTTAATTTTTTTTTTTAAATAATTTTTTTTTTTTTTTTATAAAGCCCACCCCCGGGGTGGCTAGAAATTTCCAATCCTGGCTCTGTAATGGGGGGGGGGGGGGGGGGGTCTGTTATGATTTTTTTTTATTTTTTTTTATAAAGCCCACACCCGGGTGGCTATAAATTTCCAATCCTGACCCTGTGATGGGGGTGGGGTCTGTTATGATTTTTTTTTTTTTTATATTTGTTTATAAAGCCCACACCTGGGGTGGCTAGAAATTTCCAATCCTGGCTCAGTGATGGGGGTGGGGTCTGTTTTGATTTTTTTGATTTTTTTTTTTATAAAGCCCACACCCGGGTTGGCTAGAAATTTCCAATCCTGGCTCAGTGATGGGGGGGGGGTCTGTTATGATTTTTTTAAATTTTTTTTTAAATAATTTTATTATTTTTTTTATAAAGCCCACCCCCGGGGTGGCTAGAAATTTCCAATCCTGGCTCAGTGATGGGGGTTGGGTCTGTTATGATTTTTTTTTTTTTTTTTTTTTTTATAAAGCCCACACCCGGGGTGGCTAGAAATTTCCAATCCTGGCTCAGTGATGGGGGTGGGGGGGGTCTGTTATGATTTTATTTTTATTTTTATTTTAATAAAGCCCACACCAGGGGTGGCTAGAAAGTTCCAATCCTGGCTCAGTGTGTGTGGGGGGGGGGGGGGTGTGTTGTGATTTTTTTTTAATTTTTTTTTTTTTATAAAGCCCACCCCCGGGGTGGCTTGAAATTTCCAATCCTGACTCAGTGATGGGGGTGGGGTCTGTTATGATTTTTTTATTTTTATTTTTTTATTACTAAGCCCACACCCGGGGTGGGTAGATATTTCCAATCCTGGCTCAGTAATGGGGGGGGGGTCTTTTATGATTTTTTTTTTATTATTATTTTTTTAATAATTGTATTTATTTTTTTATAAAGCCCACACCTGGGGTGGCTAGAAATTTCCAATCCTGGCTCTGTGATGGGGGGGTCTGTTATGATTTTTTATTTTTTTTATTTTTTATAAAGCCCACACCCCGGGTGGCTAGAAATTTCCAATCCTGGCTCAGTAATGGGGGGGGGGGGTCTGTTATGATTTTTTTTATTTTTTTCATTTTTTTTTTTATAAAGCCCACACCAGGGGTGGCTAGAAATTTCCAATCCTGGCTCAGTGATGGGGGTGGGGTCTGTTATGATTTTTTGTTTTTTTTTGTTTTATAAAGCCCACACCCGGGGTGGCTAGAAATTTCCATTCCTGGCTCAGTGATGGGGGGGGTCTGTTATGATTTTTAAAATTTTGTTTTTAAATAATTTTATTATTTTTTTTATAAAGCCCACACCCGGGGTGGCTAGAAATTTCCAATCCTGCCTCAGTGATGGGGGGGGGGGGTCTGTTGTGATTTTTTTTTTTTTTTTTTTTATAAAGCCCACCCCCGGGCTGGCTAGAAATGTCCAATCCTGGCTCTGTGATGGGGGGGGGGGGTCTGTTATGAGTTTTTATTATTATTTTTTTTTTATCAAGCCCACACCCGGGGTGGCTAGAAATTTCCAATCCTGGCTCAGTGATGGGGGTGGGGGGGGTCTGTTATGATTTTTTTTAAATATTTATTTTAATAAAGCCCACACCAGGGGTGGCTAGAAAGTTCCAATCCTGGCTCAGTGTGGGGGGGGGGGGGGGGGGGGGGGTCTGTTGTGATTTTTTTTAAATTTTTTTTTTTTTATAAAGCCCACACCTGGGGTGGCTAGAAATTTCCAATCCTGGCTCTGTGATGGGGGGGTCTGTTATGATTTTTTATTTTTTTTATTTTTTATAAAGCCCACACCCCGGGTGGCTAGAAATTTCCAATCCTGGCTCAGTAATGGGGGGGGGGGGTTCTGTTATGATTTTTCTTATTTTTTTCATTTTTTTTTTTTATAAAGCCCACACCAGGGGTGGCTAGAAATTTCCAATCCTGTCTCTGTGATGGGGGGGGGGGTTCTGTTATGATTTTTTTTTTTTTTTTTTTTTTAATAAAGCCCACACCCGGGGTGGCTAGAAATTTCCAATCCTGGCTCAGTGATGGGGGGGGGGGGGGTCTGTTATGATTTTTTTATTTTATATTTTTTTTTATAAAGCCCACACCCGGGGTGGCTAGAAATTTCCAATCCTGGCTCAGTGATGGGGGGGGGGGGGGGGGTCTGTTATGATTTTTTTTTTTTTTTTTTATAAAGCCCACACCCGGGTGGCTAGAAATTTCCAATCCTGGCTCAGTGATGGGGGTGGGGTCTGTTATGATTTTTTGTTTGTTTTTGTTTTATAAAGCCCACACCCGGGATGGCTAGAAATTTCCAATCCAGGCTCAGTGATGGGGGTGGGGTCTGTTATGATTTTTTTATTTTTATTTTTTTATAAAGCCCACACCCGGGGTGGCTAGAAATTTCCATTCCTGGCTCAGTGATGGGGGTGGTCTGTTATGATTTTTAAAATTTTGTTTTTAAATAATTTTATTATTTTTTTTATAAAGCCCACACCCGGGGTGGCTAGAAATTTCCAATCCTGCCTCAGTGATGGGGGGGGGGGGGGTCTGTTGTGATTTTTTTTTTATTTTTTTTTTATAAAGCCCACCCCCGGGCTGGCTAGAAATTTCCAATCCTGGCTCTGTGATGGGGGGGGGGGGGGTCTGTTATGAGTTTTTATTATTATTTTTTTTTTATCAAGCCCACACCAGGGGTGGCTAGTCATTTCCAATCCTGGCTCAGTAATGGGGGGGTCTGTTATGAATTTGTTTTTTTTATTATTTTTTTATAAAGCCCACACCCGGGGTGGCTAGAAACTTCCAATCCTGGCTCAGTGATGGGGGTGGGGGGGGTCTGTTATGATTTTTTTTTTTTTTTTTTTTATAAAGCCCACACCCGGGGTGGCTAGAAAGTTCCAATCCTGGCTCAGTGATGGGGGGGTCTGTTGTGATTTATTTTTATTTATTTTTTTTTTATAAAGCCCACCCCCGGGGTGGCTAGAAGTTTCCAATCCTGGCTCTGTGATTGGGGTGGGGTCTGTTATGATTTTTAATTTTTAATTTTTTTTTTTATAAAGCCCACACCCGGGTGGCTAGAAATTTCCAATCCTGGCTCAGTGATGGGGGTGGGGTCTGTTATGATTTTTTGTTTTTTTTTGTTTTATAAAGCCCACACCCGGGGTGGCTAGAAATTTCCATTCCTGGCTCAGTGATGGGGGGGGTCTGTTATGATTTTTAAAATTTTGTTTTTAAATAATTTTATTATTTTTTTTATAAAGCCCACACCCGGGGTGGCTAGAAATTTCCAATCCTGCCTCAGTGATGGGGGGGGGGGGTCTGTTGTGATTTTTTTTTTTTTTTTTTTTATAAAGCCCACCCCCGGGCTGGCTAGAAATTTCCAATCCTGGCTCTGTGATGGGGGGGGGGGGGTCTGTTATGAGTTTTTATTATTATTTTTTTTTTATCAAGCCCACACCCGGGGTGGCTAGAAATTTCCAATCCTGGCTCAGTGATGGGGGTGGGGGGGGTCTGTTATGATTTTTTTTTAATATTTATTTTAATAAAGCCCACACCAGGGGTGGCTAGAAAGTTCCAATCCTGGCTCAGTGTGGGGGGGGGGGGGGGGGGGGGGTCTGTTGTGATTTTTTTTTTAAATTTTTTTTTTTATAAAGCCCACACCTGGGGTGGCTAGAAATTTCCAATCCTGGCTCTGTGATGGGGGGGTCTGTTATGATTTTTTATTTTTTTTATTTTTTATAAAGCCCACACCCCGGGTGGCTAGAAATTTCCAATCCTGGCTCAGTAATGGGGGGGGGGGGGGTCTGTTATGATTTTTCTTATTTTTTTCATTTTTTTTTTTTATAAAGCCCACACCAGGGGTGGCTAGAAATTTCCAATCCTGTCTCTGTGATGGGGGGGGGGGTTCTGTTATGATTTTTTTTTTTTTTTTTTTTTTAATAAAGCCCACACCCGGGTGGCTAGAAATTTCCAATCCTGGCTCAGTGATGGGGGTGGGGTCTGTTATGATTTTTTGTTTGTTTTTGTTTTATAAAGCCCACACCCGGGATGGCTAGAAATTTCCAATCCAGGCTCAGTGATGGGGGTGGGGTCTGTTATGATTTTTTTTTTTTTTTTTTTTTATAAAGCCCACACCCGGGGTGGCTAGAAATTTCCATTCCTGGCTCAGTGATGGGGGTGGTCTGTTATGATTTTTAAAATTTTGTTTTTAAATAATTTTATTATTTTTTTTATAAAGCCCACACCCGGGGTGGCTAGAAATTTCCAATCCTGCCTCAGTGATGGGGGGGGGGGGTCTGTTGTGATTTTTTTTTTTTTTTTTTTTTATAAAGCCCACCCCCGGGCTGGCTAGAAATTTCCAATCCTGGCTCTGTGATGGGGGGGGGGGGGGGGGGGGGGGGGTCTGTTATGAGTTTTTATTATTATTTTTTTTTTATCAAGCCCACACCAGGGGTGGCTAGTCATTTCCAATCCTGGCTCAGTAATGGGGGGGTCTGTTATGAATTTGTTTTTTTTATTATTTTTTTATAAAGCCCACACCCGGGGTGGCTAGAAACTTCCAATCCTGGCTCAGTGATGGGGGTGGGGGGGGTCTGTTATGATTTTTTTTTTTTT
Source organism: Urophycis tenuis (assembly GCA_036785325.1). Lineage (NCBI taxonomy): Eukaryota > Metazoa > Chordata > Actinopteri > Gadiformes > Phycidae > Urophycis > Urophycis tenuis. The sequence continues at coordinate 1,223,650 of JAXIVH010000064.1, forward strand.
TTTTTTTATAAAGCCCACACCCGGGCTGGCTAGAAAGTTCCAATCCTGGCTCAGTGATGGGGGGGTCTGTTGTGATTTATTTTTATTTATTTTTTTTTTATAAAGCCCACCCCCGGGGTGGCTAGAAGTTTCCAATCCTGGCTCTGTGATTGGGGTGGGGTCTGTTATGATTTTTAATTTTTTATTTTTTTTTTTATAAAGCCCACCCCGGGGTGGCTAGAAATTTCCGATCCTGGCTCAGTAATGGGGGGGGGTCTGTTATGAATTTGTTTTTTTTATTATTTTTTTATAAAGCCCGGGGTGGCTAGAAATTTCCAATCCCAGCTCAGTGATGGGGGGGGGGGGGGGGGGGTCTGTTGTGATTTTTTTTTTTTTTTTTTTTTTTTATAAAGCCCACCCCCGGGTTGGCTAGAAATTTCCAATCCTGACTCTGTGATGGGGGTTGGGTCTGTTATGATTTTTTATTTTATTATTTTTTTTTATAAAGCCCAAACCCGGGGTGGCTAGAAATTTTAAATCCTGGCTCAGTGATGGGGGGGGGGGGTCTGTTATGATTTTTTTTTTTTTTTTTTTATAAAGCCCACACCCGGGTGGCTAGAAATTTCCAATCCTGGCTCAGTGATGGGGGGGGGGTCTGTTATGATTTTTTTATTTTTTTTTTTAAATAATTTTATTATTTTTTTTATGAAGCCCACACCCGGGGTGGCTAGAAATTTCCAATCCTGCCTCAGTGATGGGGGGGGGGGGTCTGTTGTGATTTTTTTTTTTTTATTTTTTTTATAAAGCCCACCCCCGGGGTGGCTAGAAATTTCCAATCCTGGCTCTGTGATGGGGGGGGGGGGGGGGGGGGGTCTGTTATGATTTTTTATTATTATTATTTTTTTATCAAGCCCACACCCGGGGTGGCTAGTCATTTCCAATCCTGGCTCAGTAATGGGGGGGGTCTGTTATTAATTTGTTTTTTTTATTATTTTTTTATAAAGCCCACACCCAAGGTGGCTAGTAATTTCCAATCCTGGCTCAGTGATGGGGGTGGGGGGGGTCTGTTATGATTTTTTATTTTATTTTTTTTTATAAAGCCCACACCCGGGGTGGCTAGAAAGTTCCAATCCTGGCTCAGTGATGGGGGGGGTCTGTTGTGATTTTTTTTTAATTTTTTTTTTTTTATAAATCCCACACTGGTGGCTAGAAATTTCCAATCCTGGCTCAGTGATGGGGGGGGGGGGGTCTGTTATGATTTTTTTTTTTTTTTTTTTATAAAGCCCACACCCGGGTGGCTAGAAATTTCCTATCCTGGCTCAGTGATGGGGGTGGGGTCTGTTATGATTTTTTTTTTTTTTTTTTAAATAATTTTATTATTTTTTTTATAAAGCCCACCCCCGGGCTGGCTAGAAATTTCCAATCCTGGCTCAGTGATGGGGGTGGGGGGGGTCTGTTATGATTTTTATTTTTTTATTTTTTTAATAAAGCCCACACCCGGGGTGGCTAGAAAGTTCCAATCCTGGCTCAGTGATGGGGGGGGGGGGGGGGGGGGTCTGTTGTGATTTATTTATTATTTATTTTTTTTATAAAGCCCACCCCCGGGGTGGCTAGAAATTTCCAATCCTGACTCTGTGATGGGGTTGGGGTCTGTTATGATTTTTTATTTTTTTATATTTGTTTATAAAGCCCACACCCGGGGTGGCTAGACATTTCCAATCCTGGCTCAGTGATGGGGGTGGGGTCTGTTATGATTTTTTTTTTTTTTTTTTTTTTATAAAGCCCACACCCGGGGTGGCTAGACATTTCCAATCCTGGCCCAGTAATGGGGGGGTCTTTTATGAATTTGTTTTTTTTATTATTTTTTTATAAAGCCCACACCAGGGGTGGCAAGTCATTTCCAATCCTGGCTCAGTGATGGGGGTGGGGGGGGGTCTGTTCTGATTTTTTTTAATTTTTTTTTTTTTTATAAAGCCCACCCCCGGGGTGGCTAGAAATTTCCAATCCTGGCTCAGTGATGGGGGGGGGGGGGGTCTGTTATGATTTTTTTTTTTTTTTTTTTATAAAGCCCACACCCGGGTGGCTAGAAATTTCCAATCCTGGCTCAGTGATGGGGGTGGGGTCTGTTATGATTTTTTTTTTTTTTTTTTTAATAATTTTATTATTTTTTTTATAAAGCCCACCCCTGGGGTGGCTAGAAATTTCCAATCCTGGCTCAGTGATGGGGGTGGGGGGGGTCTGTTATGATTTTTATTTTTTATTTTTTATAAAGCCCACAACCGGGTTGGCTAGAAATTTCCAATCCTGGCTCGGTAATGGGTGGGGGTCTGTTATGAATTTTTATTTTTATTTATTTTTTATTTTTATTTTTTTATTTTTTATAAAGCCCACCCCCGGGGTGGCTAGAAATTTCCAATCCTGGCTCTGTGATGTGGGGGGGGGGTCTGTTATGATTTTTTTTTTTTTGTTTTGTTTTTATAAAGCCCACCACCGGGGTGGCTAGAAATGTCCAATCCTGGCTCTGTGATGGGGGGGGGGGGGGGTCTGTTATGATTTTTTATTATTATTATTTTTTTATCAAGCCCACACCCGGGGTGGCTAGTCATTTCAAATCCTGGCTCGGTAATGGGTGGGGGTCTGTTATGAATTTTTATTTTTATTTATTTTTTATTTTTATTTTTTTATTTTTTATAAAGCCCACCCCCGGGGTGGCTAGAAATTTCCAATCCTGGCTCTGTGATGTGGGGGGGGGGGTCTGTTATGATTTTTTTTTTTTGTTTTGTTTTTATAAAGCCCACCACCGGGGTGGCTAGAAATTTCCAATCCTGGCTCAGTGATGGGGGGGGGGGGGGGGTCTGTTATGATTTTTTTTATTTATTTTTTATATAAAGCCCACACCCGGGTGGCTAGAAATTTCCAATCCTGGCTCAGTGATGGGGGTGGGGTCTGTTATGATTTTTTTTTTTTTTTTTTTTTATAAAGCCCACCCCGGGGTGGCTAGAAATGTCCAATCCTGACTCTGTGATGGGGGTGGGGTCTGTTATGATTTTTATTTTTTTTATTTTTTTTATAAAGCCCACACCCGGGGTGGCTAGAAATTTCCAATCCTGATTCAGTGATGGTGGGGGATTTGTTATGATTTTTTTTTTATTTTTTTTTTATAAAGCCCACACCCGGGTTGGCTAGAAATTTCCAATCCTGGCTCAGTAATGGGTGGGGGTCTGTTATGAATTTTTATTTTTTTATTTAATTTTTTTTTTTATTATTTTTTTTTTTTATAAAGCCCACCCCCGGGGTGGCTAGAAATTTCCAATCCTGGCTCTGTGATGGTGGGGGGGGGGGGGGGGGTCTGTTATCATTTTTATTTTTTTATTTTTTTATTACTAAGCCCACACCCGGGGTGGCTAGAAATGTCCAATACTTGCTCATTAATGGGGGGGGGGGATCTTTTATGAATTTTTATTTATTTATTATTTTCTTATTTTTATAAAGCCCACACCCAGGGTGGCTAGAAATTTCCAATCCTGATTCAGTGATGGTGGGGGATTTGTTATGATTTTTTTTTTTTTTTTTTTTTATAAAGCCCACACCCGGGTTGGCTAGAAATTTCCAATCCTGGCTCAGTAATGGGTGGGGGTCTGTTATGAATTTTTATTTTTTTATTTAATTATTATTATTATTATTATTTTTTTTTATAAAGCCCACCCCCGGGGTGGCTAGAAATTTCCAATCCTGGCTCTGTGATGGGGGGGGGGGGGGGGGGGGGGGGGTCTGTCATCATTTTCATTTTTTTATTTTTTTATTACTAAGCCCACACCCGGGGTGGCTAGAAATTTCCAATACTTGCTCATTAATGGGGGGGGGGATCTTTTATGAATTTTTATTTATTATTTTTTTATTTTTATAAAGCCCATACACGGGGTGGCTAAAAATTTCCAATCCTGGCTCAGTGATGGGGGTGGGGTCGGTTATTATTTTTATTTTTTTTTTTTTTACAAAGCCCACACCCGGGGTGGCTAAAAATTTCCAATGCTGGCTCAGTGATGGGGGTGGGGTTTGTTATGATTTTTTTTTATTTTTTTTTTATAAAGCCCACCCCCGGGGTGGCTAGAAATTTCCAATCCTGGCTCTGTGATGGGGGGGGGGGGGGGTCTGTTATGATTTTTTTTTTTTTTTTTTTATAAAGCCCACACCCGGATGGCTAGAAATTTCCAATCCTGGCTCAGTGATGGGGGTTGGTCTGTTATGATTTTTTGTTTTTTTTTGTTTTATAAAGCCCACCCTCGGGGTGGCTAGAAATGTCCAATCCTGGCTCTGTGATGGGGGGGGGGGGTCTGTTATGATTTTTTATTATTATTATTTTTTTATCAAGCCCACACCCGGGGTGGCTAGTCATTTCCAATCCTGGCTCAGTAATGGGGGGGGTCTGTTATGAATTTGTTTTTTTTATTATTTTTTTATAAAGCCCACACCCGGCCCGGGGTGGCTAGAAATTTCCAATCCTGGCTCTGTGATGGGGGTGGGGTCTGTTATGATTTTTAATTTTTTTTTTTTTTTTATAAAGCCCACACCCGGGGTGGCTAGAAATTTCCTATCCTGGCTCAGTGATGGGGGTTGGGTCTGTTATGATTTTTTTTTTTTTTTTTTATAAAGCCCACACCCGGGGTGGCTAGAAATTTCCAATCCTGGCTCTGTGATGGGGGGGGGGGGGGGGGTCTGTTATGAGTTTTTATTATTATTTTTTTTTTATCAAGCCCACACCAGGGGTGGCTAGTCATTTCCAATCCTGGCTCAGTAATGGGGGGGGTCTGTTATGAATTTGTTTTTTTTATTATTTTTCTTATAAAGCCCACACCCGGGGTGGCTAGTAATTTCCAATCCTGGCTCAGTGATGGGGGTGGGGGGGTCTGTTATGATTTTTTTTTTTTTTTTTTTTTATAAAGCCCACACCCGGGGTGGCTAGAAAGTTCCAATCCTGGCTCAGTGATGGGGATGGGGTCTGTTATGATTTTTTTTATTATTTTTTTTATTACTAAGCCCACACCCGGGGTGGCTAGAAATTTCCAATACTTGCTCAGTAATGGGGGGGGGGGTCTTTTATGAATTTTTATTTATTTATTATTTTTTTATTTTTATAAAGCCCACACCCGGGGTGGCTAAAAATTTCCAATCCTGGCTCAGTGATGGGGGTGGGGTCTGTTATGATTTTTATTTTTTTTATTTTTTTTATAAAGCCCACACCCGGGGTGGCTAGAAATTTCCAATCCTGATTCAGTGATGGTGGGGGATTTGTTATGATTTTTATTTTTATTTTTTTTTATAAAGCCCACCCCCGGGGTGGCTAGAAATTTCCAATCCTGGCTCTGTGATGGTGGGGGGGGGGGGGGGGTCTGTTATCATTTTTATTTTTTTATTTTTTTATTACTAAGCCCACACCCGGGGTGGCTAGAAATGTCCAATACTTGCTCATTAATGGGGGGGGGATCTTTTATGAATTTTTATTTATTTATTATTTTCTTATTTTTATAAAGCCCACACCCAGGGTGGCTAGAAATTTCCAATCCTGATTCAGTGATGGTGGGGGATTTGTTATGATTTTTTTTTTTTTTTTTTTTTATAAAGCCCACACCCGGGTTGGCTAGAAATTTCCAATCCTGGCTCAGTAATGGGTGGGGGTCTGTTATGAATTTTTATTTTTTTATTTAATTATTATTATTATTATTTTTTTTTTCTTATAAAGCCCACCCCCGGGGTGGCTAGAAATTTCCAATCCTGGCTCTGTGATGGGGGGGGGGGGGGGGGGGGGGGTCTGTTATCATTTTCATTTTTTTATTTTTTTATTACTAAGCCCACACCCGGGGTGGCTAGAAATTTCCAATACTTGCTCATTAATGGGGGGGGGGATCTTTTATGAATTTTTATTTATTTATTATTTTTTTATTTTTATAAAGCCCATACACGGGGTGGCTAAAAATTTCCAATCCTGGCTCAGTGATGGGGGTGGGGTCGGTTATGATTTTTATTATTTTTTTTTTTATAAAGCCCACACCCGGGGTGGCTAAAAATTTCCAATCCTGGCTCAGTGATGGGGGTGGGGTTTGTTATGATTTTTTTTTTTTTTTTTTTTATAAAGCCCACCCCCGGGGTGGCTAGAAATTTCCAATCCTGGCTCTGTGATGGGGGGGGGGGGGGGGTCTGTTATGATTTTTTTTTAATTTTTTTTATAAAGCCCACACCCGGATGGCTAGAAATTTCCAATCCTGGCTCAGTGATGGGGGTTGGTCTGTTATGATTTTTTGTTTTTTTTTGTTTTATAAAGCCCACCCTCGGGGTGGCTAGAAATGTCCAATCCTGGCTCTGTGATGGGGGGGGGGGTCTGTTATGATTTTTTATTATTATTATTTTTTTATCAAGCCCACACCCGGGGTGGCTAGTCATTTCCAATCCTGGCTCAGTAATGGGGGGGGTCTGTTATGAATTTGTTTTTTTTATTATTTTTTTATAAAGCCCACACCCGGCCCGGGGTGGCTAGAAATTTCCAATCCTGGCTCAGTGATGGGGGTGGGGGGGGGGTCTGTTATGATTTTTTTTTTTTTTTTTTTTTTATAAAGCCCACACCCGGGGTGGCTAGAAAGTTCCAATCCTGGCTCAGTGATGGGGGGGGGGTCTGCTGTGATTTGTTTTTATTTTTTTTTTTTTTATAAAGCCCACCCCCGGGGTGGCTAGAAATTTCCAATCCTGGCTCTGTGATGGGGGTGGGGTCTGTTATGATTTTTAATTTTTTTTTTTTTTTTATAAAGCCCACACCCGGGGTGGCTAGAAATTTCCTATCCTGGCTCAGTGATGGGGGTTGGGTCTGTTATGATTTTTTTTTTTTTTTTTTTATAAAGCCCACACCCGGGGTGGCTAGAAATTTCCAATCCTGGCTCTGTGATGGGGGGGGGGGGGGGGGTCTGTTATGAGTTTTTATTATTATTATTTTTTTATCAAGCCCACACCAGGGGTGGCTAGTCATTTCCAATCCTGGCTCAGTAATGGGGGGGGTCTGTTATGAATTTGTTTTTTTTATTATTTTTTTATAAAGCCCACACCCGGGGTGGCTAAAAATTTCCAATCCTGGCTCAGTGATGGGGGTGGGGTCTGTTATGATTTTTATTTTTTTTATTTTTTTTATAAAGCCCACACCCGGGGTGGCTAGAAATTTCCAATCCTGATTCAGTGATGGTGGGGGATTTGTTATGATTTTTATTTTTATTTTTTTTTATAAAGCCCACCCCCGGGGTGGCTAGAAATTTCCAATCCTGGCTCTGTGATGGTGGGGGGGGGGGGGGTCTGTTATCATTTTTATTTTTTTATTTTTTTATTACTAAGCCCACACCCGGGGTCGCTAGAAATGTCCAATACTTGCTCATTAATGGGGGGGGGGATCTTTTATGAATTTTTATTTATTTATTATTTTCTTATTTTTATAAAGCCCGCACCCAGGGTGGCTAGAAGTTTCCAATCCTGATTCAGTGATGGTGGGGGATTTGTTATGATTTTTTTTTTTTTTTTTTTTTATAAAGCCCACACCCGGGTTGGCTAGAAATTTCCAATCCTGGCTCAGTAATGGGTGGGGGTCTGTTATGAATTTTTATTTTTTTATTTAATTATTATTATTATTATTATTTTTTTTTATAAAGCCCACCCCCGGGGTGGCTAGAAATTTCCAATCCTGGCTCTGTGATGGGGGGGGGGGGGTCTGTTATCATTTTCATTTTTTTATTTTTTTATTACTAAGCCCACACCCGGGGTGGCTAGAAATTTCCAATACTTGCTCATTAATGGGGGGGGGATCTTTTATGAATTTTTATTTATTTATTATTTTTTTATTTTTATAAAGCTCATACCCGGGGTGGCTAAAAATTTCCAATCCTGGCTCAGTGATGGGGGTGGGGTTTGTTATGATTTTTTTTTTTTTTTTTTTATAAAGCCCACCCCCGGGGTGGCTAGAAATTTCCAATCCTGGCTCTGTGATGGGGGGGGGGGGGGGTCTGTTATGATTTTTTTTTTTTTTTTTTTATAAAGCCCACACCCGGATGGCTAGAAATTTCCAATCCTGGCTCAGTGATGGGGGTTGGTCTGTTATGATTTTTTGTTTTTTTTTGTTTCATAAAGCCCACCCTCGGGGTGGCTAGAAATGTCCAATCCTGGCTCTGTGATGGGGGGGGGGGGGTCTGTTATGATTTTTTATTATGATTATTTTTTTATCAAGCCCACACCCGGGGTGGCTAGTCATTTCCAATCCTGGCTCAGTAATGGGGGGGGTCTGTTATGAATTTGTTTTTTTTATTATTTTTTTATAAAGCCCACACCCGGCCCGGGGTGGCTAGAAATTTCCAATCCTGGCTCAGTGATGGGGGTGGGGGGGGGGTCTGTTATGATTTTTATTTTTTTTTATTTTTTATAAAGCCCACACCCGGGGTGGCTAGAAATTTCCTATCCTGGCTCTGTGATGGGGGGGGGGGGGGTCTGTTATGAGTTTTTATTATTATTTTTTTTTTATCAAGCCCACACCCGGGGTGGCTAGAAATTTCCAATCCTGGCTCTGTGATGGGGGGGGGGGGGGGTCTGTTATGAGTTTTTATTATTATTTTTTTTTTATCAAGCCCACACCAGGGGTGGCTAGTCATTTCCAATCCTGGCTCAGTAATGGGGGGGGTCTGTTATGAATTTGTTTTTTTTATTATTTTTTTATAAAGCCCACACCCGGGGTGGCTAAAAATTTCCAATCCTGGCTCAGTGATGGGGGTGGGGTCTGTTATGATTTTTATTTTTTTAATTTTTTTTATAAAGCCCACACCCGGGGTGGCTAGAAATTTCCAATACTTGCTCATTAATGGGGGGGGGGATCTTTTATGAATTTTTATTTATTTATTATTTTTTTATTTTTATAAAGCTCATACCCGGGGTGGCTAAAAATGTCCAATCCTGGCTCAGTGATGGGGGTGGGGTCGGTTATGATTTTTATTATTTTTTTTTTTTATAAAGCCCACACCCGGGGTGGCTAAAAATTTCCAATCCTGGCTCAGTGATGGGGGTGGGGTTTGTTATGATTTTTTTTTTTTTTTTTTTTATAAAGCCCACCCCCGGGGTGGCTAGAAATTTCCAATCCTGGCTCTGTGATGGGGGTGGGGGGGGTCTGTTATGATTTTTTTTTTTTTTTTTTTATAAAGCCCACACCCGGATGGCTAGAAATTTCCAATCCTGGCTCAGTGATGGGGGTTGGTCTGTTATGATTTTTTGTTTTTTTTTGTTTTATAAAGCCCACCCTCGGGGTGGCTAGAAATGTCCAATCCTGGCTCTGTGATGGGGGGGGGGGGGTCTGTTATGATTTTTTATTATTATTATTTTTTTATCAAGCCCACACCCGGGGTGGCTAGTCATTTCCAATCCTGGCTCAGTAATGGGGGGGGTCTGTTATGAATTTGTTTTTTTTATTATTTTTTTATAAAGCCCACACCCGGCCCGGGGTGGCTAGAAATTTCCAATCCTGGCTCAGTGATGGGGGTGGGGGGGGGGTCTGTTATGATTTTTATTTTTTTTTATTTTTTATAAAGCCCACACCCGGGGTGGCTAGAAATTTCCTATCCTGGCTCTGTGATGGGGGGGGGGGGGGGGGGGGGGTCTGTTATGATTTTTATTTTTTTTTATTTTTTATAAAGCCCAACCCCGGGGTGGCTAGAAATTTCCAATCCTGGCTCAGTGATGGGGATGGGGTGTGTTATGATTTTTTTTTTATTTTTTTTTTTATATAAAGCCCACACCTGAGGTGGCTAGAAATTTCCATTCCTGGCTCAGTGATGGGGGGGGGGTCTGTTATGATTTTTTTTTTTTTTTTTAAATATATATATATTTTTTTTTTATAAAGCCCACACCCGGGGTGGCTAGAAATTTCCAATCCTGCCTCAGTGATGGGGGGGGGGGTCTTTTGTGATTTTTATTTTTTTTATTTTTTATAAAGCCCACCCCCGGGGTGGCTAGAAATTTCCAATCCCGGCTCTGTGATGGGGGGGGGGGGGGGGGGGGGGGGGGTCTGTTATGAGTTTTTATTATTATTTTTTTTTTATCAAGCCCACACCAGGGGTGGCTAGTCATTTCCAATCCTGGCTCAGTAATGGGGGGGGTCTATTATGAATTTTTTATTTTTATTTTTTTTTTATAAAGCCCACACCCGAGGTGGCTAGAAATTTCCATTCCTGGCTCAGTGATGGGGGGGGGGGTCTGTTGTGATTTTTTTAATTTTTTTTAAAAATAATTTTATTATTTTTTTTATAAAGCCCACACCTGGGGTGGCAAGAAATTTCCAATCCTGCCTCAGTGATGGGGGGGGGGGTCTGTTGTGATTTTTTCTTTTTTTTTTTTTTTTATAAAGCCCACCCCCGGGGTGGCTAGAAATTTCCAATCCTGGCTCTGTGATGGGGGGGGGGGGGGGGGGGGGGGGGGTCTGTTATGAGTTTTTATTATTTTTTTTTTTTTATCAAGCCCACACCAGGGGTGGCTAGTCATTTCCAATCCTGGCTCAGTAATGGGGGGGGTCTGTTATGAATTTGTTTTTTTTATTATTTTTTTATTAAGCCCACACCCGGGGTGGCTAGTAATTTCCAATCCTGGCTCAGTGATGGGGGTGGGGGGGGTCTGTTATGATTTTTTATTTTATTTTTTTTATAAAGCCCACACCCGGGCTGGCTAGAAAGTTCCAATCCTGGCTCAGTGATGGGGGGGGGTCTGTTGTGATTTTTTTGTAATTTTTTTTTTTGTATAAAGCCCACCCCCGTGGTGGCTAGAAATTTCCAATCCTGGCTCAGTGATGGGGGTTGGGTCTGTTATGATTTTTTTTTTATTTATTTTTTTTATAAAGCCCACACCCGAGGTGGCTAGAAATTTCGTATCCTGGCTCAGTAATGGGGGGGTCTTTTATGAATTTGTTTTTTTTATTATTTTTTTATAAAGCCCACACCAGGGGTGGCAAGTCATTTCCAATCCTGGCTCAGTGATGGGGGTGGGGGGGGGGTCTGTTGTAATTTTTTTTTATTTTATTTTTTTTTATAAAGCCCACCCCCGGGGTGGCTAGACATTTCCGATCCTGGCTCAGTGATGGGGGTTGGGTCTGTTATGATTTTATTATTATTTTTTTTTTTTATAAAGCCCACACTGGTGGCTAGAAATTTCCAATCCTGGCTCAGTGATGGGGGGGGGGGGTCTGTTATGATTTTTTTTTTTTTTTTTTTATAAAGCCCACACCCGGGTGGCTAGAAATTTCCAATCCTGGCTCAGTGATGGGGGTGGGGTCTGTTATGATTTTTTTATTTTTTTTTTAAATAATTTTATTATTTTTTTTATAAAGCCCACCCCCGGGGTTGCTAGAAAGTTCCAATCCTGGCTCAGTGATGGGGGGGGGGGGGGGGGGGTCTGTTGTGATTTATTTATTGATTTATTTTTTTATAAAGCCCACCCCCGGGGTGGCTAGAAATTTCCAATCCTGACTCTGTGATGGGGTTGGGGTCTGTTATGATTTTTTATTTTTTTATATTTGTTTATAAAGCCCACACCCGGGGTGGCTAGAAATTTCCAATCCTGGCTCAGTGATGGGGGTGGGGTGTGTTATGATTTTTTATTTTTTATTTTTTTTTTATAAAGCCCACACCCGGGGTGGCTAGAAATTTTCAATCCTGATTCAGTGATGGTGGGGAATTTGTTATCATTTTTTTATTTTTTATTTTATAAAGCCCACAACCGGGTTGGCTAGAAATTTCCAATCCTGGCTCGGTAATGGGTGGGGGTCTGTTATGAATTTTTATTTTTATTTATTTTTTATTTTTATTTTTTTATTTTTTATAAAGCCCATCCCCGGGGTGGCTAGAAATTTCCAATCCTGGCTCTGTGATGTGGGGGGGGGGGGTCTGTTATGATTTTTTTATTTTTTTTATTTTTTATAAAGCCCACCACCGGGGTGGCTAGAAATGTCCAATCCTGTCTCTGTGATTGGGGGGGGGTCTGTTATGATTTTTTATTATTATTATTTTTTTATCAAGCCCACACCCGGGGTGGCTAGTCATTTCCAATCCTGGCTCAGTAATGGGGGGGGTCTGTTATGAATTTATTTTTTTATTATTTTTTTATAAAGCCCACCCCCGGGGTGGCTAGAAATTTCCAATCCTGGCTCAGTGATGGGGGGGGGGTCTGTTGTGATTTTTTATTTTTTATTTTTTTTTTATAAATCCCACCCCCGGGGTGGCTAGAAATTTCCAATCCTGGCTCTGTGATGGGGGGGGGGCGGGGTCTGTTATGATTTTTTATTATTATTTTATTTTAATAAAGCCCACACCCGGGGTTGCTAGACATTTCCAATCCTGGCTCAGTAATGGGGGGGGTCTGTTATGAATTTGTTTTTTTTATTATTTTTTTATAAAGCCCACACCCGGGGTGGCTAGAAATTTCCAATCCTGGCTCAGTGATGGGGGTGGGGGGGGTCTGTTATGATTTTTTTTTTTTTTTTTTTATAAAGCCAACAGCCGGGGTGGATAGAAAGTTCCAATCCTGGCTCAGTGATGGGGGGGGGTCTGTTGTGATTTTTATTTTATTTTTTATTTTTTATAAAGCCCACCCCCGGGATGGCTAGAAATTTCCAATCCTGGCTCTGTGATGGGGGTGGGGTCTGTTATGATTTTTAATTTTTTTATTTTTTTTTTATAAAGCCCACACCCGGGGTGGCTAGAAATTTCCAATCCTGACTCAGTGATGGGGGTGGGGTCTGTTATGATTTTTTTTTTTTTTTTTTTTTTATAAAGCCCACCCCGGGGTGGCTAGAAATTTCCAATCCTGACTCTGTGATGGGGGTGGGGTCTGTTATGATTTTTTATTTTTTTATTTTTTTTATAAAGCCCACACCCGGGCTGGCTAGACATTTCCAATCCTGGCTCAGTGATGGGGGTGGGGTGTGTTATGATTTATTTATTTTTTTTTTTTTTTATAAAGCCCACACCCGGGTTGGCTAGAAATGTCCAATCCTGGCTCAGTAATGGGTGGGGGTCTGTTATGAATTTTTATTTTTTTATTTAATTTTTTTAACATTTTTTTTTTTTTTATAAAGCCCACCCCCGGGGTGGCTGGAAATTTCCAATCCTGGCTCTGTGATGGGGGGGGGGGGGTCTGTTATGATTTCTTTTTTTTTATTTTTTATTACTAAGCCCACACCCGGGGTGGCTAGAAATTTCCAATACTTGCTCAGTAATGGGGGGGGGGGTCTTTTATGAATTTTTATTTATTTATTATTTTTTTATTTTTATAAAGCCCACACCCGGGGTGGCTAAAAATTTCCAATCCTGACTCAGTGATGGGGGTGGGGTCTGTTATGATTTTTATTTTTTTTATTTTTTTTATAAAGCCCACACCCGGGGTGGCTAGAAATTTCCAATCCTGATTCAGTGATGGTGGGGGATTTGTTATGATTTTTTTTTTTTTTTTTTTTTATAAAGCCCACACCCGGGTTGGCTATAAATTTCCAATCCTGGCTCAGTAACGGGTGGGGGTCTGTTATGAATTTTTATTTTTTTATTTAATTTTTTTATTTATTATTTTTTTTTTTTATAAAGCCCACCCCCGGGGTGGCTAGAAATTTCCAATACTTGCTCATTAATGGGGGGGGGGATCTTTTATGAATTTTTATTTATTTATTATTTTCTTATTTTTATAAAGCCCACACCCGGGGTGGTTAAAAATTTCCAATCCTGGCTCAGTGATGGGGGTGGGGTCTGTTATGATTTTTATTTTTTTTATTTTTTTTATAAAGCCCACACCCGGGGTGGCTAGAAATGTCCAATCCTGATTCAGTGATGGTGGGGGATTTGTTATGATTTTTTTTTATTTTTTTTTTTATAAAGCCCACACCCGGGTTGGCTAGAAATTTCCAATCCTGGCTCAGTAATGGGTGGGGGTCTGTTATGAATTTTTATTTTTTTATTTAATTATTTTTTTTATTATTTTTTTTCTTTATAAAGCCCACCCCCGGGGTGGCTAGAAATTTCCAATCCTGGCTCTGTGATGGGGGGGGGGGGGGGGGGGGGGGTCTGTTATCATTTTTATTTTTTTATTTTTTTATTACTAAGCCCACACCCGGGGTGGCTAGAAATTTCCAATACTTGCTCATTAATGGGGGGGGGGGATCTTTTATGAATTTTTATTTATTTATTTTTTATTTTTATAAAGCCCATACCCGGGGTGGCTAAAAATTTCCAATCCTGGCTCAGTGATGGGGGTGGGGTCGGTTATGATTTTTATTTTTATTTTTTTTTATAAAGCCCACACCCGGGGTGGCTAGAAATTTCCAATCCTGGCTCTGTGATGGGGGGGGGGGGGGGGTCTGTTATGATTTTTTTTTTTTTTTTTTTATAAAGCCCACACCCGGGGTGGCTAGAAAATTCCAATCCTGGCTCAGTGATGGGTGGGGGTCTGTTATGATTTTTTTAATTTTTTTTAAAAATATATATATATTTTTTTTTTATAAAGCCCACACCCGGGGTGGCTAGACATTTCCAATCCTGGCTCAGTAATGGGGGGGGTCTGTTATTTATTTGTTTTTTTAAATTATTTTTTTATAAAGCCCACCCCCGGGGTGGCTAGAAATGTCCAATCCTGTCTCTGTGATGGGGGGGGGGGGGTTCTGTTATGATTTTTTTTTATTTTTTTTTTTTATAAAGCCCACACCCGGGGTGGCTAGAAATTTCCAATTCTGACTCAGGGATGGGGGGGGGGGTCTGTTATGATTTTTTTTTTTTTTTTAATTTTTTTTTTTTAATTTTTGTATTTTGTTCATAAAGCCCACACCCAGGGTGGCTAGAAATGTCTAATCCTGCCTCAGTGATGGGGGGGGGGTCTGTTATGAATTTTTTTTCTTTTTTTTTTTTTTTTTTAGAAAACCCACACCCTGGGTGGCTAGAAATTTCCAATCCTGGCCCAGTAATGGGGGTGGGGTCTGTTATAATTTTTTTTTTTTTTTTTTTTTTTTTTTTTTTATACAGCACACACCCGGGTCGGCTAGAAATTTCCAATCCTGCCTAAGTGATGGGGGGGGGGGGGTCTGTTGTGATTTTTTTTTATTTGATTTTTTTTTATAAAGCCCACACCCGGGGTGGCTAAAAATGTCCAATACTTGCTCAGTAATGGGGGGGGGGTCTTTTATGATTTTTTTTTTATTTATCTTTTTTTTTTTTTATGAAGCCCACACCCAGGGTGGCTAGAAGTTTCCAATCCTGTCTCAGTAATGGGTGGGGGTCCGTTAAGAATTTTTATTTTTTTATTTTTAATTTTTTTTTATTTTTAATTTTTTTTTTTTTATAAAGCCCACCCCCGGCGTGGCTAGAAATTTCCAATCCTGGCTCTGTGATGGGGGGGGGGGGGGGGGGGGTCTATTATGATTTTTTATTTTTTTTTATTTTTTTTTTTATAAAGCCCACACCCGGGGTGGCTAGAAATTCCCAATCCTGGCTCAGTAATGGGGGGGGGTCTGTTATATTTTATTTATTTATTTCTTTTTATAAAGCCCACACCCGGGGTGGCTAGAAATTTCCAATCCTGGCTCAGTGATGGGGGTGGGGTCTGTTTTGATTTTTTTGATTTTTTTTTTTATAAAGCCCACACCCGGGGTGGATAGAAATTTCCAATCCTGGCTCAGTAATGGGGGGGGGGTCTTTTATGAATTTTTATTTATTTATTTATTTTTTTTTTTTTATACAGCCCACACCCAGGGTGGCTAGAAATTTCCAATCCTGGCTCAGTAATGGGGGGGGGCTGTAATGATTTTTTTTTTATTTTTTTATTTTTTTTTTAATTTTATTATTTTTTGTATAAAGGCCACACCCGGGTTGGCTAGAAAATTCCAATCCTGGCTCAGTGATGGGGGTGGGGTCTGTTATGACTTTTTTTTTTTTTTTTTTTTATAAAGCCCACACCCGGGGTGGATAGAAATTTCAAATCCTGGCTCAGTGATGGGGGGGGGGGGGTCTGTTATGATTTATTATTATTATTTTTTTTATAAAGCCCACACCCGGGGTGGCTAGAAATAACCAATCCTGGCTCTGTGATGGGGGGGTCTGTTATGATTTTTTTAAATTATTTTTTTTATTATTAAGCCCACACCCGGGGTGGCTAGACATTTCCAATCCTGGCTCAGTAATTGGGGGGGGGTCTGTTATTATTATTATTATTATTATTATTTTTTTTTTTATAAAGCCCACACCATGGGTGGCTAGAAATGTCCAATCCTGGCTCAGTAATGGGGGGGGGGGGGGTCTGTTATGAATTTTTTTTTAATTTTTTTATAATTGTATTTATTTTTTTATAAAGCCCACACCTGGGGTGGCTAGACATTTCCAATCCTGGCTCAGTAATGGGGGGGGGTCTGTTATGAATTTTTATTTTTTTTTAATTTTTTTTATAAAGCCCACACCAGGGGTGGCTAGAAATTTCCAATACTTGCTCAGTGATGGGGTAGGGGTCTGTTATGATTTTTTTTTTTTTTTTTTTATAAAGCCCACAACCGGGGTGGCTAGAAATTTCTAATCCTGGCTCAGTGATGGGCGGGGGGGTCTGTTATGATTTTTATTTTTTTATTTTTTATTTTTTTTTATTTTATTATTTTTTGTATAAAGCCCACACCCGGGGTGGCTAGAAATTTCCAATCCTGCCTCAGTGATGGGGGTGGGGTCTGTGATGATTTTTAATTTTTTTATTTTTTTTTTATGAAGCCCACACCCGGGGTGGCTAGAAATTTCCAATCCTGGCTCTTTGATGGGGGTGGGGTCTGTGATGATTTTTATTTTTTTTATTTTTTTTTTATAAAGCCCACACCCGGGGTGGCTAGAAATTTACGATCCTGGCTCATTGATGGGGGTGGGGTCTGTTATGATTTTTTTTTTTCTTTTTTTTTTTATAAAGCCCACACCCGGGGTGGCTAGAAATTTCCTATCCTGGCTCAGTGATAGGGGGGGGGGTCTGTTATGATTTTTTAAATTTTTTTTAAAAATAATTTTATTATTTTTTTTATAAAGCCCACACCCGGGGTGGGTAGAAATTTCCAATCCTGCCTCAGTGATGGGGGGGGGGGGTCTGTTGTGATTTATTTATTTATTTATTTTTTTATCAAGCCCAAACCCGGGGTGGCTAGTCATTTCCAATCCTGGCTCAGTAATGGGGGGGGTCTGTTATGAATTTGTTTTTTTAATTATTTTTTTATAAAGACCACACCCGGGGTGGCTAGAAATTTCCAATCCTGGCTCAGTGATGGGGGGGGGGGGGGGGTCTGTTATGATTTTTTATTATTTTTTTTTCTATAAAGCCCACACCCGGGGTGGCTAGAAAGTTCCAATCCTGGCTCAGTGATGGGGGGGGGGGGGTCTTTTATGATTTTTATTTATTTTTTTTTTTTTATAAAGCCCACCCCCGGGGTGGCTAGAAATTTCCAATCCTGGCTCTGTGATGGGGGCGGGGTCTGTTATGATTTTTAATTTTTTTTTTTTTTTTTTATAAAGCCCACACCCGGGGTGGCTAGAAATTTCCTATCCTGGCTCAGTGATGGGGGTTGGGTCTGTTATGATTTTTTATTTTTATTTTTTTTTTATAAAGCCCACACTCGGGGTGGCTAGAAATTTCCAATCCTGGCTCAGTGATGGGGGGGGGGGGGTCTAATATGATTTAAAAAAAAAAAAAAATTATAAAGCCCACACCCAGGGTGGCTAGAAATTTCCAATGCTGGCTCAGTGATGGGGGTGGGGTCTGTTATGATTTTTTTGTTTTTTTTTTGTTTTATAAAGCCCACACCCGGGGTGGCTAGAAATGTCCAATCCTGGCTCTGTGATGGGGGTGGGGTCTATTTTGATTTTTAATTTTTTTTTTTTTTTTTTATAAAGCCCTACCCGTGGTGGCTAGAAATTTCCGATCCTGGCTCAGTGATGGGGGGGGGGGGGGGGGGGTCTGTTATGATTTTTTTTTTTTTTTTTTTATAAAGCCCACACCCGGGTGGCTAGAAATTTCCAATCCTGGCTCAGTGATGGGGGTGGGGTCTGTTATGATTTTTTTTTTTTTTTTTTTTTTTATAAAGCCCACACCCGGGGTGGCTAGAAATTTCCAATCCTGGCTCAGTGATGGCGGTGGGTTGTGTTATGAATTTTTATTTTTTAATTTTTTTTTATAAAGCCCACCCCCGGGTTGGCTAGAAATTTCCAATCCTGGCTCTGTGATGGGGGTGGGGTCTATTTTGATTTTTCTTTTTTTTTTCTTTTTTTTATAAAGCCCACACCCGGGGTGGCTAGAAATTTCCGGTCCTGGCTGAGTGATGGGGGGGGGGGGGGGGGTCTGTTATGATTTTTTTTTTTTTTTTTTTATAAAGCCCACACCCGGGGTGGCTAGAAATTTCCAATCCTGGCTCAGTGATGGCGGTGGGTTGTGTTATGAATTTTTATTTTTTAATTTTTTTTTATAAAGCCCACCCCCGGGTTGGCTAGAAATTTCCAATCCTGGCTCTGTGATGGGGGTGGGGTCTATTTTGATTTTTCTTTTTTTTTTCTTTTTTTTATAAAGCCCACACCCGGGGTGGCTAGAAATTTCCGGTCCTGGCTGAGTGATGGGGGGGGGGGGGGGGGGTCTGTTATGATTTTTTTTTTTTTTTTTTTATAAAGCCCACACCCGGGTGGCTAGAAATTTCCAATCCTGGCTCAGTGATGGGGGTGGGGTCTGTTATGATTTTTTTTTTTATTTTTTTTTTATAAAGCCCACACCCAGGGTGGGTAGAAATTTCCAATCCTGGCTCAGTGATGGGGGTGGGGTCTGTTATGATTTAAAAAAAAAAAAAAATTTATAAATCCCACACCCGGGGTGGCTAGTAAGTTCCAATCCTGGCTCTGTAATGGGGGGGGGGGGGGGGGGGTCTGTTATGATTTTTTATTATTTTTTTTTTTTTTATAAAGACCACACCCGGGGAGGCTAGACATTTCCAATCCTGTCTCAGTAATGGGGGGGGTCTGTTATGAATTTGTTTTTTTTATTATTTTTTTATAAAGTCCACCCCCGGGGTGGCTAGAAATTTCCAATCCTGGCTCAGTGATGGGGGTGGGGTCTGTTATGATTTTTTTTTTTTTTTTTTTTTATAAAGCCCACACCCGGGGTGGCTATAAATTTCCAATCCTGACCCTGTGATGGGGGTGGGGTCTGTTATGATTTTTTTTTTTTTTATATTTGTTTATAAAGCCCACACCTGGGGTGGCTAGAAATTTCCAATCCTGGCTCAGTAATGGGGGGGGGGGTCTGTTATGATTTTTTTATTTTATTTTTTATAAAGCCCACACCCGGGTGGCTAGAAATTTCCAATCCTGGCTCAGTGATGGGGGTGGGGTCTGTTTTGATTTTTTTGATTTTTTTTTTATAAAGCCCACACCCGGGTTGGCTAGAAATTTCCAATCCTGGCTCAGTGATGGGGGGGGGGTCTGTTATGATTTTTTTAATTTTTTTTTTAAATAATTTTATTATTTTTTTTATAAAGCCCACCCCCGGGGTGGCTAGAAATTTCCAATCCTGGCTCAGTGATGGGGGTTGGGTCTGTTATGATTTTTTTTTTTTTTTTTTTTTTTATAAAGCCCACACCCGGGGTGGCTAGAAATTTCCAATCCTGGCTCAGTGATGGGGGTGGGGGGTGTCTGTTATGATTTTTTTTTTATTTTTATTTTAATAAAGCCCACACCAGGGGTGGCTAGAAAGTTCCAATCCTGGCTCAGTGTGTGTGTGTGGGGGGGGGGGGTCTGTTGTGATTTTTTTTTAATTTTTTTTTTTTTATAAAGCCCAACCCCGGGGTGGCTAGAAATTTCCAATCCTGACTCTGTGATGGGGGTGGGGTCTGTTATGATTTTTTATTTTTTTATATTTGTTTATAAAGCCCACACCCGGGGTGGCTAGAAATTTCCAATCCTGGCTCTGTGATGGGGGGGGGGGGGGGGTCTGTTATGATTTTTTTTTATTTTTTTTTTTATTACTAAGCCCACACCCGGGGTGGCTAGATATTTCCAATCCTGGCTCAGTAATGGGGGGGGTCTGTTATTACTATTATTATTATTATTATTATTATTTTTTTTTTTTATAAAGCCCACACCCGGGGTGGCTAGATATTTCCAATACTTGCTCAGTAATGGGGGGGGGGGACTTTTATGATTTTTTTTTTTATTATTATTTTTTTAATAATTGTATTTATTTTTTTATAAAGCCCACACCTGGGGTGGCTAGAAATTTCCAATCCTGGCTCTGTGATGGGGGGGTCTGTTATGATTTTTTATTTTTTTTATTTTTTATAAAGCCCACACCCCGGGTGGCTAGAAATTTCCAATCCTGGCTCAGTAATGGGGGGGGGGGGGTCTGTTATGATTTTTTTTATTTTTTTCATTTTTTTTTTTAATAAAGCCCACACCAGGGGTGGCTAGAAATTTCCAATCCTGTCTCTGTGATGGGGGGGGGGGGTTCTGTTATGATTTTTTTTTTTTTTTTTTTTTAATAAAGCCCACACCCGGGGTGGCTAGAAATTTCCAATCCTGGCTCGGTGATGGGGGGGGGGGGGTCTGTTATGATTTTTTTTTTTTTTTTTTTTTTTTATAAAGCCCACACCCGGGGTGGCTAGAAATTTCCAATCCTGACTCAGTGATGGGGGGGGGGGGGGGGGGGGGGGTCTGTTATGATTTTTTTTTTTTTCTTTTTATAAAGCCCACACCCGGGTGGCTAGAAATTTCCAATCCTGGCTCAGTGATGGGGGTGGGGTCTGTTATGATTTTTTGTTTTTTTTGTTTTATAAAGCCCACACCCGGGGTGGCTAGAAATTTCCAATCCAGGCTCAGTGATGGGGGTGGGGTCTGTTATGATTTTTTTTTTTTTTTTTTTTTATAAAGCCCACCCCCGGGGTGGCTAGAAATGTCCATTCCTGGCTCAGTGATGGGGGGGGTCTGTTATGATTTTTAAAATTTTGTTTTTAAATAATTTTATTATTTTTTTTATAAAGCCCACACCCGGGGTGGCTAGAAATTTCCAATCCTGCCTCAGTGATGGGGGGGGGGGGTCTGTTATGAGTTTTTATTATTATTTTTTTTTTATCAAGCCCACACCCGGGGTGGCTAGAAATTTCCAATCCTGGCTCAGTGATGGGGGTGGGGGGGGTCTGTTATGATTTTTTTTTTATTTTTATTTTAATAAAGCCCACACCAGGGGTGGCTAGAAAGTTCCAATCCTGGCTCAGTGTGGGGGGGGGGGGGGGGGGTCTGTTGTGATTTTTTTTTAATTTTTTTTTTTTTATAAAGCCCACCCCCGGGGTGGCTAGAAATTTCCAATCCTGACTCTGTGATGGGGGTGGGGTCTGTTATGATTTTTTATTTTTTTATATTTGTTTATAAAGCCCACACCCGGGGTGGCTAGAAATTTCCAATCCTGGCTCTGTGATGGGGGGGGGGGGGGTCTGTTATGATTTTTTTTTTTTTTTTTTTTTTATTACTAAGCCCACACCCGGGGTGGCTAGATATTTCCAATCCTGGCTCAGTAATGGGGGGGGTCTGTTATTATTATTATTATTATTATTATTATTATTTATTTTTTTTATAAAGCCCACACCCGGGGTGGCTAGATATTTCCAATACTTGCTCAGTAATGGGGGGGGGGTCTTTTATGATTTTTTTTTTCATTATTATTTTTTTAATAATTGTATTTATTTTTTTATAAAGCCCACACCTGGGGTGGCTAGAAATTTCCAATCCTGGCTCTGTGATGGGGGGGTCTGTTATGATTTTTTATTTTTTTTATTTTTTATAAAGCCCACACCCCGGGTGGCTAGAAATTTCCAATCCTGGCTCAGTAATGGGGGGGGGGGTCTGTTATGATTTTTCTTATTTTTTTCATTTTTTTTTTTATAAAGCCCACACCAGGGGTGGCTAGAAATTTCCTGTCTCTGTGATGGGGGGGGGGGGGTTCTGTTATGATTTTATTTTTAATTTTTTTTTTAATAAAGCCCACACCCGGGGTTGGCTAGAAATTTCCAATCCTGGCTCAGTGATGGGGGGGGGGGGGGGTCTGTTATGATTTTTTTATTTTATATTTTTTTTTATAAAGCCCACCCCCGGGGTGGCTAGAAATTTCCAATCCTGGCTCAGTGATGGGGGGGGGGGGGGGGGTCTGTTGTGATTTTTTTTATTTTTTTTTATAAAGCCCACACCCGGGGTGGCTAGAAATTTCCGATCCTGGCTCATTGATGGGGGTTGTGTCTGTTATGATTTTTTTTTATTTTTTTTTTTTTATAAAGCCCACACCCGGGGTGGCTAGAAATTTCCAATCCTGGCTCAGTGATGGGGGGGGGGGGGGGTCCGTTATGATTTTTTTTTTTTTTTTTTTTATAAAGCCCACACCCGGGTGGCTAGAAATTTCCAATCCTGGCTCAGTGATGGGGGGGGGGGTCTGTTATGATTTTTTTTTTTTTTTTTTTTAATAATTTTATTATTTTTTTTATAAAGCCCACACCCGGGGTGGCTAGAAATTTCCAATCCTGTCTCAGTGATGGGGGGGGGGGGGGTCTGTTGTGATTTTACTATTATTATTTTTTTTTATAAAGCCCAACCCCGGGGTGGCTAGAAATTTCCAATCCTGGCTCTGTGGTGGGGGGGGGGGGGGTCTGTTATGATTTTTTATTATTTTATTTTTTTTATCAAGCCCACACCCGGGGTGGCTAGACATTTCCAATCCTGGCTCAGTAATGGGGGGGGTCTGTTATGAATTTGTTTTTTTTTAATTATTTTTTTATAAAGCCCACACCCGGGGTTGCTAGAAAGTTCCAATCCTGGCTCAGTGATGGGGGGGGGGGGGTCTGTTGTGATTTTTTTTTATTTTATTTTTTTTATAAAGCCCACCCCTGGGGTGGCTAGAAATTTCCAATCCTGACTCTGTGATGGGGGTGGGGTCTGTTATGATTTTGTATTTTTTTTATATTTGTTTATAAAGCCCACACTCGGGTTGGCTAGAAATTTCCAATCCTGGCTCAGTGATGGGGGGGGGGGTCTGTTATGATTTTTTTAATTTTTTTTTTAAATAATTTTATTATTTTTTTTATAAAGCCCACACCCGGGGTGGCTAGAAATTTCCAATCCTGGCTCTGTGATGGGGGTGGGGGAGGGTCTGTTATGATTTTTATTTTTTATTTTTTTTATAAAGCCCACACCCGGGGTGGCTAGAAATTTCCAATCCTGGCTCAGTGATGGGGGGGGGGTCTGTTATGATTTTTTTAATTTTTTTTAAAAATAATTTTATTATTTTTTTATCAAGCCCACACCCGGGGTGGCTAGTCATTTCCAATCCTGGCTCAGTAATGGGGGGGGTCTGTTATGAATTCGTTTTTTTTATTATTTTTTTATAAAGCCCACACCCGGCCCGGGGTGGCTAGAAATTTCCAATCCTGGCTCAGTGATGGGGGTGGGGGGGGGGTCTGTTATGATTTTTTTTTATTTTTTTTTTTATAAAGCCCACACCCGGGGTGGCTAGAAAGTTCCAATCCTGGCTCAGTGATGGGGGTGGGGGGGGGGGTCTGTTATGATTTTTTTTTTTTTTTTTTTATAAAGCCCACACCCGGGGTGGCTAAAAATTTCCAATCCTGGCTCTGTGATGGGGGGGGGGGGGGGGGGGGTCTGTTATGAGTTTTTATTTATTTTTTTTTTTATCAAGCCCACACCAGGGGTGGCTAGTCATTTCCAATTCTGGCTCAGTAATGGGGGGGGTCTGTTATGAATTTGTTTTTTTTATTATTTTTTTATAAAGCCCACACTGGTGGCTAGAAATTTCCAATCCTGGCTCAGTGATGGGGGGGGGGGGGGGGGGGGTCTGTTGTGATTTTTTTTTTTTTTTTTTTTTATAAAGCCCACACCCGGGGTGGCTAGAAAGTTCCAATCCTGGCTCAGTGATGGGGGGGGTCTGTTGTGATTTTTTTTTATTTATTTATTTTTATAAAGCCCACCCCCGGGGTGGCTAGAAATTTCCAATCCTGGCTCTGTGATGGGGGTTGGGTCTGTTATGATTTTTTTTTTTTTTTTTTTTTTTATAAAGCCCACACCCGAGGTGGCTAGAAATTTCAAATCCTGGCTCAGTGATGGGGGGGGGGGGGGGGGGTCTGTTATGATTTTTTGTTTTTTTTTGTTTTATAAAGCCCACACCCGGGGTGGCTAGAAATTTCCAATCCTGGCCCAGTAATGGGGGGGGTCTGTTATGAATTTGTTTTTTTTATTATTTTTTTATAAAGCCCACCCCCGGGGTGGCTAGAAATTTCCAATCCTGACTCTGTGATGGGGGTGGGGTCTGTTATGATTTTTTATTTTTTTATATTTGTTTATAAAGCCCACACCCGGGGTGGCTAGAAATGTCCAATCCTGGCTCAGTGATGGGGATGGGGTGTGTTATGATTTTTTTTTTATTTTTTTTTTTATAAAGCCCACACCCGGGGTGGCTAGAAATTTCCAATCCTGGCTCAGTGATGGGGGTGGGGTCTGTTATGATTTTTATTTTTTTTATTTTTATAAAGCCCACACCCGGGGTGGCTAGACATTTCCAATCCTGGCCCAGTAATGGGGGGGTCTTTTATGAATTTGTTTTTTTTATTATTTTTTTATAAAGCCTACACCAGGGGTGGCAAGTCATTTCCATTCCTGGCTCAGTGATGGGGGTGGGGGGGGTCTGTTGTGATTTTTTTTTATTTATTTTTTTTTTATAAAGCCCACACTGGTGGCTAGAAATTTCCAATCCTGGCTCAGTGATGGGGGGGGGGGGGGGGTCTGTTATGATTTTTTTTTTTTTTTTTTTATAAAGCCCACACCCGGGGTGGCTAAAAATTTCCAATCCTGGCTCAGTGATGGGGGTGGGGTCTGTTATGATTTTTTTTTTTTTTTTTTTATAAAGCCCACCCCCGGGGTGGCTAGAAATTTCCAATCCTGGCTCTGAGATGGGGGGGGGGGGGGGGTCTGTTATGATTTTTTATTTTTTATTTTTATAAAGCCCACACCCGGGTGGCTAGAAATTTCCAATCCTGGCTCAGTGATGGGGGTTGGTCTGTTATGATTTTTTATTTTTTTATTTTTTTTATAAAGCCCACACCCGGGCTGGCTAGACATTTCCAATCCTGGCTCAGTGATGGGGGTGGGGTGTGTTATGATTTATTTATTTATTTATTTTTTTATAAAGCCCACACCCGGGTTGGCTAGAAATTTCCAATGCTGGCTCGGTAATGGGTGGGGGTCTGTTATGAATTTTTATTTTTATTTATTTTTTATTTTTATTTTTTTATTTTTTATAAAGCCCACCCCCGGGGTGGCTAGAAATTTCCAATCCTGGCTCTGTGATGTGGGGGGGGGTCTGTTATGATTTTTTTGTTTTGTTTTGTTTTTATAAAGCCCACCACCGGGGTGGCTAGAAATGTCCAATCCTGGCTCAGTGATGGGGGGGGGGGGGGGGGGGGGGTCTGTTGTGATTTTTTTTTTTTTTTTTTTTTTTTTATAAATCCCACCCCCGGGGTGGCTAGAAATTTCCAATCCTGGCTCTGTGATGGGGGGGGGGGGGGGGTGGTCTGTTATGATTTTTTATTATTATTTTATTTTAATAAAGCCCACACCCGGGGTTGCTAGACATTTCCAATCCTGGCTAAGTAATGGGGGGGGTCTGTTATGAATTTGTTTTTTTTTATTATTTTTTTATAAAGCCCACACCCGGGGTGGCTAGAAATTTCCAATCCTGGCTCAGTTATTGGGGTGGGGGGGGGGTCTGTTATGATTTTTTTTTATTTTTTTTTATAAAGCCAACACCCGGGGTGGATAGAAAGTTCCAATCCTGGCTCAGTGATGGGGGGGGGGGTCTGTTGTGATTTTTTTTTATTATTTTTTTTTTTTTTTATAAAGCCCACCCCCGGGGTGGCTAGAAATTTCCAATCCCGGCTCTGTGATGGGGGTGGGGTCTGTTATGATTTTTAATTTTTTTATTTTTTTTTTTATAAAGCCCACACCCGGGGTGGCTAGAAATTTCCAATCCTGACTCAGTGATGGGGGTGGGGGTCTGTTATGATTTTTAATTTTTTATTTTTTTTTTTATAAAGCCCACCCCCGGGGTGGCTAGAAATTTCCAATCCTGGCTCTGTGATGGGGGGGGGGGGGGGGGGGTCTGTTATCATTTTTTATTTTTTTATTTTTTTACTACTAAGCCCACACCCGGGGTGGCTAGAAATGTCCAATACTTGCTCATTAATGGGGGGGGGGATCTTTTATGAATTTTTATTTATTTATTATTTTCTTATTTTTATAAAGCCCACACCCAGGGTTGCTAAAAATGTCCAATCCTGGCTCAGTGATGGGGGTGGGGTCTGTTATGATTTTTATTTATTTATTTATTTTTATAAAGCCCACCCCCGGGGTGGCTAGAAATTTCCAATCCTGGCTCGGTGATGGGGGGGGGGGGGGGGGGTCTGTTATGATTTTTTATTTTTTATTTTTATAAAGCCCACACCCGGGGTGGCTAGAAATTTCCAATCCTGGCTCAGTGATGGGGGTTGGTCTGTTATGATTTTTTATTTTTTTATTTTTTTTATAAAGCCCACACCCGGGCTGGCTAGACATTTCCAATCCTGGCTCAGTGATGGGGGTGGGGTGTGTTATGATTTATTTATTTATTTTTTTTTTTATAAAGCCCACACCCGGGTTGGCTAGAAATTTCCAATACTTGCTCATTAATGGGGGGGGGGGATCTTTTATGAATTTTTATTTATTTATTATTTTTTTATTTTTATAAAGCCCATACCCGGGGTGGCTAAAAATTCCAATCCTGGCTCAGTGATGGGGGTGGGGTCGGTTATGATTTTTTTTTAATTTTTTTTTATAAAGCCCACACCCGGGTTGGCTAGAAATTTCCAATCCTGGCTCAGTAATGGGTGGGGGTCTGTTATGAATTTTTATTTTTTAATTTAATTATTATTTTTTTTATATTTTTTTTTTTATAAAGCCCACCCCCGGGGTGGCTAGAAATTTCCAATCCTGGCTCTGTGATGGGGGGGGGGGGGGGGGTCTGTTATCATTTTTATTTTTTATTTTTTTATTACTAAGCCCACACCCGGGGTGGCTTGAAATTTCCAATATTTGCTCATTAATGGGGGGGGGATCTTTTATGAATTTTTATTTATTTATTATTTTTTTATTTTTATAAAGCCCATACCCGGGGTGGCTAAAAATTTCCAATTCCTGGCCTCAGTGATGGGGGTGGGGTCGGTTATGATTTTTATTATTTTTTTTTTTTATAAAGCCCACACCCGGGGTGGCTAGAAATTTCCAATCCTGGCTCAGTGATGGGGGGGGTCTGTTGTGATTTATTTATTTATTTATTTTTTTATAAAGCCCACCCCCGGATGGCTAGAAATTTCAATCCTGGCTCTGTGATGGGGGTGGGGTCTGTTATGATTTTTATTTTTTTTAATTTTTTTTATAAAGCCCACACCCAGGGTGGCTAGAAATTTCCGATCCTGGCTCAGTGATGGGGGTTGGGTCTGTTATGATTTTTTTTTTTTTTTTTTTTTTTTATAAAGCCCACACCCGAGTTGGCTAGAAATTTCCAATCCTGGCTCAGTGATGGGGGGGGGGGGGGGGGGGGGGGGGTCTGTTGTGATTTATTTATTTATTTATTTTTTTATAAAGCCCACCCCCGGGGTGGCTAGAAATTTCCAATCCTGACTCTGTGATGGGGGTGGGGTCTGTTATGATTTTTTATTTTTTTATATTTGTTTATAAAGCCCACATCGGGGTGGCTAGAAATTTCCAATCCTGGCTCAGTGATGGGGGGGGGTCTGTTATGATTTTTTTTTTATTTTTTTTTTATAAAGCCCACACCCGGGTGGCTAGAAATTTCCAATCCTGCTCAGTGATGGGGGTGGGGTCTGTTATGATTTTTTTGTTTTTTTTGTTTTATTAAGCCCACACCCGGGGTGGCTAGAAATTTCCAATCCTGGCTCAGTGATGGGGGTGGGGGGGGGGGGTCTGTTATGATTTTTTTTTTTTTTTTTTTTCTCAAGCCCACACCCGGGGTGGCTAGTCATTTCCAATCCTGGCTCAGTAATGGGGGGGGGGTCTGTTATGAATTTGTTTTTTTTATTATTATTTTTTATAAGCCCACCCCCGGGGTGGCTAGAAATTTCCAATCCTGACTCTGTGATGGGGGTGGGGTCTGTTATGATTTTTTATTTTTTTATCATTTGTTTATAAAGCCCACATCCGGGGTGGCTAGAAATTTCCAATCCTGGCTCAGTGATGGGGGTGGGGTGTGTTATGATTTTTTTTAATTTTTTTTTTTATAAAGCCCACACCCGAGGTGGCTAGAAATTTCCAATCCTGGCTCAGTGATGGGGGGGGGGGGTCTGTTATGATTTTTTTTTTTTTTTTTTTTATAAAGCCCACACCCGGGTGGCTAGAAATTTCCAATCCTGGCTCAGTGATGGGGGGTGGGGGGGGGGTCTGTTATGATTTTTTTTTTTTTTTTAATTTAAATAATTTTATTATTTTTTTTTATAAAGCCCACACCCGGGGTGGCTAGAAATTTCCAATCCTGCCTCAGTGATGGGGGGGGGGGGGGGGGGTCTGTTGTGATTTTTTTTTTATTTTATTTTTTTTATAAAGCCCACCTCCGGGGTGGCTAGAAATTTCCAATCCTGGCTCTGTGATGGGGGGGGGGGGGGGGGGTCTGTTATGATTTTTTTTTTTTTTTTTTTTTTTTCTCAAGCCCACACCCGGGGTGGCTAGTCATTTCCAATCCTGGCTCAGTAATGGGGGGGGTCTGTTATGAATTTGTTTTTTTTATTATTTTTTTATAAAGCCCACACCAGGGGTGGCTAGAAATTTCCAATCCTGGCTCAGTGATGGGAGGGGGTATGTTATGATTTTTTAAATTTTTTTTTAAAATAATTTTATTATTTTTTTTATAAAGCCCACACCCGGGTGGCTAGAAATTTCCAATCCTGCCTCAGTGATGGGGGGGGGGGTCTGTTGTGATTTTTATTTTTTTATTTTTATAAAGCCCACCGCCGGGGTGGCTAGAAATTTCCAATCCTGGCTCAGTGATGGGGGGGTGGGGGGGGTCTGTTATGATTTTTTTTTTTTTTTTTTATAAAGCCCACACCCGGGTGGCTAGAAATTTCCAATCCTGGCTCAGTGATGGGGGTGGGGGGTCTGTTATGATTTTTTTTTTTTTTTTTTATAAAGCCCACACCCGGGGTGGTTAGAAATTTCCAATCCTGGCTCAGTGATGGGGGGGGGTCTGTTATGATTTTTTTAATTTTTTTTTAATATAATTTTATTATTTTTTTTATAAAGCCCACACCCGGGGTGGCTAGAAATTTCCAATCCTGCCTCAGTGATGGGGGGGGGGGTCTGTGTTGATTTTTTATTTATTTTATTTTTTTATAAAGCCCACCCCGGGGGTGGCTAGAATTTTCCAATCCTGGCTCTGTGATGGGGGGGGGGGGGGGGGGGGGGGGTCTGTTATCATTTTTTTTTTTTTTTTTTTTATAAAGCCCACACCCCGGGGTGGCTAGTCATTTCCAATCCTGGCTCAGTAATGGGGGGGGGTCTGTTATGAATTGTTTTTTTTTATTATTTTTTTAGAAAGCCCACACCCGGGGTGGCTAGAAATTTCCAATCCTGGCTAAGTGATGGGGGTGGGGGGGATCTGTTATGATTTTTTTTTTTTTTTTTTTATAAAGCCCACACCCGGGGTGGCTAGAAAGTTCTAATCCTGGCTCAGTGATGGGGGGGGGGTCTGTTGTGATTTTTTATTTTTTTTATTTTTATAAAGCCCACCCCCGGGGTGGCTAGAAATTTATAATCCTGGCTCTGTGATGGGGGTTGGGTCTGTTATGATTTTTTATTTTTATTTTTTTTTATGAAGCCCACACCCGAGGTGTCTAGAAATTTCCAATCCTGTCTCAGTGATGGGGGGGGGGGGGGGGGGTCTGTTGTGATTTTTTTTTTTTTTGTTTTGTTTTATAAAGCCCACACCCGGGGTGGCTATAAATTTCCAATCCTGTCTCAGTGATGGGGGGGGGGGGTCTGTTGTGATTTATTTTTTATTTATTCTTTTATAAAGCCCACACCCGGGGTGGCTAGACATTTCCAATCCTGGCTCAGTAATGGAGGGGGTCTGTTATGAATTTGTTTTTTTTATAATTTTTTTTATAAAGCCCACCCCCGGGTTGGCTAGAAATTTCCAATCCTGCTCTGTGATGGGGGTGGGGTCTATTTTGATTTTAATTTTTTTATTTTTTTTTTATAAAGCCCACACCCGGGGTGGCTAGAAATTTCCGATCCTGGCTCATTGATGGGGGTTGGGTCTGTTATGATTTTTTATTTTTATTTTTTTTTTTTTTATTTTTTTTTTATAAAGCCCACACCCGGGTGGCTAGAAATTTAAAATCCTGGCTCAGTGATGGGGGGGGGGGGGGGTCTGTTATGATTTTTTTTTTTTTTTTTTATAAAGCCCACACCCGGGTGGCTAGAAATTTCCAATCCTGGCTCAGTGATGGGGGTGGGGTCTGTTATGATTTTTTTGTTTTTTTTGTTTTATAAAGCCCACACCCGGGGTGGCTAGAAATTTCCAATCCTGGCTCAGTGATGGGGGTGGGGTCTGTTATGATTTTTTTTTTTTTTTTTTTTATAAAGCCCACACCCGGGGTGGCTAGAAATTTCCAATCCTGGCTCTGTGATGGGGGGGGGGGGTCTTTTATGATTTTTTATTATTTTTTTTTTTTATCAAGCCCACACCAGGGGTGGCAAGTCATTTCCAATCCTGGCTCAGTAATGGGGGGGGGTCTGTTATGAATTTGTTTTTTTTATTATTTTTTTATAAAGCCCACACCCGGGGTGGCTAGAAATTTCCAATCCTGGCTCAGTGATGGGGGTGGGGGGGGGGGTCTGTTATGATTTTTTTTTTTTTTTTTTTTATAAAGCCCACACCCGGCGTGGCTAGAAAGTTCCAATCCTGGCTCAGTGATGGGGTGGGGGTCTGTTGTGATTTTTTTTTAATTTATTTTTTTTTATAAAGCCCACCCCCGGGGTGGCTAGAAATTTCCAATCCTGGCTCAGTGATGGGGGTTGGGTCTGTTATGATTTTTTATTTTTATTTTTTTTTTTATAAAGCCCACACCCGGGATGGCTAGAAATTTCCAATCCTGGCTCAGTGATGGGGGGGGTCTGTTATGATTTTTTTATTTTTTTTTTTAAATAATTTTATTATTATTTTTATAAAGCCCACACCCGGGGTGGCTAGAAATGTCCAATCCTGCCTCAGTGATGGGGGGGGGTCTGTTGTGATTTTTTTTTTTTTTTTTTTTTTATAAAGCCCAACCCCGGGGTGGCTAGAGATTTCCAATCCTGGCTCTGTGATGGGGGGGGGGGGGGGGGGGTCTGTTATGATTTTTTATTATTATTTTATTTTAATAAAGCCCACACCCGGGGTTGCTAGACATTTCCAATCCTGGCTCAGTAATGGGGGGGTCTGTTATGAATTTGTTTTTTTTATTATTTTTTTATAAAGCCCACACCCGGGGTGGCTAGAAATTTCCAATCCTGGCTCAGTGATGGGGGTGGGGGGGGGGTCTGTTATGATTTTTTTTTTTTTTTTTTTTTTTTATAAAGCCAACACCCGGGGTGGATAGAAAGTTCCAATCCTGGCTCAGTGATGGGGGGGGGGGGGGTCTGTTGTGATTTTTTTATTTTTTATTTTTTTTTATAAAGCCCACCCCCGGGGTGGCTAGAAATTTCCAATCCTGACTCAGTGATGGGGGTGGGGTCTGTTATGATTTTTTATTTTTATTTTTATTTTATAAAGCCCACACCCGGGTTGGCTAGAAATTTCCAATCCTGGCTCAGTGATTGGGGGGGGGTCTGTTATGATTTTTTTTTTTTTTTTTTTATATAAAGCCCACACCCGGGTGGCTAGAAATTTCCAATCCCTGCTCAGTGTTGGGATCGGGGTCTGTTATGATTTTTTTTTTTTTTTTTTTTTTATAAAGCCCAAACCCGGGGTGGCTAGAAATTTCCAATCCTGACTCTGTGATGGGGGTGGGGTCTGTTATGATTTTTTTTTTTTTTTTTTTTTTTATAAAGCCCACACCCGGGCTGGCTAGAAATTTCCAATCCTGGCTCAGTGATGGGGGTGGGGTCTGTTATGAATTTTTATTTTTTTATTTATTTATTTTTTTATTTTTATTTTTTTTTATAAAGCCCAAACCCGGGGTGGCTAGAAATTTCCAATCCTGGCTCTGTGATGGGGGGGAGGGGGGGGGGGGGGTCTGTTATGATTTTTTATTATTTTATTTTTTTTATCAAGCCCACACCCGGGTTGGCTAGACATTTCCAATCCTTGCTCAGTAATGGGGGGGGTCTGTTATGAATTTGTTTTTTTTATTATTTTTTTATAAAGCCCACCCCCGGGGTGGCTAGAAATTTCAAATCCTGGCTCAGTGATGGGGGGGGGGGGTCTGTTGTGATTTTTTTTATTTTATTTTTTTTTATAAAGCCCACCCCCGGGGTGGCTAGAAATTTCCAATCCTGACTCTGTGATGGGGGTGGGGTGTGTTATGATTTTTTATTTTTATTTTTTTTTATAAAGCCCACACCCGAGGTGGCTAGAAATTTCCAATCCTGGCTCAGTGATGGGGGGGGGGGGGGTCTGTTATGATTTTTTTTTTTTTTTTTTTATAAAGCCCACACCCGGGTGGCTAGAAATTTCCAATCCTGGCTCAGTGATGGGGGTGGGGTCTGTTATGATTTTTTAAATTTTGTTTTTAAATAATTTTTTTTTTTTTTTTATAAAGCCCACACCCGGGGTGGCTAGAAATTTCCAATCCTGCCTCAGTGATGGGGGGGGGGGGGGGGTCTGTTATGAGTTTTTATTATTATTTTTTTTTTATCAAGCCCACACCAGGGGTGGCTAGTCATTTCCAATCCTGGCTCAGTAATGGGGGGGTCTGTTATGAATTTGTTTTTTTTATTATTTTTTTATAAAGCCCACACCCGGGGTGGCTAGAAATTTCCAATCCTGGCTCAGTGATGGGGGGGGTCTGTTGTGATTTATTTATTATTTTTTTTTTTTATAAAGCCCACCCCCGGGGTGGCTAGAAATTTCCAATCCTGGCTCTGTGATTGGGGTGGGGTCTGTTATGATTTTTAATTTTTTAATTTTTTTTTTATAAAGCCCACACCCGAGGTGGCTAGAAATTTCCAATCCTGGCTCAGTGATGGGGGGGAGGGGGGGTCTGTTATGATTTTTTATTTTTATTTTTTATAAAGCCCACACCCGGGTGGCTAGAAATTTCCAATCCTGGCTCAGTGATGGGGGTGGGGTCTGTTATGATTTTTTTGTTTTTTTTGTTTTATAAAGCCCACACCCGGGGTGGCTAGAAATTTCCAATCCTGGCTCAGTGATGGGGGTGGGGTCTGTTATGATTTTTTTTTTTTTTTTTTTATAAAGCCCACACCCGGGGTGGCTAGAAATTTCCAATCCTGGCTCAGTGATGGGTGGGGGTCTGTTATGATTTTTTTAATTTTTTTTAAAAATAATTTTATTATTTTTTTTTATAAAGCCCACACCCGGGGTGGCTAGAAATTTCCAATCCTGTCTCAGTGATGGGGGGGGGGGGGGGGGGGGGGGTCTGTTGTGATTTTATTTTATTTTTATTTTTTTATAAAGCCCACCCCCGGGGTGGCTAGAAATTTCCAATCCTGGCTCTGTGATGGGGGGGGGGGGTCTGTTATGATTTTTTATTATTTTATTTTTTTTATCAAGCCCACACCCGGGGTGGCTAGACATTTCCAATCCTGGCTCAGTAATGGGGGGGGGTCTGTTATGAATTTGTTTTTTTAATTATTTTTTTATAAAGCCCACCCCCGGGGTGGCTAGAAATTTCCAATCCTGGCTCAGTGATGGGGGGGGGGGGGGGGGTCTGTTGTGATTTTTTTTTATTTTATTTTTTTTATAAAGCCCACCCCCGGGGTGGCTAGAAATTTCCAATCCTGACTCTGTGATGGGGGTGGGGTCTGTTATGATTTTTTAATTTTTTATATTTGTTTATAAAGCCCACAACCGGGGTGGCTAGAAATTTCCGATCCTGGCTCAGTGATGGGGGTTGGGTCTGTTATGATTTTTTATTTTTATTTTTTTTTTATAAAGCCCACACCCGGGGTGGCTAGAAATTTCAAATCCTGGCTCAGTGATGGGGGGGGGGGGTCTGTTATGATTTTTTTTTTTTTTTTTTATAAAGCCCACACCCGGGTGGCTAGAAATTTCCAATTCTGGCTCAGTGATGGGGGTGGGGTCTGTTATGATTTTTTTTTATTTTTTTTTTATAAAGCCCACACCCGGGGTGGCTAGAAATTTCCGATCCTGGCTCAGTGATGGGGGTTGTGTCTGTTATTATTTTTTTTAATTTTTTTTTTATAAAGCCCACACCCGGGGTGGCTAGAAATTTCCAATCCTTGCTCAGTGATGGGGGGGGGGGGGGGTCTGTTATGATTTTTTTTAT
This sequence comes from Urophycis tenuis, assembly GCA_036785325.1. Lineage (NCBI taxonomy): Eukaryota > Metazoa > Chordata > Actinopteri > Gadiformes > Phycidae > Urophycis > Urophycis tenuis. The sequence continues at coordinate 1,258,265 of JAXIVH010000064.1, forward strand.
TTTTTTTTTTATAAAGCCCACACCCAGGGTGGCTAGAAATGTAAAATCCTGGCTCAGTGATGGGGGGGGGTCTGTTATGATTTTTTTTGTTTTTTTTTATAAAGCCCACACACAGGTGGCTAGAATTTTCCAATTCTGGCTCAGTGATGGGGGTGGGGTCTGTTATGATTTTTTTTTTTTTTTTTTATAAAGCCCACACCCGGGGTGGCTAGAAATTTCCAATCCTGGCTCAGTGATGGGGGGGGGTCTGTTATGATTTTTTAATTTTTTTTTAAAAATAATTTTATTATTTTTTTTATAAAGCCCACACCCGGGGTGGCTAGAAATTTCCAATCCTGTCTCAGTGATGGGGGGGGGGGGGTCTGTTGTGATTTTTTTATTATTATTTTTTTTTATAAAGCCCACCCCCGGGTTGGCTAGAAATTTCCAATCCTGGCTCTGTGATGGGGGGGGGGGGGGGGGGTCTGTTATGATTTTTTATTATTTTATTTTTTTTATCAAGCCCACACCCGGGGTGGCTAGACATTTCCAATCCTGGCTCAGTAATGGGGGGGGGGGGTTATGAATTTGTTTTTTTTATTATTTTTTTATAAAGCCCACCCCCGGGGTGGCTAGAAATTTCCAATCCTGGCTCAGTGATGGGGGTGGGGGGGGGGTCTGTTATGATTTTTTTTAATTTTTTTTTTTATAAAGCCCACACCCGGGTTGGCTAGAAATTTCCAATCCTGCCTCAGTGATGGGGGGGGGGGTCTGTTGTTATTTTTTTTATATTTTTTTTTTATAAAGCCCACCCCCGGGGTGGCTAGAAATTTCCAATCCTGGCTCTGTGATGGGGGGTCTGTTATGAATTTTTTTTATTTATTTTTTTATTTTTTATAAAGCCCACCCCCGGGGTGGCTAGACATTTCCAATCCTGGCTCAGTAATGGGGGGGGGGGGGTCTGTTATGAATTTTTTTTCATTTTTTATTTTTTTTTTAGAAAACCCACACCCTGGGTGACTAGAAAATTCCAATCCTGGCTCAATGATGGGGGGGGCGGGGTCTTTTGTGATTTTTTTTTTCTTTTTATAAAGCCCATACCCGGGGTGGCTAGAAATTCCCAATCCTGGCTCAGTAATGGGGGGGGGGTCTGTTATAATTTTTTTATTTACTTCTTTTTATAAAGCCCACACCCGGGGTGGCTAGAAATTTCCAATCCTGGCTCAGTGATGGGGGGGGGGGGGGGTCTGTTGTGATTTTATTTATTTTTTATTTTTTTATAAAGCCCACCCCCGGGGTGGCTAGACATTTCCAATCCTGGCTCAGTAATGGGGGGGGGTCTGTTATGAATTTGTTTTTTTTCATTATTTTTTTATAAAGCCCACCCCCGGGGTGGCTAGAAAGTTCCAATCCTGGCTCAGTGATGGGGGGGGGTGGGGGGGTCTGTTGTGATTTTTTTTTATTTTATTTTTTTTATAAAGCCCACCCCTGGGGTGGCTAGAAATTTCCAATCCTGACTCTGTGATGGGGCTGGGGTCTGTTATGATTTTTTATTTTTTTATATTTGTTTATAAAGCCCACACCGGGGTTGGCTAGAAATGTCCAATCCTGCCTCAGTGATGGGGGGGGGGGTCTGTTGTTATTTTTTTTAATATATTTTTTTTTATAAAGCCCACCCCCGGGGTGGCTAGAAATTTCCAATCCTGGCTCTGTGATGGGGGGGTTGTCTGTTATGATTTTTTATTATTTTATTTTTTTTATCAAGCCCACACCCGGGGTGGCTAGACATTTCCAATCCTGGCTCAGTAATGGGGGGGGTCTGTTATGAATTTGTTTTTTTTATTATTTTTTTATAAAGCCCACCCCCGGGGTGGCTAGAAATTTCCAATCCTGGCTCAGTGATGGGGGTGGGGGGGGGGGTCTGTTATGATTTTTTTTTAATTTTTTTTTTATAAAGCCCACACCCGGGGTGGCTAGAAATGTCCAATCCTGCCTCAGTGATGGGGGGGAGGTCTGTAATGTTTTTTCTTATTTTTTTTTTTTTATCAAGCCCACACCCGGGGTGGCTAGATATTTCCAATACTTGCTCAGTAATGGGGTGGGGTCTTTTATGAATTTTTATTTATTTATTATTATTTTTTTTTTATTAAGCCCACACCCGGAGTGGCTAGAAATTTCCAATCCTGGCTTAGTAATGGGGGGGGGGGGGGGCTGTAATGATTTTTTTTTCTTTTTTTGTTATTTTTTTTATTTTATTATTTTTTTTATAAAGGCCACACCCGGGTTGGCTAGAAATTTCCAATCCTGGCTCAGTGATGGGGGTGGGGTCTGTTATGATTTTTTTTTTTTTTTTTTCTTACAAAGCCCACACCCGGGTTGGCTAGAAATTTCCAATCCTGCCTCAGTGATGGAGGGGGGGTCTGTTGTTATTTTTTTTTATATATTTTTTTTTATAAAGCCCACCCCCGGGGTGGCTAGAAATTTCCAATCCTGGCTCAGTGATGGGGGTGGGGGGGGGTCTGTTATAATTTTTTTTTATTTTTTTTTTTATAAAGCCCACACCCGGGGTGGCTAGAAAGTTCCAATCCTGGCTCAGTGATGGGGGGGGGGGGGGGTGGGGGGGTCTGTTGTGATTTTTTTTTTTTTTTTTTTTTTTTTATAAAACCCACCCCTGGGGTGGCTAGAAATTTCCAATCCTGACTCTGTGATGGGGGTGGGGTCTGTTATGATTTTTTATTTTTTTATATTTGTTTATAAAGCCCACACCCGGGTTGGCTAGAAATTTCCAATCCTGCCTCAGTGATGGGGGGGGGGTCTGTTGTTATTTTTTTTTATATTTTTTTTTTTATAAAGCCCAACCCCGGGGTGGCTAGAAATTTCCAATCCTGGCTCTGTGATGGGGGGGTTGTCTGTTATGATTTTTTATTATTTTATTTTTTTTATCAAGCCCACACCCGGGGTGGCTAGACATTTCCAATCCTGGCTCAGTAATGGGGGGGGTCTGTTATGAATTTGTTTTTTTTATTATTTTTTTATAAAGCCCACCCCCGGGGTGGCTAGAAATTTCCAATCCTGGCTCAGTGATGGGGGTGGGGGGGGGTCTGTTATGATTTTTTTTAATTTTTTTTTTTATAAAGCCCACACCCGGGGTGGCTAGAAATGTCCAATCCTGCCTCAGTGATGGGGGGGAGGTCTGTTATGATTTTTTTTTTTTTTTTTTTTTTTTATCAAGCCCACACCCGGGGTGGCTAGATATTTCCAATACTTGTTCAGTAATGGGGGGGGTCTTTTATGAATTTTTATTCCCACACCCGGAGTGGCTAGAAATTTCCAATCCTGGCTCAGTAATGGGGGGGGGGGGCTGTAATGATTTTTTTTTTCTTTTTTTATTATTTTTTTTATTTTATTATTTTTTTTATAAAGGCCACACCCGGGTTGGCTAGAAATTTCCAATCCTGGCTCAGTGATGGGGGGGGGGGTCTGTTGTGATTTTTTTTTTCTTTTTTTTTTTCTTATAAAGCCCACCCCCGGGGTGGCTAGAAATGTCCAATCCTGGCTCTGTGATGGGGGGGGGGGGGGGGGGGTCTGTTATGATTTTTTATTTATTTATTTTTTTTATCAAGCCCACACCCGGGGGTGGCTAGTCATTTCCAATCCTGGCTCAGTAATGGGGGGGGTCTGTTATGAATTTGTTTTTTTTATTATTTTTTTATAAAGCCCACACCCGAGGTGGCTAGAAATTTCCAATCCTGGCTCAGTGATGGGGGTGGGGGGGGGGGTCTGTTATGATTTTTATTTTTTATTTTTTTTATAAAGCCCACCCCCGGGGTGGCTAGAAATTTCCAATCCTGGCTCTGTGATGGGGGGGGGTCTGTTATGATTTTTTTTTAAAAACATTTTTTTTATCAAGCCCACACCCGTGGTTGCTAGACATTTCCAATCCTGGCTCAGTAATGGGGGGGGTCTGTTATGAATTATTTTTATTTATTTTTTTTTTTATAAAGCCCACACCCGGGGTGGCTAGAAAGTTCCAATCCTGGCTCAGTGATGGAGGGGGGGGGGGTCTGCTGTGATTTTTTTATATATATTTTTTTTTTATAAAGCCCACCCCCGGGGTGGCTAGAAATTTTCCAATCCTGGCTCTGTGATGGGGGTGGGGTCTGTTATGATTTTTATTTTTTTTATTTTTTTTTTATAAAGCCCACACCCGGGGTGGCTAGAAATTTCCAATCCTGGCTCAGTGATGGGGGGGGTCCTGTTATGAATTTGTTTTTTTTATTATTTTTTTTATAAAGCCCACACCCGGGGTGGCAAGAAATTTTCCAATCCTGGCTCAGTGATGGGGGTGGGGGGGGGTCTGTTTTGATTTTTTTATATTTTTTTTTTATAAAGCCCACACCCAGGGTGGCTAGAAAGTTCCAATCCTGGCTCAGTGATGGGGGGGGGTCTGTTGTGATTTTTTTTTTTTTTTTTTTTTTTTTTATAAAGCCCACCCCCGGGGGTGGCTAGAAATTTCCAATCCTGGCTCTGTGATGGGGGGGGGGGGGGGGGGGGGGGGGGGTCTGTTACGATTTTTTTTTTTTTTTTTTTTTTTATCAAGCACACACCTGGGGTGGCTAGACTTTTCCAATCCTGCTCAGTGGATGGGGTCTGTTATGATTTTTTTTTTTTTTTTTATATATAATTTTATTATTTTTTTTATAAAGCCCACACCCGGGGTGGCTAGAAATTTCCAATCCTGCCTCAGTGATGGGGGGGGGGTCTGTGTGAATTTTTATTTTTTTTTATTTTTTTTATCAAGCCCACACCCGGGGGTGGCTAGTCATTTCCAATCCTGGCTCAGTAATAGGGGGGGTCTGTTATGATTTTTTTTTCTCATTTTTTTTTTATAAAGCCCACACCCGGGGTGGCTAGAAATTTCCAATCCTGGCTCAGTGTTGGGGTCTGTTATGATTTTTTTATTTTTTTTTAATATAATTTTATTATTTTTTTTATAAAGCCCACACCCGGGGTGGGCTAGAAATTTCCAATCCTGCCTCAGTGATGGGGGGGGGGGGGGGGTCTGTTGTGATTTTTTTTTTTTTTTTTTTTTTTTATAAAGCCCACCCCCGGGGTGGCTAGAAATTTCCAATCCTGGCTCAGTGATGGGGGGGGGGGTCTGTTATGATTTTTTATTATTATTATTTTTTTTTATAAAGCCCACACCCGGGGTGGCTAGAAATTTCCAATCCTGGCTCAGTGATGGGGGTGGGGGTCTGTGATGATTTTTTTTAATTTTTTTTTAAAATAATTTTATTATTTTTTTTATAAAGCCCACACCCGGGGTGGCTAGAAATTTCCAATCCTGGCTCTGTGATGGGGGGGGGGGGGGGGGGGGGTCTGTTATGAGTTTTTAATATTATTTTTTTTTTATCAAGCCCACACCAGGGGTGGCTAGTCATTTCCAATCCTGGCTCAGTAATGGGGGGGTCTGTTATGAATTTTTTTTTTTTTTTTTTTTTTATAAAGCCCACACCCGGGTGGCTAGAAATTTCCAATCCTCACTCTGTGATGGGGGTGGGATCTGTTATGATTTTTTATTTTTTTATATTTGTTCATAAAGCCCACACCCGGGGTGGCTAGAAATTTCCAATCCTGGCTCAGTGATGGGGTGGGGGTGTGTTATGATTTTTTATTTATTTATTTTTTTTAAAAAGCCCACACCCGAGGTGGCTAGAAATTTCCAATCCTGGCTCAGTGATGGGGGGGGGGGGTCTGTTATGATTTTTTTTTTTTTTTTTAATATAAAGCCCACACCCGGGGTGGCTAGAAATTTCCAATCCTGGCTCAGTGATGGGGGTGGGGTCTGTTATGATTTTTTGTTTTTTTTTTTGTTTTATAAACCCCACCCTCGGGGTGGCTAGAAATTTCCAATCCTGGCTCAGTGATGGGGGTGGGGTCTGTTATGATTTTTTTTTTTTTTTTTTTTTTATAAAGCCCACACCCGGGGTGGCTAGAAATTTCCAATCCTGGCTCAGTGATGGGTGGGGGTCTGTTATGATTTTTTTAATTTTTTTTTTAAATAATTTTTTTTTTATTTTTTATAAAGCCCACACCCGGGGTGGCTAGAAATTTCCAATCCTGTCTCAGTGATGGGGGGGGGGGTCTGTTGTGATTTTTTTTTAATTTTTTTTTTTTATAAAGCCCACAACGGGGTGGCTAGACATTTCCAATCCTGGCTTAGTAATGGGGGGGGTCTGTTATGAATTTGTTTTTTTTTATTATTTTTTTATAAAGCCCACCCCCGGGGTGGCTAGAAATTTCCAATCCTGCCTCAGTGATGGGGGGGGGGGGGGGGTCTGTTGTGAATTTTTATTTTTTTTATTTTTTTATCAAGCCCACACCCGGGGTGGCTAGTCATTTCCAATCCTGGCTCAGTAATGGGGGCGGTCTGTTATGATTTTTTTTTCTCATTTTTTTTTTATAAAGCCCACACCCGGGGTGGCTAGAAATTTCCAATCCTGGCTCAGTGTTGGGGTCTGTTATGATTTTTTTTTTTTTTTTTTAATATAATTTTATTATTTTTTTTATAAAGCCCACACCCGGGGTGGCTAGAAATTTCCAATCCTGCCTCAGTGATGGGGGGGGGGGGGGGGTCTGTTGTGATTTTTTTTTTTTTTTTTTTTTTATAAAGCCCACCCCCGGGGTGGCTAGAAATTTCCAATCCTGGCTCAGTGATGGGGGGGGGGGGGTCTGTTATGATTTTTTATTATTATTTTTTTTTTTTATAAAGCCCACACCCGGGGTGGCTAGAAATTTCCAATCCTGGCTCAGTGATGGGGGTGGGGTCTGTTATGATTTTTTTAATTTTTTTTTTTAATAATTTTATTATTTTTTTTATAAAGCCCACACCCGGGGTGGCTAGAAATTTCCAATCCTGGCTCTGTGATGGGGGGGGGGGGGGGGGGGGGGGTCTGTTATGAGTTTTTAATATTATTTTTTTTTTATCAAGCCCACACCAGGGGTGGCTAGTCATTTCCAATCCTGGCTCAGTAATGGGGGGTATGTTATGAATTTTTTTTTTATTTTTTTTTTTATAAAGCCCACACCCGGGTGGCTAGAAATTTCGAATCCTGGCTCAGTGATGGGGGTGGGGTCTGTTATGATTTTTTTTTTTTTTTTTTTATAAAGCCCACCCCCGAGGTGGCTAGAAATTTCCAATCCTCACTCTGTGATGGGGGTTGGATCTGTTATGATTTTTTATTTTTTTATATTTGTTTATAAAGCCCACACCCGGGGTGGCTAGAAATTTCCAATCCTGGCTCAGTGATGGGGGTGGGGTGTGTTATGATTTTTTATTTATTTATTTTTTTTAAAAAGCCCACACCCGAGGTGGCTAGAAATTTCCAATCCTGGCTCAGTGATGGGGGGGGGGGGTCTGTTATGATTTTTTTTTTTTTTTTTTAATATAAAGCCCACACCCGGGTGGCTAGAAATTTCCAATCCTGGCTCAGTGATGGGGGTGGGGTCTGTTATGATTTTTTGTTTTTTTTTGTTTTATAAACCCCACCCTCGGGGTGGCTAGAAATTTCCAATCCTGGCTCAGTGATGGGGGTGGGGTCTGTTATGATTTTTTTTTTTTTTTTTTTTTTATAAAGCCCACACCCGGGGTGGCTAGAAATTTCCAATCCTGGCTCAGTGATGGGTGGGGGTCTGTTATGATTTTTTTAATTTTTTTTTAAAATAATTTTATTATTTTTTTTTACAAAGCCCACACCCGGGGTGGCTAGAAATTTCCAATCCTGTCTCAGTGATGGGGGGGGGGTCTGTTGTGATTTTGTTTTTTTTTATTATTTTTTTATAAAGCCCACCCCCGGGGTGGCTAGAAATTTCCAATCCTGGCTCAGTGATGGGGGGGGGGGGGGGGGGGTCTGTTGGGATTTTTTTTTTTTTTTTTTTTTTTTATAAAGCCCACCCCCGGGGTGGCTAGAAATTTCCAATCCTGACTCTGTGATGGGGGTGGGGTCTGTTATGATTTTTTATTTTTTTTATATTTGTTTATAAAGCCCACGCCCGTGGTGGCTAGAAATTTCCAATCCTGGCTCAGTGATGGGGTGGGGGGGGGGGGGGGGTCTGTTGTGATTTTTTTTTTTTTTTTTTTTTTTTAATAAAGCCCACACCCGGGGTGGCTAGAAATTTTCAATCCTGATTCAGTGATGGTGAGGAATTTGTTATCATTTTTTTTTTTTTTTTTTATAAAGCCCACAACCGGGTTGGCTAGAAATTTCCAATCCTGGCTCAGTAATGGGTGGGGGTCTGTTATGATTTTTTTTTTTTTTTTTATTAAGCCCACATCCGGGTTGGCTAGAAATCTCCAATCCTGGCTCTGTGATGGGGGGTCTGTTATGATTATTATTATTTTTTTATAAAGCCCACCCCCGGGGTGGCTAGAAATTTCTAATCCTGGCTCAGTAATGGGGGGGGGGGGGTCTGATATGAATTTTATTTTTTATTTTTTATAAAGCCCACACCCGGGGTGGCTAGAATTTCCAATCCTGGCTCAGTAATGGGGGGGGGTCTGTTATGATTTTTTTATTTTTTTATTTTTTTTATTTTTTTTTATAGTTGTATTTATTTTTTTATAAAGCCCACACCTGGGGTGGCTAGAAATTTCCAATCCTGGCTCTTTGATGGGGGGGGTCTGTTATGATTTTTTTTTTTTTTTTTTTTTTATAAAGCCCACACCCGGGGTGGCTAGAAAGTTCCAATCCTGGCTCAGTGATGGGGGGGGGGGGGGTCTGTTATGATTTTTTTTTTTTTTTTTTTTTTAAATAATTTTATTTTTTTTTTTATAAAGCCCACACCCGGGTTGGCTAGAAATTTCCAATCCTGCCTCAGTGATGGGGGGGGGGGGGGTTTGTTGTGATTTTTATTTTTTTTTTATTGTTTTATAAAGCCCACCCCCGGGGTGGCTAGAAATTTCCAATCCTGGCTCTGTGATGGGGGTGGGGTCTGTTGTGATTTTTATTTTTTTATTTTTTTTTTAATAAAGCCCACACCCGGGGTGGCTAGAAATTTTCAATCCTGATTCAGTGATGGTGAGGAATTTGTTATCATTTTTTTTTTTTTTTTTTTATAAAGCCCACAACCGGGTTGGCTAGAAATTTCCAATCCTGGCTCAGTAATGGGTGGGGGTCTGTTATGAATTTTTATTTTTTATTTATTTTTTATTTTTTTTATTTTTATTTTTTATAAAGCCCACCCCCGGGGTGGCTAGAAATTTCCAATCCTGGCTCTGTGATGGGGGGGGGGGGGGTCTGTTATGATTTTTATTATTTTTTTTATTATTATTAAGCCCACACCCGGGGTGGCTAGATATTTCCAATACTTGCTCAGTAATGGGTGAGGGTCTGTTATGAATTTTTATTTTTTATTTTTTATTTTTTTTTATTTTATTATTTTTTTTTATAAAGCCCACACCCGCGGTGGCTAGAAATTTCCAATCCTGGCTCAGTGATGGGGGTGGGGTCTGTTATGATTTTTTTTTTTTTTTTTATTAAGCCCACATCCGGGTTGGCTAGAAATCTCCAATCCTGGCTCTGTGATGGGGGGTCTGTTATGATTATTATTATTTTTTTATAAAGCCCACCCCCGGGGTGGCTAGAAATTTCTAATCCTGGCTCAGTAATGGGGGGGGGGGTCTGATATGAAATTTTATTTTTTATTTTTTATAAAGCCCACACCCGGGGTGGCTAGAAATTTCCAATCCTGGCTCAGTAATGGGGGGGTGTCTGTTATGATTTTTTTATTTTATTATTTTTTTTTTTATAAAGCCCAAACCAGGGGTGGCTAGAAATTTCCAATCCTGGCTCAGTAATGGGGGGGGGGGGGGGGGTCTGTTATGAATTTTTTTTTTTTTTTTTTTTTTTTTTTTTTTTTTATAGTTGTATTTACTTTTTTATAAAGCCCACACCTGGGGTGGCTAGAAATTTCCAATCCTGGCTCTTTGATGGGGGGGTCTGTTATGATTTTTTTATTTTATTTTTTTTATAAAGCCCACACCCGGGGTGGCTAGAAAGTTCCAATCCTGGCTCAGTGATGGGGGGTGGGGTCTGTTATGATTTTTTTTTTTTTTTTTTTTAAATAATTTTATTATTTTTTTTATAAAGCCCACACCCGGGGTGGCTAGAAATTTCCAATCCCTGCCTCAGTGATGGGGGGGGGGGGGGGTTTGTTGTGATTTTTTTTTTTTTTTTTTTTTTATAAAGCCCACCCCCGGGGTGGCTAGAAATTTCCAATCCTGGCTCAGTGATGGGGGTGGGGTCTGTTTTTATTTTTTTATTTTTATTTTTTTTATAAAGCCCACACCCGGGGTGGCTAGAAATTTCCAATCCTGGCTCAGTGATGGGGGGGGGGGGGGTCTGTAATGTTTTTTTTTTTTTTTTGTACAAAGCCCACACCCGGGGTGGCTAGAAATTTCCAATCCTGCCTCAGTGATGGGGGGGGGGGGGGGGGTTCTTTGTGATTTTTTTATTTTTTTTTTTTTTTTATAAAGCCCACCCCCGGGGTGGCTAGAAATTTCAAATCCTGGCTCTGTGATGGGGGGGGGGGGGGGGGGGGGGGTCTGTAATGATTTTTTTTTTTTTTCTTTATATAATTTTATTATTTTTTTTATAAAGCCCACACCCGGGGTGGCTAGAAATTTCCAATCCTGCCTCAGTGATGGGGGGGGGGGGGTCAGTTGTGAATTTTTATTTTTTTTATTTTTTTATCAAGCCCACACCCTGGGTGGCTAGTCATTTCCAATCCTGGCTCAGTAATGGGGGGGGTCTGTTATGAATTTTTTGTTCTCATTTTTTTTTTATAAAGCCCACACCCGGGGTGGCTAGAAATTTCCAATCCTGGCTCAGTGATGGGGGGGGTGGCTCAGTGATGGGGGGGGGGGGGGGGGGTCTGTTATGATTTTTTATTATTATTATTTTTTTTTATAAAGCCCACACCCGGGGTGGCTAGAAATTTCCAATCCTGGCTCAGTGATGGGGTGGGGTCTGTTATGATTTTTTTAATTTTTTTTTAAAATAATTTTATTATTTTTTTTTTAAAGCCCACACCCGGGGTGGCTAGAAATTTCCAATCCTGGCTCTGTGATGGGGGTTGGGTCTGTTATGATTTTTTTTTTTTTTTTTTTTTTTTATAAAGCCCACACCCGAGGTGGCTAGAAATTTCCAATCCTGGCTCAGTGATGGGGGGGGGGGGTCTGTTATGATTTTTTTTTATTTTTTTTTTATAAAGCCCACACCCGGGTGGCTAGAAATTTCGAATCCTGGCTCAGTGATGGGGGTGGGGTCTGTTATGATTTTTTTTTTTTTTTTTTTAATAAAACCCACCCCCGAGGTGGCTAGAAATTTCCAATCCTCACTCTGTGATGGGGGTGGGGTCTGTTATGATTTTTTATTTTTTTATATTTGTTTATAAAGCCCACACCCGGGGTGGCTAGAAATTTCCAATCCTGGCTCAGTGATGGGGGTGGGGTGTGTTATGATTTTTTATTTATTTATTTTTTTAAAAAAGCCCACACCCGAGGTGGCTAGAAATTTCCAATCCTGGCTCAGTGATGGGGGGGGGGGGGGGGTCTGTTATGATTTTTTTTTTTTTTTTTAATATAAAGCCCACACCCGGGTGGCTAGAAATTTCCAATCCTGGCTCAGTGATGGGGGTGGGGTCTGTTATGATTTTTTGTTTTTTTTTTGTTTTATAAAGCCCACCCTCGGGGTGGCTAGAAATTTCCAATCCTGGCCCAGTGATGGGGGTGGGGTCTGTTATGATTTTTTTTTTTTTTTTTTTTTATAAAGCCCACACCCGGGGTGGCTAGAAATTTCCAATCCTGGCTCAGTGATGGGTGGGGGTCTGTTATGATTTTTTTAATTTTTTTTTAAAATAATTTAATTTTTTTTTTTTATAAAGCCCACACCCGGGGTGGCTAGAAATTTCCGATCCTGGCTCAGTGATGGGGGTTGGGTCTGTTATGATTTTTTATTATTTTTTTTTTTTTATAAAGCCCACACCCGGGTGGCTAGACATTTCAAATCCTGGCTCAGTTATGGGGGGGGGGGGGTCTGTTATGATTTTTTTTTCTTTTTTTTTATAAAGCCCACACCCGGGTGGCTAGAAATTTCCAATCCTGGCTCGGTGATGGGGGTGGGGTCTGTTATGATTTTTTGTTTTTTTTTGTTTTATAAAGCCCACACCCGGGTTGGCTAGAAATTTCCAATCCTGGCCCAGTGATGGGGGTGGGTTCTGTTATGATTTTTTTTTTTTTTTTTTTTATAAAGCCCAGACCCGGGGTGGCCAGAAATTTCCATTCCTGGCTCAGTGATGGGGGGGGGGTCTGTTATGGTTTTTTAAATTTTGTTTTTAAATAATTGTATTATTTTTTTTATAAAGCCAACACCCGGGGTGGCTAGAAATTTCCAATCCTGCCTCAATGATGGGGGGGGGTCTGTTGTGATTTTTTTTTTTTTTTTTTTATAAAGCCCACCCCCGGGGTGGCTAGAAATTTCCAATCCTGGCTCTGTGATGGGGGGGGGGGGGGGTCTGTTATGAGTTTTTATTATTATTATTTTTTTATCAAGCCCACACCAGGGGTGGCTAGTCATTTCCAATCCTGGCTCAATAATGGGGAGGGTCTGTTATGAATTCTTTTTTTTTTATTCTTTTTTTATAAAGCCCACACCCGGGGTGGCTAGAAATTTCCAATCCTGGCTCAGTGATGGGGGTGGGGGGGGCTGTTATGATTTTTTTTTTTTTTTTTTTTTATAAAGCCCACACCCGGGGTGGCTAGAAAGTTCCAATCCTGGCTCAGTGATGGGGGGGGTCTGGTGTGATTTTTTAATTTTTTTTTTTTTTTATAAAGCCCACCCCCGGGGTGGCTAGAAATTTCCAATCCTGGCTCTGTGATGGGGGTGGGGTCTGTTATGATTTTTATTTTTTTTATTTTTTTTTTATAAAGCCCACACCCGGGGTGGCTAGAAATTCCCGATCCTGGCTCAGTGATGGGGGGGGGGGGGGGGTCTGTAATGTTTTTTTTTTTTTTTTTGTACAAAGCCCACACCCGGGGTGGCTAGAAATTTCCAATCCTGCCTCAGTGATGGGGGGGGGGGGGGGGGGGGGGTCTGTTGTGATTTTTTTTTATTTTTTTTTTTATAAAGCCCACCCCCGGGGTGGCTAGAAATTTCAAATCCTGGCTCTGTGATGGGGGGGGGGGGGGGGGGTCTGTTATGATTTTTTTTTTTTTTTTTTTATATAATTTTATTATTTTTTTTATAAAGCCCACACCCGGGGTGGCTAGAAATTTCCAATCCTGCCTCAGTGATGGGGGGGGGGGGGGGGGTCAGTTGTGAATTTTTATTTTTTTTATTTTTTTATCAAGCCCACACCCGGGGTGGCTAGTCATTTCCAATCCTGGCTCAGTAATGGGGGGGGTCTGTTATGAATTTTTTGTTCTCATTTTTTTTTATAAAGCCCACACCCGGGGTGGCTAGAAATTTCCAATCCTGGCTCAGTGTTGGGGTCTGTTATGATTTTTTTATTTTTTTTTTAATATAATTTTATTATTTTTTTTATAAAGCCCACACCCGGGGTGGCTAGAAATTTCCAATCCTGCCTCAGTGATGGGGGGGGGGGGGGGGGGGTCTGTTGTGAATTTTTATTTATTATTTTTTTTATAAAGCCCACACCCGAGGTGGCTAGAAATTTCCAATCCTGCCTCAGTGATGGGGGGGGGGGGGGGGGTCTGTTGTGATTTTTTTTTTTTTTTTTTTTTATAAAGCCCACCCCCGGGGTGGCTAGAAATTTCCAATCCTGGCTCTGTGATGGGGGGGGGGGGGGGGTCTGTTATGATTTTTTATTATTATTTTTTTTTTTTATAAAGCCCACACCCGGGGTGGCTAGAAATTTCCAATCCTGGCTCAGTGATGGGGTGGGGTCTGTTATGATTTTTTTAATTTTTTTTTAAAATAATTTTATTATTTTTTTTATAAAGCCCACACCCGGGGTGGCTAGAAATTTCCAATCCTGGCTCTGTGATGGGGGTTGGGTCTGTTATGATTTTTTTTTTTTTTTTTTTTTTTTATAAAGCCCACACCCGAGGTGGCTAGAAATTTCCAATCCTGGCTCAGTGATGGGGGGGGGGGGTCTGTTATGATTTTTTTTTTTTTTTTTTTATAAAGCCCACACCCGGGTGGCTAGAAATTTCGAATCCTGGCTCAGTGATGGGGGTGGGGTCTGTTATGATTTTTTTTTTTTTTTTTTTATAAAACCCACCCCCGAGGTGGCTAGAAATTTCCAATCCTCACTCTGTGATGGGGGTGGGGTCTGTTATGATTTTTTATTTATTTATTTTTTTTAAAAAGCCCACACCCGAGGTGGCTAGAAATTTCCAATCCTGGCTCAGAGATGGGGGTGGGGTCTGTTATGATTTTTTTTTTTTTTTTTTTTATAAAGCCCACCCCCGAGGTGGCTAGAAATTTCCAATCCTCACTCTGTGATGGGGGTGGGGTCTGTTATGATTTTTTTTTTTTTTCATATTTGTTTATAAAGCCCACACCCGGGGTGGCTAGAAATTTCCAATCCTGGCTCAGTGATGGGGGTGGGGTGTGTTATGATTTTTTATTTATTTATTTTTTTTAAAAAGCCCACACCCGAGGTGGCTAGAAATTTCCAATCCTGGCTCAGTGATGGGGGGGGGGGGGGGGGGTCTGTTATGATTTTTTTTTTTTTTTTTAATATAAAGCCCACACCCGGGTGGCTAGAAATTTCCAATCCTGGCTCAGTGATGGGGGTGGGGTCTGTTATGATTTTTTGTTTTTTTTTGTTTTATAAAGCCCACCCTCGGGGTGGCTAGAAATTTCCAATCCTGGCCCAGTGATGGGGGTGTGGTCTGTTATGATTTTTTTTTTTTTTTTTTTTTATAAAGCCCACACCCGGGGTGGCTAGAAATTTCCAATCCTGGCTCAGTGATGGGTGGGGGTCTGTTATGATTTTTTTAATTTTTTTTTAAAATAATTTTATTATTTTTTTTTATAAAGCCCACACCCGGGGTGGCTAGAAATTTCCGATCCTGGCTCAGTGATGGGGGTGGGGGGGGCTGTTATGATTTTTTTTTTTTTTTTTTTTTATAAAGCCCACACCCGGGGTGGCTAGAAAGTTCCAATCCTGGCTCAGTGATGGGGGGGGTCTGGTGTGATTTTTTTATTTTTTTTATTTTTTTATAAAGCCCACCCCCGGGGTGGCTAGAAATTTCCAATCCTGGCTCTGTGATGGGGGTGGGGTCTGTTATGATTTTTATTTTTTTTATTCTTTTTTTATAAAGCCCACACCCGGGGTGGCTAGAAATTCCCGATCCTGGCTCAGTGATGGCGGGGGGGGTCTGTTATGATTTTTTTTTTTTTATTATTTTTTTATAAAGCCCACACGCGGGGTGGCTAGAAATTTCCAATCCTGGCTCAGTGATGGGGGTGGGGGGGGGGGTCTGTTATGATTTTTTTTTTTTTTTTCTTTATAAAGCCCACACCCGGGGTGGCTAGAAAGTTCCAATCCTGGCTCAGTGATGGGGGGGGGTCTGTTGTGATTTTTTTTTATTTTATTTTTTTTTATAAAGCCCACCCCCGGGGTGGCTAGAAATTTCCAATCCTGGCTCTGTGATGGGGGTGGGGTCTATTTTGATTTTTAATTTTTTAATTTTTTTTTAATAAAGCCCACACCCGGGGTGGCTAGAAATTTCCGATCCTGGCTCAGTGATGGGGGTTGGGTCTGTTATGATTTTTTATTATTTTTTTTTTTATATAAAGCCCACACCCGGGTGGCTAGAAATTTCCAATCCTGGCTCAGTTATGGGGGGGGGGGGTCTGTTATGATTTTTTTTTTTTTTTTTTATAAAGCCCACACCCGGGTGGCTAGAAATTTCCAATCCTGGCTCAGTGATGGGGGTGGGGTCTGTTATGATTTTTTGTTTTTTTTTGTTTTATAAAGCCCACACCCGGGTTGGCTAGAAATTTCCAATCCTGGCTCAGTGATGGGGGTGGGGTCTGTTATGATTTTTTTTTTTTTTTTTTTTATAAAGCCCAGACCCGGGGTGGCTAGAAATTTCCATTCCTGGCTCAGTGATTGGGGGGGTCTGTTATGATTTTTTAAATTTTGTTTTTAAATAATTTTTTTTTTTTTTTTATAAAGCCCACACCCGGGGTGGCTAGAAATTTCCAATCCTGCCTCAATGATGGGGGGGGGGGTCTGTTGTGATTTTTTTTTTTTTTTTTTATAAAGCCCACCCCCGGGGTGGCTAGAAATTTCCAATCCTGGCTCTGTGATGGGGGGGGGGCACCAGGGGTGGCTAGTCATTTCAATCCTGGCTCAGTAATGGGGGGGGGTCTGTTATGAATTCTTTTTTTTTAATTCTTTTTTTATAAAGCCCACACCCGGGGTGGCTAGAAAGTTCCAATCCTGGCTCAGTGATGGGGGGGGTCTGGTGTGATTTTTTTTTTTTTTTTTTTTTTTTTTATAAAGCCCACCCCCGGGGTGGCTAGACATTTCCAATCCTGGCTCAGTGATGGGGGGGGGGGTTCTGTTATGATTTTTTTTTTTTTTTATTATTTTTTTATAAAGCCCACACCCGGGGTGGCTAGAAATTTCCAATCCTGGCTCAGTGATGGGGGTGGGGGGGGGGGTCTGTTATGATGATTTTTTTTTTTTTTTTTTATAAAGCCCACACCCGGGTGGCTAGAAAGTTCCAATCCTGGCTCAGTGATGGGGGGGGGGTCTGTTGTGATTTTTTTTTATTTTATTTTTTTTTTATAAAGCCCCACCCCCGGGTGGCTAGAAATTTCCAATCCTGGCTCTGTGATGGGGGGTGGGGTCTATTTTGATTTTTAATTTTTTTTTTTTTTTTTTTTAATAAAGGCCCACACCCGGGGTGGCTAGAAATTTCCGATCCTGGCTCAGTGATGGGGTTGGGTCTGTTATGATTTTTTTATTTTTATTTTTTTTTTATAAAGCCCACACCCGGGGTGGCTAGAAAATTTTCCAATCCTGGCTCAGTGATGGGGGGGGGGGTCTGTTATGATTTTTATTTTTTATTTTTTTTAAAGCCCACACCGGGGTGGCTAGAAATTTCCAATCCTGGCTCAGTGGTGGGGGTGGGGTCTGTTTATGATTTTTTATTTTTTTTTATTTTTATAAAGCCCACACCAGAGGGTGGCTAGAAATTTTCCAATCCTGGCTCAGTGATGGGTGGGGGTCTGTTATGAATTTTTATTTTTTTATTTTTTATTTTTTTTTTATTTTATTATTTTTTGTATAAAGCCCACACCCGGGGTGGCTAGAAATTTCCAATCCTGCCTCAGTGATTAGGGTGGGGGGTCTGTTGTGATTTATTTATTATTTTTTTTTTTTTTTATAAAGCCCACCCCCGGGGTGGCTAGAAATTTCCGATCCTGGCTCAGTGATGGGGGGTTGGGGTCTGTTATGATTTTTTATTTTTATTTTTTTTTTATAAAGCCCACACCCGGGTGGCTAGAAATTTCCAATCCTGGCTCAGTTTATGGGGGGGAGGGGGGTTCTGTTATGATTTCTTTTTCTTTTTTTTTATAAAGCCCACACCCGGTTGGCTAGAAATTTCCAATCCTGGCTCAGTGATGGGGGTGGGGTCTGTTATGATTTTTTGTTTTTTTTTTGTTTTATAAAGCCCACACCCGGGGTTGGTTTAGAAATTTCCAATCCTGGCTCAGTGATGGGGGTGGGTTCTGTTATGATTTTTTTTTTTTTTTTTTTTTTATAAAAGCCCAGACCCTGGGTGGCTAGAAATTTCCATTCCTGTCTCAGTGATGGGGGGGTCTGTTATGATTTTTTAAATTTTGTTTTTAAATAATTGTATTATTTTTTTTCTAAAGCCAACACCCGGGTGGCTAGAAATTTCCAATCCTGCCTCAATGATGGGGGGGGGGGGGGTCTGTTGTGATTTTTTTATTTTTTTTTTTATAAAGCCCACCCCCGGGATGGCTAGAAATTTTCCAATCCTGGCTCTGTGATGGGGGGGGGGGGGGGGGGGGGGGTCTGTTATGAGTTTTTTATTATTATTTTTTTTTTTATCAAGCCCACACCAGGGGTGGCTAGTCATTTCCAATCCTGGCTCAGTAATGGGGGGGGTCTGTTATGAATTCTTTTTTTTTAATTCTTTTTTTATAAAGCCCACACCCGGGGGTGGCTAGAAAATTTCCAATCCTGGCTCAGTGATGGGGGTGGGGGGGGTCTGTTGTGATTTTTTTTTATAAAGCCCACCCCCGGGGTGGCTAGAAATTTCCAATCCTGACCCTGTGATGGGGTGGGGTCTGTTATGATTTTTTATTTTTTTATATTTGTTTATAAAGCCCACACCCGGGGTGGCTAGAAATGTCCAATCCTGGCTCAGTGATGGGGGTGGGGGTGTGTTATGATTTTTATTTTTTATTTTTTTTTTAAAAAGCCCACACCCGAGGTGGCTAGAAATTTTCCAATCCTGGCTCAGTGATAGGGGGGGGGGGGGTCTGTTATGAATTTTTTTTTTTTTTTTTATAAAGCCCACACCCGGGTGGCTAGAAATTTCCAATCCTGGCTCAGTGATGGGGGGTGGGGTCTGTTATGATGTTTTGTTTTTTTTTTGTTCTATAAAGCCCACCCCCGGGGTGGCTAGAAATTTCCAATCCTGGCTCAGTGATGGGGGTGGGGTCTGTTGTGATTTTTTTTTTTTTTTTTTTTTTATAAAGCCCACACCCGGGGTGGCTAGAAATTTCCAATCCTGGCTCAGTGATGGGTGGGGGTCTGTTAAGATTTTTTTTATTTTTTTTTTTTAAATAATTTCATTATTTTTTTTTTATAAAGCCCACACCCGGGGTGGCTAGAAATTTCCAATCCTGTCTCAGTGATGGGGGGGGGGGGGGGGGGGGTCTGTTGTGATTTTTTTTTTTTTTTTTTCTTTTTATAAAGCCCACACCCGGGGTGGCTAGAAATTTCCAATCCTGGCTCAGTGATGGGGGGGGGGGGGGGGGGGGGGTCTGTTGTGATTTTTTTTTTTTTTTTTTTTTTTTTTATAAAGCCCACACCCGGGTGGGCTAGAAATGTCCAATCCTGACTCTGTGATGGGGGTGGGGTCCTGTTATGATTTTTTATTTTTTTATATTTGTTTATAAAGCCCACACTCGGGGTGGCCTAGAAATTTCCAATCCTGGCTCAGTGATGGGGGTGGTGCGTGTTATGATTTTTTTATTTTTTATTTTTTTTTATAAAGCCCACACCCGGGGTGGCTAGAAATTTTCAATCCTGATTCAGTGATGGTGGGGGATTTGTTATCATTTTTTTTTTTTTTTTTTTTTATAAAGCCCACACCCGGGTTTGCTAGAAATTTACAATCCTGGCTCAGTGATGGGGGTTGGGTCTGTTATGATTTTTTTTTTTTTTTTTTTTTTTTTATAGAGCCCACACCCGGGGTGGCTAGAAATTCCAATCCTGGCTCAGTGATGGGGGGGGGGGGTCTGTTATGATTTTTTTTTTTTTTTATAAAGCCCACACCCGGGTGGCTAGAAATGTCCAATCCTGGCTCAGTGATGGGGGTGGGGTCTGTTATGATTTTTTTGTTTTTTTTTTGTTTATAAAGCCCACACCCGAGGTGGCTAGAAATTTCCAATCCTGGCTCAGTGATGGGGGTGGGGTCTGTTATGATTTTTTTTTTTTTTTTTTTTTTTATAGAGCCCACACCCGGGGTGGCTAGAAATTTCCAATCCTGGCTCAGTGATGGGGGGGGGGGGGGGGTCTGTTGTGATTTTTTTTTTTTTTTTTAATTTTTTTATAAAGCCCACCCCCGGGGTGGCTAGAAATTTCCAATCCTGACTCTGTGATGTGGGTGGGGTCTGTTATGATTTTTTATTTTTTTATTTTTTTTTATAAAGCCCACCCCCGGGTTGGCTAGAAATTTCTAATCCTGGCTCTGTGATGGGGGTGGGGTCTATTTTTATTTTTAATTTTTTTTTTTTTTTTTTTATAAAGCCCACACCCGGGATGGCTAGAAAATTTCCGATCCTGGCTCAGTGATGGGGGGGGGGGGTCTGTTATGATTTTTTTTTTTTTTTTTATAAAGCCCACACCCGGGTGGCTAGAAATTTCCAATCCTGGCTCAGTGATGGGGGTGGGGGTCTGTTATGATTTTTTTTGTTTGTTTGTTTTTATAAAGCCCACACCCGGGGTGGCTAGAAATTTCCAATCCTGGCTCAGTGATGGTGGGGGGGTCTGTTATGATTTTTTATTATTTTTTTTAAATAATTTTATTATTTTTTTTTATAAAGCCCACACCCGGGGTGGCTAGAAATTTCCAATCCTGCCTCAGTTATGGGGGGGGGGGTCTGTTGTGATTTCTTTTTTTTTTTTTTTTATAAGCCCACCCCCGGGGTGGCTAGAAATTTTCAATCCTGGCTCAGTGATGGGGGGTGGGGTCTGTTATGATTTTTTGGGTTTTTTTTTTGTTTTATAAAGCCCACACCCGGGGTGGCTAGAAATTTCCAATCCTGGCTCAGTGATGGTGGGGGGTCTGTTATGATTTTTTTATTTTTTAAAAAAAATAATTTTATTATTTTTTTCATAAAGCCCACCCCCGGGGTGGCTAGAAATTTCCAATCCTGGCTCTGTGATGGGGGGGGGGGTCTTTATGATTTTTTATTATTATTTTTTTTTATCAAGCCCACACCAGGGGTGGCAAGTCATTTCCAATCCTGGCTCAGTAATGGGGGGGGGGGGGGGGTCTGTTATGAATTTGTTTTTTTTTATTATTTTTTTTATAAAGCCCACACCCGGGGTGGCTAGAAATTTCCAATCCTGGCTCAGTGATGGGGGGTGGGGGGGGGTCCTGTTGTGAATTTTTTTTTATTTTATTTTTTTTTATAAAGGCCCACCCCCGGGGTGGCTATAAATTTCCGATCCTGGCTCATTGATGGGGGTTGGGTCTGTTATGATTTTTTATTTTTTATTTTTTTTTTTATAAAGCCCACACCCGGGTTGGCTAGAAATTTCCAATCCTGGCTCAGTAATGGGGGGGGGGGGTCTGTTTTTTATTATTTTTTTTATTTTTTTATAAAGCCCACACCCGGGTGGCTAGAAATTTCCAATCCTGGCTCAGTGATGGGGGTGGGGTCTGTTTTGATTTTTTTGATTTTTTTTTTATAAAGCCCACACCCGGGTTGGGCTAGAAATTTCCAATCCTGGCTCAGTGATGGGGGGGGGGGTCTGTTATGATTTTTTTTTTTTTTTTTTTTAAATAATTTTATTATTTTTTTTTATAAAGCCCACCCCCGGGGTGGCTAGAAAATTTCCAATCCTGGCTCAGTGATGGGGGTGGGGTCTGTTTTGATTTTTTATTATTATTTTTTTTTATAAAGCCCACACCCGGTGTGGCTAGAAATTTCCAATCCTGGCCTCAGTGATGGGGGTGGGGGGGGGGTCTGTTATGATTTTTTTTAATTTTTTTTTTTAATAAAGCCCACACCAGGGGTGGCTAGAAAGTTCCAATCCTGGCTCAGTAGGTGGGGGGGGGGGGGGGGGGGGGTCTGTTGTGATTTTTTTTTTTTTTTTTTTTTTTTATAAAGCCCACCCCCGGGGTGGCTAGAAATTTCCAATCGTGACTCTGTGATGGGGGTGGGGTCTGTTATGATTTTTTTATTTTTTATATTTGTTTATAAAGCCCACACCCGGGGTGGCTAGAAATTTCCAATCCTGGCTCAGTGATGGGGGTGGGGTGTGTTATGATTTTTTATTTTTTATTTTTTTTTATAAAGCCCACACCCGGGGTGGCTAGAAATTTTCAATCCTGATTCAGTGATGGTGGGGGATTTGTTATCATTTTTATTTTTTATTTTTTATAAAGCCCACAACCGGGTTGGCTAGAAATTTCCAATCCTGGCTCTGTGATGGGGGGGGGGGGGGGGTCTGTTATGATTTTTTTTTTTTTTTTTTTTTTTATTAAGCCCACACCCGGGGTGGCTAGATACTTTGCAATACTTGCTCAGTAATGGGGGGGGGTCTTTTATGATTTTTTTTTTTTTATTATTTTTTTTTATAATTGTATTTATTTTTTAATAAAGCCCACACCTGGGGTGGCTAGATATTTCCAATCCTGGCTCTGTGATGGGGGGGTCTGTTATGATTTTTTATTTTTTTTATTTTTTATAAAGCCCACACCCGGGTGGCTAGAAATTTCCAATCCTAGCTCAGTAATGGGGGGGGGGGGGGGTCTGTTATGATTTTTTTCATTTTTTTCATTTTTTTTTTTTATAAAGCCCACACCAGGGGTGGCTAGAAATGTCCAATCCTGGCTCAGGAGGGGGGGGGGGTTGGGGGGGGGGGGGGGGGGGGGGGTCTTTATGATTTTTTTTTTATTTATTTATTTATTTTTTTTTATAAAGCCCACACCCGGGGTGGCTAGAAAATTTCCAATCCTGTCTCTGTGATGGGGGGGGGGGGTTCTGGTTTATGATTTTTTTTTTTTTTTTTTTTTTTAATAAAGCCCACACCCAGGGTGGCTAGAAATTTCCAATCCTGGCTCAGTGATGGGGGGGGGGGGGGGGGGTCTGTTATGATTTTTTTATTTTTTTTATTTTTTTTTATAAAGCCCACACCCGGGGTGGCTATAAATTTCCAATCCTGACTCAGGATGGGGGGGGGGGGTCCTGTTATGAATTTTTATTTTTTTATTTTTTATTTTTTTTAATTTTAGTATTTTTTTCATAAAGCCCACACCCGGGGTGGCTAGAAATGTCCAATCCTGCCTCAGTGATGGGGGGGGGGGTCTGTTATGAATTCTTTTCTTTTTTTTTTTTTTTTTTTAGAAAACCCACACCCTGGGTGGCTAGAAATTCCCAATCCTGGCTCAGTAATGGGGGGGGGGCGGGGTCTTTTATGATTTTTTTAATTTTTTTATTTTTATAAAGCCCACACCCGTGGTGGCTAGAAATTTCCAATCCTGGCTCAGTAATGGGGGTGGGGGGTCTATTATGATTTTTATTTTTTCATTTTTTACTAAGCCCACACCCGGCGTGGCTAGAAATGTCCAATCCTGGCTCAGTAATGGGTGGGGGTCTGGTATGAATTTTTATTTTTTTATTTTTATTTATTTTTTTTTTATTATTTTTTTTATAAAGCCCACCCCCGGGGTGCTAGACATTTCCAATCCTGGCTCTGTGATGGGGGTGGGGTCTGTGATGATTTTTTATTTTTTTATTTTTTTTTTTATAAAGCCCACACCCGGGGTGGCTAGAAATTTCCGATCCTGGGCTCATTGATGGGGGTGGGGTCTGTTATGATTTTTTTTTTCTTTTTTTTTTTTTATAAAGCCCACAACCGGGGTGGCTAGAAATTTCCAATCCTGGCTCAGTGATGGGGGGGGGGGGGGGTCTGTTATGATTTTTTTTAATTTTTTTTTTAAATAATTTTATTATTTTTTTTATAAAGCCCACACCCGGGGTGGCTAGAAATGTCCAATCCTGGCTCAGTAATGGGTGGGGGTCTGTTATGAATTTTTATTTTTTTATTTTTATTTTTTTTTTTTTTAATTATTTTTTTTATAAACCCCACCCCCAGGGTGGCTAGACATTTCCAATCCTGGCTCTGTGATGGGGGTGGGGTCTGTGATGATTTTTTATTTTTTTATTTTTTTTTTATAAAGCCCACACCCGGGGTGGCTAGAAATGTCCAATCCTGGCTCAGTGATGGGGGGGGGGGGGGGTCTGTTATGATTTTTTTTTTTTTTTTTTTTTTTATCAAGCCCACACCCGGGTCGGCTAGAAATTTCCAATCCTGGCTCTGTGATGGGGGGGGTCTGTTATGATTTTTTTTATTATTTTTTTAATATAATTTTTATTATTTTTTTTATAAAGCCCACACCCGGGGTGGCTAGACATTTCCAATCCTGCCTCAGTGATGGGGGGGGGGGTCTGTTGTGATTTTTTATTTTTTTTTATTTTTTTATAAAGCCCACACCCGGGGGTGGCTAGTCATTTCCAATCCTGGCTCAGTAATGGGGGGGTCTTTTATGAATTTGTTTTTTTTATTATTTTTTTATAAAGCCCGCACCCGGGGTGGCTAGAAATTTCCAATCCTGGCTCAGTGATGGGGGTGGGGTCTGTTATGATTTTTTTTTTTTTTTTTTTTTTATAAAGCCCACACCCGGGGTGGCTAGAAATTTCCAATCCTGGCTCAGTGATGGGGGTGGGGGGGGGTCTGTTATGATTTTTTTTTATTTTTTTTTTTATTAAGCCCACACCCGGGGTGGCTAGAAAGTTCCAATCCTGGCTCAGTGATGCGGGGGGGTCTGTTGTGATTTTTTTTTTTTTTTTTTTTTTTTTATAAAGCCCACCCCCGGGGTGGCTAGAAATTTCCAATCCTGGCTCAGTGATGGGGGGGGGGGGGGGGTCTGTTTTGATTTTTTTTTTTTTTTTTTTTTATAAAGCCCACCCCCGGGGTCGCTAGAAATTTCCAATCCTGGCTCTCAGTGATGGAGGGGAGGTCTGTTTTGATTTTTTTTTTTTTTTTTATAAAGCCCACACCCGGGTGGCTAGAAATTTCCAATCCTGGATCAGTGATGGGGGTGGGGTCTGTTATGATTTTTTTTTTTTTTTTTTATAAAGCCCACACCCGGGATGGCTAGAAATTTCCAATCCTGGCTCAGTGATGGGGGGGGG
Organism: Urophycis tenuis; assembly: GCA_036785325.1. Classification (NCBI taxonomy): domain Eukaryota; kingdom Metazoa; phylum Chordata; class Actinopteri; order Gadiformes; family Phycidae; genus Urophycis; species Urophycis tenuis. The sequence continues at coordinate 1,282,972 of JAXIVH010000064.1, forward strand.
GGTGGGGGGTCTGTTATGATTTTTTATTTTTTTCATTTTTATAAAGCCCACACCAGAGGTGGCTAGAAATTTCCAATCCTGGCTCAGTGATGGGTGGGGGTCTGTTATGAATTTTTATTATTTTTTATTTTTATTTTTTTTATTTTATTATTTTTTGTATAAAGCCCACACCCGGGGTGGCTAGAAATTTCCAATCCTGCCTCAGTGATGGGGGGGGGGGGTCTGTTATGATTTTTTTTTTTTTTTTTATAAAGCCCACACCCGTGGTGGCTAGAAATTTCCAATCCTGGCTCTGTGATGGGGGTGGGGGGGTCTGTTATGATTTTTATTTTATTTATTTATTTTTTTCTCAAGCCCACACCCGGGGTGGCTAGAAATTTCCAATCCTGGCTCAGTAATGGGGGGGGGGGGGGGTCTGTTATGAATTTTTATGTTTTATTTTTTTTTTATAAAGCCCACACCGGGGGTGGCTAGAAATTTCCAATCCTGGCTCAGTGATGGGGGTGGGGTCTGTTATGAATTTTTATTTCTTTTTTATTTCTTTTTTATTAAGCCCACACCCGGGGGTGGCTAGAAATTTCCAATACTTGCTCAGTAATGGGGGGGGGGGGGGGGGTCTTTTATGATTTTTTTTTTTTTTTTTTTTTTTTTTTTTTTTTATAAAGCCCACACCCGAGTTGGCTAGAAATTTCCAATCCTGGCTGAGTAATGGGGGGGGGGGGGGGGTCTGTTATGATTATTATTATTATTATTTTTTTTTTTTTATAAAGCCCACACCCGGGGTGGCTAGACATTTCCAATCCTGGCTCAGTGATGGGGTGGGGTCTGTTATGAATTTTTTATTTTTATTTTTTTTTTATAAAGCCCACACCCGGGGTGGCTAGAAATTTTCCAATCCTGGCTCAGTGATGGGGGGGGGGGGTCTGTTATGATTTTTTTTTTTTTTTTTATAAAGCCCACACCCGGGTGGCTAGAAATTTCAAAATCCTGGCTCAGTGATGGGGGGGGGGGGGGGGGTCTGTTATGATTTTTTTTTTTTTTTTTTTTTTTATAAAGCCCACACCCGGGGTGGCTAGAAAGTTCCAATCCTGGCTCAGTGATTGGGGGGGGGGGGGGGTCTGTTGTGATTTTTTTTTAATTTTTTTTTTTTTATAAAGCCCACACCCGGGGTGGCTAGACATTTCCAATCCTGGCTTAGTAATGGGGGGGGGGGTCTGTTATGAATTTTTTTTCATTTTTTATTTTTTTTTTTAGAAAGGCCCACAACCGGGGTGGCTAGAAATTTCCAATCCTGGCTCAGTAATGGGGGGGGGGGGGGGTCTGTTATGATTTTTTTTTATTTTATTTATTAAAAAAAAAAAAAAAAATTTCTAGCCCACACCAGGGGTGGCTAGAAATTTCCTAGTCTTGCTCAGTAATGGGGGGGGGGGGGGGGGGTCTTTTATGAATTTTTATTTATTTATTATATTTTTATTTTTATAAAGCCCACACCCGGGGTGGCTAGAAATTTCCAATCCTGGCTCAGTGATGGGGGGGGGGGTCTGTTATGATTTTTTTAATTTTTCTTTTAAATAATTTTATTATTTTTTTTATAAAGCCCACACCCGGGTGGCTAGAAATTTCCAATCCTGGCTCAGTGATGGGGGTGGGGTCTGTTATGATTTTTATTTTTTATTTTTATAAAGCCCACACCCGGGGTGGCTAGAAATTTCCAATCCTGGCTCAGTGATGGGGGGGGGGGTCTGTTATGATTTTTAATTTTTTTTTTTATAAAGCCCACACCCGGGGTGGCTAGAAATTTTCAATCCTGGCTCAGTGATGGGGGGGGGTCTGTTATTGATTTTTTAATTTTTCTTTAAATAATTTTATTATTTTTTTTATGAAGCCCACACCCGGGGTGGCTAGAAATTTCCAATCCTGGCTCAGTGATGGGGGTGGGGGGGGGTCTGTTATGATTTTTTTTTTTGTTTTTTTTATAAAGCCCACACCCGGGGTGGCAAGAAAGTTCCAATCCTGGCTCAGTGATGGGGGGGGGGGGGGTCTGTTGTTGTGATTTTTTTTTTTTTTCTTTTTTTGTAAAGCCCATCCCGGGGTTGGCTAGAAAATTTCCAATCCTGACTCTTTGATGGGGGTAGGGTCTGTTATGATTTTTTTTTTTTTTTTTTTTTTTTTTATAAAGCCCACACCCGGGGTGGCTAGAAATTTCCAATCCTGGCTCAGTAATGGGTGGGGGTCTGTTATGAATTTTTATTTTTTATTTTTTTATTTTTTTTATAAAGCCCACCCCCGGGGGTGGCTAGAAATTTCCAATCCTGGCTCTGTGATGGGGGGGGGGGTCTGTTATGATTTTTTTTTATTTTTTTTTTTATTACTAAGCCCACACCCAGGGTGGCTAGAAATTTCCAATACTTACTC